>VZRW01000147.1:0-34591 GCA_013398125.1 Aegotheles bennettii
AAATCCCCCATGAGGACCAGGGAATTACCAACCTGTCAGCCTTCCCTCTGTGCCTGGGAAGATCATGGGACAGACCTTCCTAGAAACTATGCTAAGACACGTGGAGGACAGGGAGGTCATTCAAGACAGCCACCATGGCTTCATCAAGGTCAAGTCCTGCCTGACCAACCTGGTAGCCTTCTGTGATGGAGTCAATACGTCAGTGGACAAGGGAAGAGCTACAGGTGTCATCTATATGGACTTCTGTAAGGCCTTTGATGTGATTCCCCACAACATCCTTCTCTCTAAATTGGAGAGATATGGATTTTAAGGGTGGACTACTCAGTAGATAAACAATTGGTTGGATGGTCTTATCCAGAGGGTAGCAGTCAACACCTCAATGTCCAAATGGAGATCAGTGACATGTGGTGTCTCTCAGGGGTCTGTGCTGGGACCAGTACTATTGAATATCTTCATCAATGACATGGACAATGGGATCGAGTGCACCATCAGCAAATTTGCAGATGATACTAAGCTGAGTGGTGCAGTTGACACACCTGAGGGATGTCATCCACAGGGACCTGGACAAGTTTGAGAAGTAGGCCCATGTGAACTTCATGAAGTTCAACAAGGCCGAGTGCAAGCTCCTCTACCTGGGTCACAGCAATACCCAGTATCAGTATAGGCTGGGGGATGAAGGGATTGAGGGCAGCCCTGCATAAAAGGACCTGGGGGTACTTCCCTTTTAGAGTGCTTACCTTAAAACAGCTATGGTTTGAAGTCTACAGGTACACAGTAGCTGTGCTTCCCTTTTCCCAAATGTCCCAAACATGGTATCTGAAAACAGAAACATCCTATTTGGGGGTCACTTCCACACTTCTGCCTGTGGATGTTCCAGTAACTCCAGCTCCTCTAGAGTACTGATGCTTGTCAGCAGCCAAAGGGGAAGTCACACTGCAGCATTTCCTGCAGAATGAAACTGCATAACTGCCGTTACATTAACCAGCTCAGAGAAATTAAGATGCAAAAACTAGTGAATATTTCACTCAGTTGCATACAAGCCTGCCTTGCAATCTTTTCCCAAATGATGTGCTTTCAACCCTATAGCCCTCTGCTTTACAGTAAACATATCTAAAGAGGACTGCAGGGGAAAAAAAACAACACACAACTGTGCTCTTCTCTAGGATCAATCTAAAGTTTTAACTGTTGTTATGCATAAAAACCTATGCAAAAAAAAAACCATAGCAAGTAAGTTACTTGCTGAGGGAAACGTACAGTGATGTTTTAAACTGAACAATCCAGAAACCACTTCCTCTGGCATCTAGTGCTTGGGAATAGTTACTAGAAATAGGCAGGCAGATGATTGCCAGAAAAAATTCTGTAACTGACGTGGGGTTTGTGTACCCAGTCAGAGCTGACTAAAAAATGTCCTGTTCTGAAATTTTCCATTCAGGAAAAGCTACCAACGTGTGTTTCATGGCTGTTCCTTGACACTTAAAAGGAAAAATAAAAATCAGTTGATTAGTTGGTATTCAAAAAAGCCAGAAGCAGCCCCTACAACGTTTAAACTGTCTTTATTAGGCTCTTCTGTCTAAATTCTAAGAAAAGGATAACCTCATACTTCTTTCAAGAGTTTGATGCCAATCCATAATTCTGATCAATATGTGGTTTTAATATATTAAAATATAATATTGGAAAAGAAAAGCTGAAGAAGAAAAAAAAAGAAAAGAAGTACTGTAGACTAGTCACTTGCATGGGCTGTATTGGAAAGTCTGTCATCAGCATTGCAGAGGTGATAGGACAACTTTTCTTGTGTGACATCTATCCCTGTAGGGCCTCAGGGAACATACAGACACGCTTGCTTGCATCTGCCCTGGAAAGAAGAGTTGAACTATGGAAATACAACTTTCCATCGTATACAACCACTCCCCAAACACTAGAAGATACAGAGATCTGCCTCTTGCTTCTAGCAAGCATCTTTCTCTCTGTTTAAGACAGGTTAACATCCCACACACAGGAAAGCACAAATCTCGCATAGGAGATGCTTCACAATAGCTCAAACTTGACAGCCACCTCTGCAAGGAGTCTTGGTACCAGCTGAAAAATCGTCATGAAATAGCATGAAAACAAGAAGGGTCAGCATGGAATGCCATTCAGTGTTTTCCTAGTGACAAAGTACAGAAGAAAGGATAGTATATTGGCTCAGAAGATCCTTGTTCAAAGAATAATCTGCCTCTGCACAGATCTGCAATATAACATGGGCAAGCTTTTAATGTACATTCTTGACAGCTCTACAGAAACACCTAGAGCAATTTAGAGTGTACTTTAAAAATAATAACGGGGCAAATATTCCTCAAAAAATCCCACAAGTTCATTGAGATACTAAGTACAATGTACTTAATGAAATTAACACTGCCATACACCAGTTCCAGTTAACACAGAGAGTGAATTTGACTCGAGAGTTAGAAAAAAATCTGATTGACTTTTTAGAGATAAATAGCCATAAATATCTCTATGTCTGTGAGATGTAGAGTTGTGGGTTTTCTAGGTTTAAGTACTTAAGAGTAGGAAATGCAATTATCCCTCAAGGCAGTAAGGACACTGGAAATCTGTGTCTCCAAATCCAGCTTTGATATAGACTCAAGTAGGTTACACAAAAAAATTACATGTACATCCCATTTCTTTACTATAAGGTCCCTGAAAAACCTAAGTACAAGATAGAAATTTATTACTGAAAATGTTCTAGTGTTAAAACTATACCAAAAACTGTTTCACATTCATAGAATCTGAGTATATGAGTATCTGTGATAAATATACACACTTGCAGTTATACTGACAGATACATAATGTACGTGCAAAGCATTTAGTGACATGGTCCCAGACTCTTGCCTCCAGGAACACCACAGATATTGCACCCTTAAAGAACATGGTGGAAACACACAGCGTCCACTTAGCACAGGAGTAGAACCAAATGCTGACGTGAGGACAATCCTCTCCCTGACCCACACAGGCACCTACTGTCACCTCCATAAGGAATCATATGTAGTCTGCATTCAAGCATATGAAAAAAAATATAAACAGGCCACTTCTACTCATTTGCATCAACATCAAAGTAGTGCTTATTTATAGAGAATTACAGAATTGAGTTGTAAATAAACATAAATCTCCATGAACAGGTGATCACATTCTTCCCTTTGTCCTTGAAGATGTCAAAATTCAGTTCTTGACTCCTAGAAAATGAAATTCTAAATTTCAGCCACTGACCTCATGGAACACACATTTGGGCTTGCTCAGTAACAAAAGCGTGCTTTGACCTGTGGCTGTCATGAAAAATCACCACAAGCAACTTCCTAAAGCAGGAGCAATGTCTGCTACCAAAGAGAAACATGTTTAGTAGTAGATGAGAGACCATCACTTCTGGGACCAAGTGAAGCGGAATGGATCCCAAAGGTGGATTTTGTTTCTAGGTGTGAGGACTATTGACTCAGAAGGCTGTACTCCTAGGAGCTTAGATTTCAGCAAAGCATAGAGGAGCAATTTCTAAATAATAACTTCCCCCAACTCCCATCAAGAATTCTTCATATGTGGCATAAAGGTCAAGTAGAATTACCCAAGTTCAGGGCTACAAATCTAAGCCTACATATAACTTCTCAGAAGTTAAACCTTCAAACTGCTGGGGTGCAGGGTTTAAAGGGAAACCAGCAACTTGAAAGCTAGACACAGTTCTTCAGGCTCTGAAGATTCAAGTACTTTAAGCCTACCACACCACAGGATGCCTCCTTGGCAGAATTGCTAGTCTTTGTTCTTCCCTCAAAAAAACCCCAACCCTAAACAAAACCAAAAAGAGCCCCAAACAACCCAAAACCCAATCCACCTTAAGTATTTTACGAAGTAAAGAAACACACCTGTCTGAAAGAGCCAACCAACAAAGTCACTCACTATGCACGAGGCAAAACAGCCTACAGGAGGAAAAAACCCAGTACTTCTGCTGCAAAATACGATCAGGGCCTTGACTCATGTCTTTGTGGAGCTGTGATGATTTCTTTGGCACCCTGCGCTGACACAGATACTTATACACACATACAGCTCACTGTGGGATCGTGGCTGATACACACTCCTTATTAGAAAGCAAACAAGCAAGCATGCTTTTGCCAGGGAAGAAAAAATATAAACTCTAAAAACGAGCTCAGATCTACGGCTCCCTTTAAGGAAAGCTGCTGCACATTAACATACACCAAAAACATCAACAAACCTGCAAAACACCACCACCGAAACATACTTGGCATATAATTAAACAGCACCACCACTTCTTTTGGAAAATAATGTTTTTAAAAGAATGACTCTGAGCTTGCTCAAAGGAACTGCTACTGAAAGCTAGACAGAGATTGTGTTAATATCAGAAAGGTGGTTTAAAAATGCAGGTTAATGCAACAGCTATGATCATAATAATTAACTTTAAATTTATGGTGTTGAGCCACAAGAGCAAGGAGTTCAGCAATAAGCAGAAAAAATCAAAACAGAGATTACATATGAATGAGTCTGATTACAAGCAAACAGCAAAACCTGAAACTTCAAAAGTTTCTTCTTTGAAGCATCATTATATAAAATAAAATTCTGCTGCTGTATCAACTGCTGATAGTTTTTATGTTCACTGAATTTTTAAGAGAAAGCGTTTTCTCCTCTTCTCCTTCAAATCCCTTTCAGAAATCACTTCCCACCATTTGCCTTTCGTAATTCATCTCCACTCAGAAGCCATCTGCTCCTTTCCTCACACACACATGCTGTACACACTCCAAGACAAACACAATGCAGAATCAAATGGCACGATCTGACTTTTTTTTGTTAGGACTGCTCAAGCGGGAGAAGCTCCCTCCCATCCCATCCCCTCCCTCCCTCTTCTTGCCTCCTCTCTTCCCCTTCACCAGGGTTTGCTGGGAAGCAGCATGCTCCAGCTTCCAAGAGCAGCTCAAGAGGACCAGTTTCCCATCCTGCTCTCAAGCACAAAAAGAACAGATTCATGAACATCACAGCATTTTGCACGTTCACCATGACGGCAATCACACAATGCCTACCTGCAGGAGGAACACCTCTCTGCTCTCCATGCACCCTGTGCCCACGGCCAGAGGTTTGGGCCAGCTCAGCAGAACTGGCAGCAGAACAGGGCTCTGGCAAAGCAGTCATCTCAAAGGATCTAGTAACAAATGCTTCCAGCTTTTAATCTGAAGCCCACTACAAGGCCAGGCCGCAATGTTAGCCCTCTGTCACAGATGGGAGGAATGATAGCACCGGCACCCAAGAGACTTGCCCAACACTGTCTAGTAGGGCTGTAAATTCTAGACCACTGGTTTAATCCAGGCCAGGCTGCATTCTGCATGCTTCTTGCCAGTTTTCCAGGTACCACACAGAAGGGGAGGTTAGTGGTGCTCTTGCCAGCAAGATGTGGGAGAGAAGAAGCAAGACCTGAAGCTAGCAATGGGCAGGAACGGTGGCAACTGCCTATGGGCAGAAGGCAGGCAGGCAAGGACAGAAGGAGCACCTTAGGCACTCATACCACTGCCAGGCACCAAGATATTTACAGAAGTAAAGAAATAGGCAATGTCCCATGAGGGCATGTTCACAGGGGCACCTGACAGCAACTGCAAAGTGCTATGGCCAGGAAGCATTTGATGCAAGTACCAGTTAAGTTGTCTTGACAAGCACAAGAACAACTCTCCTAATAACCAAAAGGAGAGATCATGAGCAGGGGGGTGTTCAAGTGTACAAATGCACCCCTGGAGAAAAGAGGGGTATTTGGTGTTAAGCAGTTTTCCAAGCAATTTTCCTATTTACTTTGTGCTCCTCACTAAACTGTTTACCTGCTAAAGGTAATCAGAGTGGAAGTACATCCAGGCATCTGCTCCTACACAGGCACGTACTAAAATATCTGTTTTAGCATAGAAATCAGCCATGGAAATACCACACTCCCAGCACAACAGCATCATTAAAGTGACACAATTCAGGATACAACCTGAAAAGTGATACAACCACCTCAGTCATCTGACATATTCACAAATTACAAGGTCTGGGAAATATTCCTACCTGCCCCCAGACTGCAGAAATGAAAGCATTTTCACTGCAGCTCTTTGGGGTGCTTCTGTCACAGGTTGCCTGCTCTTGCAAAAAAATTGTCTAATTGCATCTTTTTAAAAAGTGTGAAGTGTGACAAACTTTTTCTGAGAAATGCTTTATGGTCCATTGAAAAACATGCACAGTAAAAGCCAAGGTTTGAATTGTCAGGAAAGGACTTTGCAATTCCCTCTTTGAGGCTAAGCCTATAAGCAGTACAGCAGGAGCCACATTCTGTTTCCCACAAAAGAGTTAAAGGTTACTCAGACAAAAATTCTTCCATAGTTAACCAGTTTCTATACAAAGCAAATTTAACAAAGGAAAAATGCCAGGCCTAGTGTTAACATACAACATAGCTACACATAAACACACAAATCTCAGTATAAAAATTCCCAAAGGATTTGCAGCCTGGCTGCTTTAATGAATAATTTGGTTCAATGGGCAAGCAAAACCAAACACACACACACACACAGCGCCTTACAAATGCCTGAGTATCTGGATCAAGTTCAGCCAATCAGAGCCCACATTCACAGCTCAAAGTCCAAAAAGTGAATGCAAAAGGTCAGAGTGCTTCTGTACCTTAAAAAATATAATAGCTCTCAAAGTGTCATGCTGGATTCAAGAACATAAAGCATGCACCTTTATATTGTGCTACTGATCTATGACTAAAAATTCTTGCAAATGCATCTGTTGCTTTTTTAAAATTCCATAAATAAGTCCGGCTTTTTCAGTAAGATGTGACTTATTTGAATCAACAGGTCATAGTGTCTTTCCTGTTATAGGATGCAAAAGATCATTTAGAAGACAGAAGAAATTTAGCAAGATGCAGCACAATGCACTTAACTCACCATAATTTCATCCAGACAAATTAGTTATTCATCATATCTCCAGCATGACAGGTTTGAGAAGCACCTGGAGATGTTTGAGATGATCACAGCATCCTTGCTGAGAACACAGCAGCCCGTAATACTACACAGCACTTGAAAGACAAGATAGTTCCTCTAGAGCAAAGGACAGAAGGGAGTTTCAGTTGATCAAGTGGAATTAGCAAGTTAAAATTTGACTGGAACATTCATCTGCCTCTGTGATAAATGCTATGCGATCTTTCATGACAAGTCAGTATTGCTTCCCAGGTCCAGGGCATTGAGCAGAAAGAGTACTGCGCAGCCAAAATTACTTGCAGCAACATCTCATGATCTCTCATTCAAACACTGATCCCGTCCATCCTTGATCCACTTATGAGATCTGCAGAGATCACAGTACAGGAGCCCATGGTTGGGAAGTGTACTCACACATTTTCAGAAGAGCAGTGTAAAAGATACTGCTCAGGAAGCTTCACTCACTGCAATAACACTTACCAAGAACGTGTGGTACACATTAGTCCACTTCAGCAAGCAAGGCACAAAGCCCTCAGATAGGCAATGCTGTAACAAAACAAAACCAGAGTAACGCCTTGACCACAAGTCAGAGTTGGTTCCTCATTTCCAGTCCAAATCCTGAGGGCTGTCAGTTTTTGGATATGTTAGGAAACATCATTGCCAGCACATTACCCACCAAACAGGGGTGGAGGGGGGTGTAGCATCTCATAAACAATAGAGTGACTCTCCCTTAAATCAGGTAAGTACGAAGCTATTCCTAGCGAAGGATAAGTAAGAAGCTAACGATGGTTATTAATAGCCCTTAAAGCTAACAGTTCATCTCAGTTAAATGCAAGAATAATAATCCCTTTATGACCTTCCTCGTTTTTACTGGACAAAGTCTCAAGAAAGACTGCTGTCAACCAGTTTTCAACTATTTTAAACCTTGAAAATCACACTAACCTGAATCAGAATCTACCAGACTCTACTATTTACACATATGACCAAGGATTTAAAACAGAAACAGTAGGCAGGAGAGCTTTGTCTTTTACAGCTTCTTCAAATTCAGCAGGATTTTTGCCACAGACTTCCACAGTTATTGAATCTACATGTTAATCTGCCACAAGGCATGCCTAGGGACTATAGATTACCCAGTTTGAGAAACTGGATTATAATGATAAAGGTAGAAAGGATTTCCTGCTGTTCTTCACTGCTAATCACAAATCATTAGTCCAGAAAACTTACTCTTGTAGCAAGGAAAAATATTACTAAAAGCAGTCAATCCTTAACCTGAGATACAAGAGCTGCATCTTGACCAGAAGCATGAAAGATAAATAGTAAGAGATCCAAACTGTTCAGCTTGAGAGCTTTTCCTCTGCACCTCTACTACAAATGTGGATGATTAGACACATCCATAATCACAAGATAACAGAACAGAATATAAAGCACCTTCTTCCTGGGGAACAAGACAAACACTGATTTTTCAAAGACTGGCAAAGATGTCTCTCTAGGCACACTGGTACTTCATATTTTTGCTGCTAGGCTGCTTGAGTCTTTCCTCTGAAGGACTTCTTACCATGCAGGATGCAGGTACAGACAAGTCAAAGGTCTTGTTTGAAATAGCAAGAAAAAAAACAAGACAAAATTTCATCTGCTAGTTGACACTACTTTTATTCACCTTGGCTTTAGCTGGAGCTTGGTAATAAACAGGGGAGATATGCACACCAAGTCTGCTCAATCTATAAAGCACACACCTGGCAATGCACTTGGTCTAAGAACATAGCCTGGTATTACAAAGCAAACCCACATCTTTATCTTTGAAGTAATAATATTGGTTTTGATTGTGGCTTTGAGTTCAGTTGGCTTTGTTCAGATTGGCAAGTAGCACTGTACAACTCAAAAGATTTTAAGACCACAGTATGTACACATTTGTTTGAGATGGTTACAGTTGATCCTACACAGAAAAGGTAAGTAATGTTTCTATTACATAGTAAGGGTAAGCTGAAAAAAATCACTCAAACTGAAATGCTGCACTTTCTTCTGAAAAACTGCTATATTTTTTTGCAGAGATCCATGAGAACTGTGTCTAGGCCATCTACAACACTAAGAAGTAAGCGTGAGCTGTGCTGTGTAGTGGAAAGTTATGCAACAAATACAAAAGTACTGAAGTTACAAACTGAAGTACAAATGCCTTCTTTCTCAGTTTCACCTAGTGTCCTTCTCTTGTACAGCAGATATTACTTAGGGCACAAAAATCATCTGTAACTGCTCAGCAGATTTATCCAACACAGGATCACACTCGCTCTGTGTGCTGCTCTTCATTTTGCAGTGGTTTCTATCTCAAACAGAAAACAGGCATTTTGAAGTGATTAAAAATATAGCAGTGATAATCTACGATTTCTTTCTCTTGCACCCTACCTCTCCTTTACTGTATACTTTAAATATAAGCAAAACTCACAGTCATAGCTAGCAGGTCCTGATTGCAACCAAGAGTTGACAGGGACTCTTGACTTGCAATTAGTCTTGAATGTCCTAACCGATGCAATATGAAAATTTAACTTGATTGGTCAAAGTCAGCACATTAGCAACTTGACTGCCTTCCAGATTATTTGTTAGAACCAGCACTAAAGGTTAACACCAGGGGCAATGCAGTTTACAGGAGTGGGGAAGAGTGTACAGGGGCCGGGCTGTGGCTTGTGTGCAGAGCAGCAGCCGCAGTGTCAGTACAGTTGTGCATCAAGGACAGCAGGCAGTTCATCCGCCACTCCAGCTGTTCCAGTTGTGGTTTTGGCAGAATACAGGACACTTGGAGGATGAATGAATATGCTGATGGAGACAGGAAGGAAAAGACTTGGGAAACATTAAGTGTTTCCAGGTTAGCCTAATCTACTGCTTCCATAGTCCCAATCCCCATTATTTCCTCTGCAATATTGCTCACATTTAAATAAATATTCTGTTCTGTTTCAAATATCCCAAGGCATGAAAGTACAACAGCAGCCTGGCAAGGGAAACAATAAGCAACATTTCAATTAGTTATCATGAAGGAAACACAGGGGAGATTTGTCAACATTGAAGACGCTGTGTCAGAAAAGAACAGGTTTAGAAGGAGACTTGAGACTCCCACTTTTGTGCTCACTGCATGGTCAGTTACCACAAGTTGCTCTGATCTGATCAGCCTCCTAATCCCCATCACCCCGGGGCGGGGTAGTTAATTCACAGCACTGCCCTGCATTTTGGCAGAGGGGCTGCTTCACTCTCTATCAGCACATACAGTTTCTGCGGGGGAGGGAACTGAAGGGAAGAAACAGCAGAGGTCTCTTACCTAGAGTGCTGCCCAGATGGTGGCTACGTGCAACAGGTGGGGGAGTGAGATTCCTGTCTCAGAACTCCTGAGACAGGGTACTTTATGGTTTTAAGCACCTCATCAGTGAAAAGAACTTCATGCCTTGTCAGGACAACCAAAAGCTGCAACTTGCCAGCCTAATCAATTACTGATTTGAAAATCTGAAGGGCCATTTTAAGTGCCATTTAAGACATTACTAAGGAGAAGACTCCAAAAACCAATAGGACAACTCATTTCTCCTGACTCACTGGTGACTTTGGTAGGTGCAAGCTGGACCGCTGACAGGTAAGAAGGGTAGTCAAGGCAGATGATCCTAACATATCAGAAGCAACTTCTTTTATCCTACCGAAAGTTAGTCTTAGTGAATCCCTTTCTGCAACATGGCAGTGTTTTTCTAGTCCCTTACACTTAAGCTATACTTTATCTGTAATCAGTATCGCTGATCATATCACTGATATGTGCCCTTGTGGCCAAGAAGGACAATGGCATGCTGGGGTGTATCAAGAAGAGTGTGGCCAGCAGGTCGAGGGAGGTCATTTTCCCCTCTACTCTGCCCTGGTGAGGCCACATCTGAAGTACTGTGTCCAGTTCTGGGCTCCACAGTACAAGAAAGACAAGGAACTAATAGAAAAAGTCCAGCAGAGGGCTATGAGGATGAACATCTCTCTTATGAGGAAAGGCTGAGAGACCTGGGCCTGTTTAGCCTGCGGCAGAGAAGACAAAGAGGAGATCTTGCCAATGCTTGTAATTATCTACAGAGTGGGCGTCAGGAGAATGGGGTCAGACTCTTTCTGGTGGTGCACAGCAACAGGACAAAGTTCTCCTCCCCCTCTATTCTGCCTTAGTGAGGCCACACCTGGAGTATTGTGTCCAGTTCTGGGCCCCACAGTTCAAGAAGGACAGGGAACTGCTTGAGAGAGTCCAGCACAGAGCCACAGAGATGATTAAGGGAGTGGAACATCTCCCTTATGAGGAAAGGCTGAGGAAGCTGGGTCTCTTTAGCTTGGAGAAAAGGAGACTGAGGGGTGACCTCATCCATGTTTACAAATATGTAAAGGGTGAAGGTCAGGATGATGGAGCCAAGCTTTTTGCAGTGACGTCCAATGATAGGACAAGGGGCAATGGATGCAAACTGGAGCACAGGAGGTTCCATGTGAATATCAGGAAAAACTTTTTCACTGTGAGAGTGANAAAGGGCAACAGGTACAAACTGGAACATGGCAAATTCCACCTGAACATAAAGACAAACTTCTTTACCTTGAGGAGGACAGAACACTGGGACAGGCAGCCCAGAGAGGCTGTGGAGTCTTCCTTCTCTGGAGATATTCAAAACCTGCCTGGACATGATCCCGTGCCACCTGCTTTGGGTGAACCTGCTTTAGCAGGTGAGTTGGACTAGTTGATCTCCAGAGGTCCCTTCCAACCCCTAGAATTCTGTGATTCCATGATCACCCTAGATCTCCTCAGAATTAACTACTGCTGAGAACTCCACAAAACAAGCCCTGCAGTTGTACCATAATGTGAATGTTCTCTTGACCTGATTTTGTGTTAGAGTAAAGCTAAGAAAACACAAAGAGGTTCCTGTGGAACTGACAGATAATGTAAAATCCAGTGCAGCGTACACTAAAGCATGATGCACACTAAGGTCTTTGGGCTGGATCAGAGACACACTCCAGGGGTAAATAAGGTTGACATCTGAAGACTAGACGAAGTATGCTATTAAAAATTGTTGAGTTGCCTCTTGATTAGATTCCATTAGACTTATAATCATTATATACTTCAGATATTTTTGCATGCTGGTTCTCATTAGCTCCACAACAAGATCTCAAAATGATTCCATTCACACACATGTTCCCAAGTTAAGAATACAAATCATATCTCTAGAAAATAGCACAGTAAGTATACATATGGGTGTGTATTTCCTTCCTTGTGATATTCCAGTCAACACGAGCCACAACACGGCTACTAGATGCTGCCAAGAGCAAAGGAAAATAGGATGCATGGCTGCATATAGGGACTCGCACCCCATACTATTTTTATTTTAGAAAAAATACACCTGTAAAATACACCTGTAACAGCTTCTGTGACAATGGTACTACAGTCATCACCTAGAATCCCTGTCTTGAATTCTTATGTTAAATAAAAGGTCATAGTTTGCATTTTGCAAAAGTTACTCAGCAACAATTTCTAGAATTTTGCAGCCAGCTGCTTTAAAATAGTAGATGTTTAAATATAGTGAAAACATTTAAAAATAATAAATAAAGAGATAATTTGGTAACATTCATCTTCCTTAAAAGTAGCTGTCATGCAAGGAGTTGGGGTTTTGGAACGAAATCAGGTCTGATTTGATAACCCCTATCATTTTATACTTAGATAACTTCCTGTGAAAACCAAGCATAACTGACAGTACCTGTTCTTCTTTTTCTTTGGTCTTGCTCCTGGAGACTCTGGAAGAGGTAACATCCTGAGCTGGAATGACAGAGATTTGATGCAGTGGCATGTTCATCACACCGTCTTGTTTGGTCCTGTCATTTACAGGAAGGAGGCTTGAAGGCAGTGCTCATTCAGTGCCATTGTCAGGCCTCGCACCTAAAAAATAAAAATATTAGATAATATTTTTTTCAAGTATTTCAAGTAGCTTGAAATGCAATTGTTTCTAAATTAAAGCTAAGCCATCAACTGGACCAAGATGAACCTCTTCTTCTCTCTCTGAATTCTGAACAGGAGAGAGTTTGATGCACTGGCTGGGTGAGAAATGACACAGGAGTTTAAAAGAGTTAGAACTAGATGGGTCAGATCACAATATATGCAAATGAATGAATAAATAAATTATCAACCAGTTCTGAAAGCACTCTGAGAGCCAGAGGGCAGGGATCATGCTCAAGTTTGTGTGGATACAGGGGAGGAAGAGCAGCTGTCAACACTGGGCAGCAGTAGTGTGCTACCCAGAGGTCAGGAAGCAAAGCTCATGCAGGTAGCTTCCTAAACTGACAGCTCCACCACACACTGAATTGAACTGCCTCAGGCATCATCCTGAACCAGACTGAATGCCATAGCTTTGGTTAAAAACAATAAGTGGCATGTGTTTGTCTTCTGTCAGTCATATAAGCATGTGCCAGCTGGAAATAGGAAGATGCAACACGTGAGCCATTCCTTTCTTGAGGCTATTAGAGAATAATATAATCAAAATCCCTTGCTTGGAATTGGGAATCCACTGAACTACAGATATTTTATCGTTCTTCTACTAATACAACAGCAAAGCATTACCCATAGGAAAGACAGTGATAGACATAAATTATCCAAAATTGACAACACTAATCTGAAAGGCAGGCATAATTAACCATGCCCGTTATCAGATTAGCAAAGTTACGTTAAATAAAAAGCTTTTTGAAACAAGTAGGATCATGGAGTGTTTATTTGGAATGTAACCTGCTGCAAATGAGACACAATCAATTGCGTTTAAAGAAAGGATTAGAGGGGAATTAACACAGCAGGGACTACACTAAATAGGGCAACTGGATGATGCGCTGTTATTCTGTTTCCATAACATATCAACTTTTTGTTTGTTTGAATCTGTGAAAGCAGAAAACTGGATAGATGCCCTATATATTATGTTGCTTAACAATTTGCATTTAGTACAGCCTAGCACTTGGTGCATACCCTTAACTTACATTGCACACAGTTTTTATTGAATATTTAATTAACTGGAAGTTTTAAAGATAGGCCAAGCTTCCTAGGTTTTTGATTCTGCAAAAGATGCTGGTCTGGTTCTATTTCCATTAGACTCCACATGAGTACTGCAGTTGTGTAAAATGAGAACAGGATCAAATCTTTTGACTGCTTTTGATCAAATGTGCAAATAAAAATCAAATAATTACATGTCCCAAGGCATTTTATATGGGGAATGGAAATTCAGTATGCTCTTTGCACTGAGGGGGAAAGAGTTATCAAACATCATAGAATGAGTCATGAGCGAAACCAAAAATACAGGCAATCCCTCCTGCTTCCCAATCACACACCCTATTTGCTGGGTGACACTGTCTGTCCATTGGAGTGATCAGACAAACTCAGAGGCCTCCCTGACACATGGTCAGGATTTACATTGCTTCCATAGATGCAAAGATGGTGCATCATAAAGCATACGTGAAAGCTTTGAAGATAATGCCTCCATAACTTCTAGGCATCATGGATTTTAAAAATAAAACACACCTATGTGCATAAACAAGCAACAAGAAGGACACTTCCTTATTGGAGGACAGAGGGAAACATGGGACTTAACACTATTGAATCTCAGCATAAAAGAGAAAACACAGAACCTCCCTGGGTTCTCCACTCACCTGTTTAGCTGCACCCTCTAAAGGAGCCAAACCACAAGAGAAATGTGGACTGAGACAGTAATATCAAATTGCAATGAACAAAGCAGGAATGGAAGGTATTTTCCCAAGAAAACATAAGGAAATTAAATCCACAAAAAGTTAAGCGCAAATGAAAATATGCCAGGTGGTATGTCCTGTGCTACTGCCAGCAATAGCCAAGACAAGGGGAAGGAGACGGACCCTGTTCTGGGTCCCCCTCAGAAAAGGTTCTGGTCTTGCAGGACAGGACATGTTATTACCATAAAGAGAACAAGGAAAATTATTAGAAAACACATTTAAACCCCTCTGATGAGGACAAACAAGTCAAACCAGTTTTTCTGCAGGTACTTCGAGGACAGCATGTGTTAGAATTCTTTGAAAGAGCTCAAGCAGCAGATATAATCCAATTAGATATTCAAAGATTATGTGAAACAGCCCTCCTCTGGTAAAGAAGTCTGACAGATGCTCTAATAAAGCCTGCCTTTGTTCAAAGGTGGCTTAGAAAGAGCTCTAAACTTAACCCAGATGCCACACTGTAGCATCCCCAGTCTGGAAGGCCCCTACCAACGCACATACTCAAAGCCTGTCTGTATCAACCCAAAGCACATTAACTCCACAGTGTTAATTAAAGCATAAAGTTACATGAATCAATAGACCATCTGCAGTACCAAGAACAAATCCACACGAATGCCAGGAAAGCAATGCCACTCAACACAAAGCAAGTTATCACAAGCTCCACAGGACATTCTCCACAGCTAAATTAACACCACGTGCTCCCTGATCCAGGGGTGAGGAGTTGGGCACCTGTGAAGATGGATCCAAGCTTCAAGCATATACAACTGAAGGCCCACAAAAAAGGCCCCAGGGAAAAAATGTTAAGGCCAGGGGACTGCTCCTAGATACTTCTCTTCAGGATTCCAGTTAGATGCTCAGGCCATCCGTCACACAACATGAAGGTTCCTCATTACTACAGCATCTCCACCCAACAGTTGAGTACACTCGTTCAGGAGGTGGCAGATAAGGGCTCAACTTCCACCTCCCTTCTGTGGTTAATAAACCACACGTACAAGGGAAGTCCCATGACCACTGGTGTACATGCTGTTCTGTTCATGGAGGAAGGACTTTCCAGCTTCCTTTTGCCTGAAAAGCTGGAGTAATCATGGGATGGCAGGATAGGGTGAGAGACAGTATGTGCCCCAGCCAGGTCCCGTAGGCAGGGAGGTCATCTGCCCACGAAGAAGCAGTGATCCTGTTCTCCTGCCCCTGTGGCTGTTCACTTATCATTCACTGGAGTAAAACACTTAAAAACCCCTCTCTTAGGAGTTTATGCATTCAGCAAACTATAATCAAAGTTAAGCCTGTTTACATAGCTGGACCCCTTAAAGATTTCTTCATTGATGCTGCCAACAGTCAATAAGCTATAAATACAGACTACTGCTCTTGTCCAGGGAGGTTTCCTGCAAACCCATCTGGGGCACACAGGAATGCCACAACAGAGGACACCCTGAAGCTCTACTGTTCCCCCTATCTATAGCCACATTGGTTCCTGTAAAATGGATTTCAGTCATACTGCGATTACGGAGAACCGTCAGAAATCAAATTAGGTTATCAGCATTAAGTACATGAGAGGGAACAACCAAAAACAACAGGCAAACTCATTATGGAACCAGAATCAGGTGGGAAACCACTTGAAACCTCACTTCCATCATCCACCCTGTCAGGCCCTGAGTTTCCCAAGTGACAAAACAAGAACATAAACCAGCCATGAGATGAACCTAACAGTCTGTAAACTGTTGAAGTGCCACTGGAAGAAGCCAGGTGTAGAAAGCAATTCTGTCATCCCCCACCTGCCACCGACCACAGCTTCTCTGTTACAGATTCCAAAATAAAGGCTAAACTGCTAGTTGCCAAAGATCCCCATCTAGACTGGGTCAAGTAAGTACAAATCATGGTTTCCTGTCTGTGCCTTGGTATCTACAGGAATCTAAAAACATGCAGTATGAACTTCAGATTTTATTAGGTCACGTACACTTCAGAAAGTCCATCATATTCCCTTGCTACATGGCATATGCTGGAGAACTTCAGCAGAAGCTCTGGAGCTGTAGTGGCACTGCCTTCAGATGTACACAGGCCTTACCAAAAGAAAAGCATCTGAAGATGTACGTAGGTGTGTACACATGGTTTGCATTACTAATAGGAGGGAAAAAAAAACCAGTCAAATATTACAGCTGTTTTCCTATTTAAAGTACAGGAGGTATTCTGGTTTATAAAGGAATCTGTCTTTATGTGTGTGAAAGATAAACCCCAGAACCTGTGATAGATGCAAGATGATAGTTGCTAAGAGAAGAGAATTGGAAGGAATTTCACTTGAGTCAGTCCGGTCTGACCAAGGCTTCTTACACTTTTCTTCATCTTCCCTAGCCCCCATCAATGACAGTGAGGTGTATCACGTAGATCAGTGACCTGATAATCTGTTGCAAGGTGGGCGGGTTAAAAATAAAGCAACAGATTGCTGTTGACCAGCTAAACCAGACACTGCAGCACTGCACACTGCTGTGACAATCCTGCCATGGAAAGGATGCAGCCTGTGGACTTCAGAGGACCCACCAGCTGCAGGCTGGAAAGTGCTGCCCTAAGGCTTTGTGGATCAATGCCATGAACTCCGATCTTCTGAAACTTCTCCTCTATGCAGCATGAAACATGACCAACCCAAAACAGGAATGGAAACCCTCTGAGAAAACGTCTGACTGCTGCTAGATGGTGTAACTTTCTGCTAGTGAGATGTGAAATTTGGAATCTGTTTTTCTGCTGGAGGTCTTGATGTGAAATCTCAAATCCCCATTAAAAAAAAAATCCCTTGGTTTTGGGTTTTTTTTGTTGTTGTTCTGAAGACAACAGAAGCCCTCCTCCACTGACCTTAGCAAATTCCTGTGTGCATCTTAACTTTCCTTACCTACCTTGACATTTCAGCTGGACATGGCTTATGCCAACTTTCTACACACTACATTTTCCATATTTGCAAATATTTCCAATCCTATTAGCTTGTGTTGGCTCCAGTTTGAAGTTCTTATTTATTTTATTTTGAGCTTGTTCAGACTCCTCCCCTACTAATGTAGCTTACATAATCCTTTTCTAGAGATGACAGATGTGCATTTGCAAAAAGAGGATCCTGCATCTGCGTTTCATTTTGTTTTACTGTAGCTTAATCAGTACTTTGTTAACAGCATTATTTAGGAGATGTTATCAAGCCTCATGCACTTCACATGCATTTGTTAACTTGACAAAGAAATCTAATCAAGACAGAGTAAGGGAGAGAAACTAACACGTCTTTCCCTGCAGCATCTTTCATATTTCAGGGCTAGCATGTTAGAAGTGAAAAGAACCCTTGTACTCAGACCAGGCAGCTATAATTCTGGATCATTGCTATTTACAACTATGCTTCTGCCCATATATCTTGCATTGTTTACTAGCTCAGCTGCAACTTCTCCCTTTATTAACTCAGTTCCTCCTTTCCTCCACCTGCTAGCGTCCTAAAAATAACCAGTTTCAAGACTTAAAAACATTTTTCTTCTAATATTTTTTTTTAAAATCATGTTATTATGTAGTTGAAATCAAAAGAAAGGCTTAGAAAGGGGACAAGAGATCCTTCTGCATGTTACCCACACTCCCTTTAAAAGCTTCTCATGTACAGGAATACATATAGCCGCAGACTACACTCAATGCATAGAGAAACAGAGGTACCTGCCAGCTCTGGCTGACTCCTCTCAAAATAGGAATACGATTGGTTTTACAAACGTAATAAAACAAGACGAGCAAGCTGTTAAGCTACAGCATCAATAAATAATGGTCCCAGAGCTCCTAGCAACCCCCTCCCTTGATTTCAATGGAAGCTGAGCAGAATCTGCACCTCTGAAAAACAGATTCCTTAAAATCTGTTCCCCTCAAATCAAATCAGCTGCTAAGTGCAGTTATGAACTAGCTTGGTAGTGTTCAGACAAAAACAAATGTCACTTCCCTCTGTTCCAGTAACAAAATAATACAGTCATTACAGTCCCTTGAGAAAAAAAATTACTGTTGTCTGCTTCTGCTACTAATAGCAACTTGCCTACATCAGAAGCATCAGTGATCATTCCTGATGTCCTGTGGAAAGAACAAAGCTCCAGGCACTCTCCACACACACAAGCAGTAAGCTCCTGCTACAGAGGCAAAACTTAACTACATCAGCAGTCTGCTAGGTAAGACACATGTTTAAATACTCCCCTTGTATATTTGTTGATGAAACAGTCCATCATAACATCAGCAGTAATCCCTGGGACAGTCTCTAACTACAAGTAAAGAGAAACAGAGGCAAAGCAGAAGTTTCACCCTCTACACTGGGAAGCACTAACAGTGGGGCCTGGGAGAGGTCAACAGCCAGGGCTGCTGTTTTCTCAGCCAGAAAGTTACTTTACCTGCTCCACTGAACTTCCAAATCCATTTGCATAAGAGGGTGCCACTCATTCTTTTGCTTAGATAATCACCATTTCACCTCACCCCTTCACGTTAAACACATCTTCCTGCCCTGAGGTGCTTCTGAACAGAGCAGGTCTAGCACATGAATCGCCCCGCAAGCTGTGTCTTTACAGCTTTGCTGCAAGCGGGATGTATTATCACATCATGTACGGGACTTGCCTTGTTATCACTCTTAGCCATGATCCCGTCAACTCCCACGAGCAGAGACTGGCTTCCTGAGAAATTAATGCCCCCTTCCAGATTCCCTCCCATTTGTCACTGAAGCCACCCTGTAGAGCAAAAATTAGGCTGGCTTAATCACATGGCTCAAATGATTTTTTTCTTAAAGATACAGATGACGACTTGCTTCTTCATAATATTAATTGTCAGATAAAAACATGGCACAGTACCTAATGCTACAGTTTTTGAGAAAAACTGTTTTTCCTTATTCATTGTGTGTCCAAAAGCACTGCACAGCAGGAACCTACATGGATGGATTCCACCACAGTGTACTCATCGGTGATGCAATGGTCAATGCATCTTTTCTGTACTAACCCAAAGAAATGGTTAGAAAGAGCAGTGGTGAGGTTTCATATAATTTGAGGTTCTTAAAGGAAAATAAAAAGGTTGTATTACTGTGAACACAGGTTTGAGAACAGGCCACGAAGATTGCTGCAGTTGGTCCCCTGCAATTGTAGGCCACCCTGCAATCAGCACAGAAGGGTCCACAGTACTGGATGTAAAAAACCACTCTCCACCTCACTATTAATGGGCAAAAGCCAAAACCCACAAAACTATGATATGCCAGGGAAAGACAGCAAGTGATGTCAAGGACAAGGCAACAATACCGAAGGCCTTCGGAATAATGGCAAATCTAGTGGGAAAAACACCCACAGGTTCGGTATGACTTGACGAAGCACTCCATATGCTGATCGACGGTTTTTAAAAGAAATGTTAATGAAGGTTATAATTAAATGGAAAGGGGAACATACTAGTACACATATAGACCAGTGAGAGGAATCTGCACCAACACTTACTTGCAGGCAAATTTCTAGTCTAGTACTGAAGTCCACATGATATAACACCTATAGACACCTAATTTATGATCGCTTCCCATTCTTTACTATAATCCTTTTGGGGTTCATGAAACTCTAAATCAGCTCTGAAATCCAGTGGAAAATTGCTCAGTATTTTTATCTTCAAAATTAATAGACTATTAAAAACAAATTAATAAATTTACATGGAAGACAACGAAAGCCTGTGTTTCCCAAACAGTGTAAATATTTACAATGCAAGATAGTAATGAAACAAAACAATCTCATCATTGTTCAGTGAGGACACTGCTCACATTCTGTATTGTACACAGATAACAATGATGCATTTTTTAGGAAAATTCTGTGCTACATCACTTATTTTCCATTATATCAGAAGCTACCAGTTGTAAAAGCTATTTAGGAAGAGCGAGTGCCTAAGCAACATTCTTCACTATTGTTTAACTGTTACAATGCAAAACATTCCTCCAGAGTAAAAAGAATATACTATTGACTAAACGATCCTGTGCTTTGAAGAATTATGAAATCATTCCTTCTTTGCCTCTGGGTGAATAAGAAATTTCTAAATTGATGCATATAAGAATGTATTTCTCAAATTACTTATGAGTTAAATGCCAGGAAATTCTTTATTTCCAGTTTTAAGTTACAACATATCTTTGCGCTGGAAGTCTTAATAAAATCTAAATTTCTGGATCATTATGACAAACCTTTAAACTCTCTCTGAGGAAATAGCTACAAACCACTTAGGACTTGCACAATGCAACTGGAAAGCCCAAACCCAGTGTCTTCAGAAGTTCAAACGTAGAGTAAAAAGGGCAATGTACCAAGCATCCTGTACCCAATTCTTCGACAAATTTGCATGTCATCAGTAAGTTATATTTTCAACCATAATTTTCCACATTTCAAAGCAACCTGAACTTCTGATGCAAAACCAGCTACCAGAAGTCATCTGATAACCCCTGAAGTTAAAAGTTTAAAATTTTAAATACATTCTAAATACAGAGGAATACTATGAGTCATTACAGATTTTGGTGAGAGCTTTTTATTGGGAAGTATATTCATGCATTGCATGTCTACTTTATGTTTTTATTTCCACCTTTTTCCAGGCTGATACCTTCCCTACACATTTTCCCATGTCCAGCAAGAACCCTCTCTCCAGTGGTCAACATGGGAAGGACCAGCACTGTGAGCTGCCCAAGAACTTGTGCTTCAGGCACAATAACCAGCCCCATAGACATAAATTTCCACCTTTAACTGTATTTCAAATATCACCAATGCAGAGGTGTGCTCCATGGCTGTGGTTCAGGAAGGCAAATCATTTAAGTTCTTCAGTTTAGTCACTTTGTGCAATGGAAGGATAACAGTACTTCCACTTCCCCCCTCCATGCTGTTTCATCCACACAGATAGCTGCTGCGGGGTGGTACTTTTCTTTACCATGGCAATGTATGGTACCTGGTACAACCAAGAGCACAGGCTGAAGTGCTACAGCAAGACAAACAATAAGAGCAGTACATAACTGGGTCACTCCTTCAGTTTCACATCTGCTTCCTCACCTAAAATTGCCAGATCTTGAGTTGAAACAGTTGCTAGCCAGACAAACATTGTATTTCTCATCAATTTCAACACGAAAATCATTCTATGAAGAGTTTAAGAAACTCTATGTCACAGCATTATCATCAAAAAGTAAAGCTTCATAAAGCCTATAGACAGAGTCCAGACCTGTGAACAGAATTAACTCCCCTCCAGTGCCAGAACCAGGCGGCCTCTTCCAGCTGCAACCTTATCATGGGATATGTTGCAGGGTTAAAAAGGCTACATGTGCTCTTCTTATCGCAAGTGTCCCTGGTGTAGTTTAGAGCCCAGGCAATCAAATTCAAAGGGCTGACAAACAGCCTGGCTTCCCTCCCCAGTGCTGACACCAACACACCCTGGCAGCAGCAAAGCATCAGCACAGTTTCCCTTCACTAGGGTGTTATTTCACGCGAGCGTGCTGGCACGCGTACGTCTGTTTCGTCCATTCTCCTCCCACAACAGCGCTCTGTGCCAGCTGAAAAGAAGGGGCTGGCAGTACTGAACCCCACAGAGAAAGGCATTCCTCACCACAGTCTATAAAAGGCCATTCATTCCCTCTGTACCTAAAATAGCCACTGGATGTGATCATGAGATGAATTACATGACTGTAGATTCCTTGAAATTGTTGTCTACTTACATGGACAAGAAACCTGTGTCCAGCAGTTGCATCCTTACCCATTGTTCTTGTTCTCAAGTCAGTAATCAAGTGCTGACCCTTCCTGTCCCATCTGGTGTTAGTCCCTTCATCTCTGCAAATATTTAGAAGTTTAGGGATTTTATAAGAAGTTTAGAGAAACTGCACAAAACTCCACCAATGCATTCCTATGCACTTGCAAGATCTGTACACAGTACTACTAAATCAAATCCATCCCAGCTTTCTATCACCAGAACTAAAGCAGTGTTTCTGAAGTCTGTCATCTGCTAGCTGCTCATTGCCAGTCAACCACAGCCAGCTGCAGAAGGCTACTAAGACAGAGTGAAGTATCCACATACAGAGAAAGTGTGCCTATTCATGAGAAACCCTGAGAATTGCACAGGTCTGTTCCTTGCTGCTGGAGAAGAGATGGACTTGCAGTGCTATGTTGCCCTACTGCTTAAATGACTTCTAGTTTTCCCTCCAGCAAATGCTTCGAGTATCTAGTAAGGGTGAGGAGAAGCCCAAGCCACTAGAGATTAACATGCCGTCAGACAAAAGATGGTTTAGATGGAATCTGGTGACAGCTGGGGCAAGTGGAATGGATTCTGGGATGCTTTTGCCCATTCACAGGGCAAGTAAAAGAAGTTGATATGGGAAATTGTCCAAACAGGAAAAGGCAAAAAACAAAATTCAGGATCATGGCGACATCACCAATTGACATGTCACATTTTTCAACCCAATCACATTTAGAAGTGTCCTTTCCATCTTCTTCCCTAACAGATGCTCTTTGCTTTCAACTAGTTTAGACAGGAGCCAGAGAGATGAGCTAAGTGTGCTAAATAAGGCACACGTGAGCCTGGTGCATGTGAGCACTATTGTAAAATCTAAAAAGTTCATCAAGACAAAGCCTGGAACGAACAGCATTTTTTATCAGGTATCTGTTGAAATTAAAGGCAGGAAGAAAAACTGTATTTACATTTTTAAGCTGAAATCTCATCAGCCTTGCAGGAAAATGTACTGGTGGAAAGAGAGGAGGATTGAACCTGTTGAGGCCACATCAGAATTTTGCACCAACTGCATTCAGAGTTGCAGTGAGATAAACTCACCTGACCCCACCTTAGTCTCCTTCATACTTTTCAGGACCCATACCTGCTGACCACGTGGATTCCATCTCTAAGTAGTTAAAATTATAATAATTTTAATGGACATATGCTCTTCTGAAGAGCAGATAAAAAAACTACTACAGACAAATAATTTGAATATCTGCTGAATTGGGCTAATGGAGAGAAAAAGGACATATTTCTTTATTAACCATTTTAAGTGGCAAATGCAAGATTATTCTTTTTAATTGAAAAAAGAAAACTACTTCCTAGTCCAAATGCAACAGATGTTAGAAAATCAAGACAAAATCTTCTCAGTTTTCTGCTAACTTAAAACAGTTGGCATGTTCCACTCCAGAGACAGTCCCATCTTCAGCACAGGCTCCCACACATGGGCTCTACAGCAGCATCAAGATGGTCATAAAGTACTTAAAGATGAAGGATATGAATTCTGCTATTTTTGAAGAGACAGGAATCCAGAAGTGACCAAAACACTGCTGCTTTCTCCTTCAGTCTCCAGGTGCTAGAGGAAGCAGTACTGTGCTTTAGAACAGGCAGTCTCTCCTCTCCCTGTGTCACCAGCAGCCTCGTGCCTGACACAGTCCTTCTCCATTATTGCTGTCTCTGAATGAGGCATAAAGCCTTGGTTCTGAAGGAAGTTACACTTTTCTTACAGGCACATGCGCTATTCAGTGAATAATATTACCTGGTGACAGCAAAAGCTCCTGTTAACATCTTCTGGTTTAGTAGTAATTTGGTACAATCTCACATCATCTTCATTGGGATGTGAGGGAGCTGTGAGGGAGCTTCAGGGAGCTGGGCTTGTTCAGCCTGGAGAAGAGGAGGCTCAGGGGGACCTCATCGCTCTCTACAACTGCCTGAAAGGAGGTTGTAGTGAGGCGGGGGTCGGTCTCTTCTGCCGTGTCCATAGTGAAAGGACAAGAGGAAACTGCTTTAAATTGCAGCAGGGGAGATTCAGATCAGACATTACAAAAAATTTCTTCACTGTAAGGCTGATTGGGTATTGGAATAGGTTGCCCAGGAAGGTGGTGGAGTCACCGTCCATGGTGGTGTTCAAGATGTGGCAGGATGTGGCGCTGGGTGTTATGGTTTAGTGGTGATGTAGGTGGGCGGTTGGACTGGATGATCTTGAAGGTCTCTTCCAACCTTAATGATTCTATGATTCTACAATTCCATGATTCATTTCCTGCAGAGTTAACCCAAGTTTCACAGCTCAGCAAGGCCAGCCGATCTCTCAGGGCCCCTTTACAGAGGACAGTAACCATCTAATTTAGACACAAAACCAGAAAAAGGCTAAAAATTATTCAGACCCCTATCTTCAGAAATGTTAAGGATTTCAGCTGAAAAGGCTCCTTCTTCCTTGGTGTGCTGGTTCTGCAGTAAAGCCAGGCATCTGTCTTACAATGCTCAACCAATATTACCGAACAGCTTCAAGCAGGAAACAACAACATAACACACATATAAACGTTCACTTGTGTGCTCATGGATTGGATTTTTTTGGGTGGATGTATTATTTTAAAGAAAAAAAAATTCTCTAGGAAGAAGATGCCCACCAAGGAGGGCACCTTCTCTGCCTGAAAAATAGACACTGCTGGCAAAACTGCACCCTGTGGCATTTAGCTAAGGCAAAGGCTTAGCATGAATCCAGTGCAAAGTCAGTACCATCATCCTTACAGCACCTGGTCTCCTCCCAAAATGTCCTTCCCAAACACTGATTCTGCTCAGACTTTCCCAACTGGCGAAACAGAGATATTGCTTCAGTCTCCAATCTTGTCCTATCTGAAGGTTATGAATTAGAATACATCTGCAATTAGAGATCAACTGTGGAATTAGAAGGTGGATTATTTTTAGCAGTTGTCTGATTGAGCTGGAGCTGCAGTCAGTTGTAGATTAGTCACTGCTTTTTCTAAGACTACATTTTACACATCAACTTCCAATGCAACATTTAGTATCTCTTCAGAAGCCATAATCTATCAGTCATCTTTGCAGGGAAGGGAGGAAAGAGGAAGCAGTTATCATACAGCAGCAGAGAAGAGACTTCTGAGCATCTTCAGGTTTCTCACTCAAGCCTAGAAAGAATGGCAAGGGGAGATGAAGAGGTCTGGAAAGGCACAGCTGCCTTCACACACCAGTGGTGAAGACACTGATAAGCCTGAGTAAACCATCCCTCTGACAGCTGTCATGCTGCAGTGACATCTTTTATAGAAAAAGTTGCAGAAGGCCCTCCGACAGCGTACTTCACTGTTTTATTGCTCACGAGGTTAAAGCATGACTTACCCTGCTAGTGACTTTCTTCTTTTTTTGGCACATTTCAATAAAGAAGAAAAGGCCCACAGAAGAAAGGCTCTGCTCAGAAACTTGCCAACTCTCCTTGACTCACAGGGGTTGCTGGAGACTGAGGATAAACAGCATCTTGGAAAAGCAGGTCTGAGCTGCGGTATGTCCATGTTACTGGCCTCAGTGGGGTGCACTGGGTGCAGTCAAGCTGCTTTTTACTTCCATTCCCTGCTGACAAAAATTACTTTCAGACTTGAAACCCAACAGTTTTGTCATCTTATTAAATTCCCTGTTCCTGGCTCAGATGTCTCTCATATGCATTAGTTAGATTACATCAACCACGAAGACCTGTCCATGTGAGCCACAGAGGATACAGCTCAAAGAGGGCCAGTCAGAGACTGGATCATCATCTGCCCGAGTTTCTCCTCTATTCACAGCAGCAGCAATGCAAACTGTGTGACAAGGGATCAGTATATGCTTTGTGGGGTCCTGAGGAAAGTGAAATAATACCAAAGCACCAAGAGACAACTGGCAAACAAACCTTCCCTAAGCAGAGGATCCACCCCTCCAGCTTCCTCCCACAGCCTCTGCACCAGGCATGGCCAGTAAGGACAGGCTAAGCCAAACCCGTGCAGGTCTTACAAACCAGAGAGCCTAAATACAGCAGCTACGGAGGATTTGAAAAGGCATCTGACAAGAAGCCAACCAGCAGCCTAATCAGCAAGATGCCTGCAGGGCATCACAGCCCTACCAAGTCTGTGTGCAAAACACCTGTAGTACTGCACAGTAAGAACATGACGACTGAAAAAGTTCTCAGCAGGCATTCAAAGATGGGTAAGACAGACTGAACATGTGTCCCAGCTGACAAGTAGAGCTCAAGTACACAGAGAAAGCAAACAACCATAACAAATGTCTAACAGACACATGGAAGACCACAGCCAAGAATAAAATGCACGATGTATCTAATTCCCTGTCGCAGCTTCCTTATTCTCAGGCAGCTGGACCACACACTGCTAGGCTTGCTTCTTGCCAAGGTATCACTAACAAAGGAAAATGGGTGAGAAATCTCATCTCGAATCAAAAGTGTTCAACAGCAACTGAGCTGGGATCCTTGCCTTCTGGTTGGAGAAGCTGATATCAATACCACTAATGAATAAAAACCTAGGCCTGGTGCAGAGATGTACATCTCAGATGCAGCCTTACTGAGCAGGGCTAAAAAGCAAGGAGCATTTAGGAAACTCTGGTATGAGCGCTCTGGCAGGGCCATCTCCTGCTGCTTTGAACGCACAGCTTATCTATCACTTGCACATTGCCTTGCTAGAAACAAAGCCACACATTTCATTTAAGAAAGTAATCAGATGGATGGGGAGAGGTCAAAGAGGAATAATTTTGAACCTCTTTTGCCATTTAGAACATACAACAAAGCTGCAAACCTCTCCTCAGTGATTTGTCTGGAAAACATCACAGTGCAGTTTTCCTACACTCTCAGGAAGGCACATAAAAAGAGAATTCTATCTCTAAAAGTCCTTAGGAGCTGCAGAGCTCTGCAGGTGTACCAGAGCAGGACTCACACACCTGCCAAAGCATGTAGCAGCTTGTACAGAACAACATGAAGAGCTTTCAAGCTTGCAATTTTGTGATGAAAGCAACTTGGTGAATATTCCTGCAGCATTTGAAAGACTTAACTCTAGCAGTCTCAGTCAGGAGTTATCCTCCTCTGTCAGGCCTGACCCTGGGACAAAGGATACAAAATAGCTGAAAATTGCTGTCACCAGAATCACAGAAACAAAATACATGTCTCATGCAAAGAAACTGCTAAAAGGCAATCTGTAGTTTTCCTGCACAAAAGCAGTGAGATATTTCAAGGCTACACTGTTAACACACTGTGGAAGATAACTGATGCATTTAGAAGGCTGAAATTTGATCTCATTATTATTGGCTTCTGCTTTGTTATGCCAAGAGCAAAATCCCCTTCCATCTTTTAATCAAACGTGCTACTTTTTTTGTTAACTCCCAAGATTAAGCCAGCCTGACAAGGATCCTGTAATTTTACAAGGGAATCTCTCCTCCCTCCACCGCCTTATGTTATCAAACACTGATTTTGTGAAGTCTGCTGCACTGTGCCAGCTCCAATTTAGTTCAAAACTTAACTTTTCTGCTTAGAAAGCATTGCAATGAAAGAAGGCCATCCCGTGGACAGAAGTATTCGCACAGTCTGATGTCCTACAGCTTGGTACCCTGTGGTTGCAGGCTTCATAAGGGCCACTCACCCACGTGAGCTACCTTGTATCTAAAACAGTGCTATCTTGACAGGGTGAGGCTGCAGCTCTGGGTTGTGACACTGTAATTTGCATTCCCTTCTTCCTGCAGCGTCTAAAGTTCCAGCAAATATTTGACATGTAGCCAACAGGTTCAAAAATTACTTGCAGTGTGATTGCATAAGCTGCTGGGGATCCAGGCAAGGCGCTGCGTCGGGGATCCAGGTGAAGCTAGGTGATGCATCTCAATCTGGCAGCAAGCTGCCCCAGAGCGCTGGGTGCCCAGAGAGAGCAGAGCCGGCCTCCCTTCCCAGCACTCGATGTTCTTGCTGGTATTGTAGGTTGAGCAGTTTCTCAACACCCAACACAGAGCACAACCTGCTCCTTCCTCCAGTGCTCAGGCACTGAAGGTAGTCTGGTGCCTCCAGCCCTGCCTTTTAAGGTCCACCCCCTTGTTGGGCAATTAGCTTTATTATTACCAAACAATTAGCACCTGTGTAATGACCAGTAAGGCTGCTCTGTCAATCAACAATCAGGTAGCCCTCTGGTCAACCTCTACAATAAGCCCACTTCCCCTTGGAAAACAGGCCAAAAATTAAATCCAAGAACCTTACAAAAAACACGATACAGATGAAAATTGAGTTGCAGGAAACTAAGGTATGCATAGGTGAAGTAGCCTAAACCAGAAAATACAGGCCAGAAGCAGACACAAGACCCAGATTTCCTGTCTCTCACAACAAACCCCCATCTGTGAGCAAACTTCCTCTTTTTAGAGCTAAGCAGATTTTCTCTGCTTAGAGAATGCAACAAGACAGCATTTAGTTCAGTATGCATTTATGCTGTTCCATATAAGAAAAACATCTCATCTAGAGATCATCTGCAATGTCAAAGAGCAGCAGCTCCTCTGCAAGTCTTCAGTCTACTTGTTTTTTATATATTATACGCAGCATGTATACACACATACATTTTATAGAAGCAGCTTCAATGTAAATGACTGGTCACGGACTGTAGTACACAAAAAACACTGATGATGACCATCCTTTCTAGTGCTGGCACTTCCAGTTCAGATTTGGCAGGCAAGCTCTAGATGAAAACGACCCTGGAAGCTATGATGACAACAATAGCATTTAAATGGACAACACTTTGGATGCAGAACTGCAAGGGAAACTTACAGGAAGGAAAAAACAAAGCCTACTGCTATCTTCAGAAAGAGCCAGGCTGCTCCCATGTGTATTTTGCTCTCTGTCATCACCTACAGTAAACTATTACCTAGTGCTCTTCACGTTGCTCTGATATGTCAGTTTATTAGGCTTATTGAGAATAGAAAAGCCATTACCAGCTTTCACTTTCTGTTGATCGTAGTGGAATTCATCATGCTGTCAAGTGCAAGTCCCTTAAGAGTGGTTTGCTGAAGGTGGCCATGGGAAACAGGAGAAAAGGGGACAAAACCACATTCAGACAGGGTAAGAGGAAGCATTTGCAAGTATTTCTTGCTATAATGTGGCCCATGTTATGAAAGCATGGCAGAGCCCTGTATTGCATCACTCCCTGTATTTCAATCCACCAACCTTCCCATAAATATATCTATACACGTAGAAAAAAATCGTATATACACACACAGAAATATACTACATTTTTCCATTAGCCTTCCTCTTCTGACTTAGGCATTCATAGTTACAACAGATTATAAAAAGGATTGGCCTAGTAGTGAATCACCCTCAATAGCACACTGTGCTTTTACAACTAGAAATAGAGGGATCAGAAAGATTAATCCCCTGTCCTGGATGACATGAGGAGCCACTGACAGTGAAAGCAAATATAAACAGGCAGAGAAGGCTCTTTGTCTTGCTACAGGCCCCTTTGGTTTCAAAAGAGGCTCTTCCACCAAGAGGTGCCTTAAGAGGTTGTTATGAATGAAATTAAACAAAGGCAACTCTTTTGTAAACCTTGCAGTAACTGGGAGAGGAGGAGCTCCACTAATAATCCCTGTGACATCACCTTCCCTCTTCCAGGAAGGTAAAGGACGGGTTGAGCCCCGCTGCCAAGAGAAGCACTTAACTGTAGCAAGATTTACTTCCTCAATGTTTAATCGGTGCTATAGGGCAGGTTGTACATAGTGAGTCTGTTGCTTTCTGTTCAGTTAATACTACTCAAACGATCCTCCACCGGCAAACTTCACCCAAGAGCCATGTCTAGAAGTCAGTAACCTTCGGCAATAGGAGTCAGAGCAACACATGGACCCCCACTGCTGTCCCCGCACAAATTACTGTGTAACAAGAAAGCAGAACTTAAAACCCAACTCTGGCAACAAGAACAGAAGTGCATCCCCCCTCCTGAAGCTGCACCAATGACACAGAGCTATTAGCAGTAAGTAAGCCTGAGTGACAAATTATTCTGGTCATTAGAATCAGCAGATCAGACTCAGGGGAAGCCTATCTGTTTAAGAAGTGTTGTCTTTTTTCTACAGATACTCCTCCTTGCAAGCTCAGTACACACAGTAACAAGGAACTGAAAGGCTTTTTAAAGGTCAAGTACATTTGAGAGGAAGGGAAGCACCAAGGATTTGTAAGCTTTCTTAAAAATTAGCAACTTTGTGTGTAACTTTGCACCCATTTTTTTTCTTTTCTTTTTTCTTCTTTTTTGATTTGTCACCCTAGATCCTTCTCTCTTTCCTTCCCCTCTGTCTTATCCAACTGACCCTTTGATTCAAAGAGAAATGTTTCTCACCCTGTGCCCAGGACAAGCCAGAAGTCAAGCTACCTGGTCAGGGAAGAACAGCTGGGAATATTTTTATTCCTTGTAAGAAACCTCTTATCCTTGATGGTGTGTAAACACATGATCCTACTAAAACTACAGCCAAACTTGGGAACAAACTCACGCTTAGTGGTTTTCTGTCACCTGTTTAATGACATTTCTAAATCCAACACCTGTTTTCCCCAAGGAGAAACTCTGGCACAGTTGTTTATGACCAGCCTTACCCACAGACTGGACTGCTGATGTGCATTCTAGCCTTCTGATGCCTTTTGAAGGACAAACGAAACTTTAAGGGGCAGATACCAAGGCATACCTAACAGATACATATGATTTACCTATGCCAAAATACACAATACTTATATTTTATATTGATTCTGGCCACATATTCTGCAAGGTTGACAAGTGGGATCCTTAAATGAGTCTCTGAGGATAAAGTCCTCATCTACCAATTGTTTTGATTTCATCAAACTATGGGAAGTCTCAGCCACAATTTCTAGAATCTTTTAGTATTTTCCACTTATTAGACATATACCAGGCATCAAAATTTCCAACACTGTTTTCAGTTGAGTTCAATCAACCATGACATTCTGCCAGGTCTTTGGTTAAACACAAGATGTGCTACCAAGATCCCCTACTTGCCTGCAGGTATCAAAGGTGAACTACAGGGAGGCACCTATTTTAAAAGAGAGAGAAGTTCAACAGTAATTCACATATATCTTTGATCTAAACCAGCCCAAACCCGGTAACCAGCCTTCCCCCTGGGTCCCTGTGGAAAGCAAGTGGAAGCACTAGAAACTGCTGATGGTTGAGATATCTCTTGCTGTTTGTGAACTGCCTGGCTGTCTGGTGATGGGTTATATTTAAGACTAACACAGCTCTTAAAGTGTATCTTTAATTGCAAAAAGACTGTCCTTCCAAGGGCTCCTGCCCATTTACCTACCCCAGAATCAATAAACATGATGTAATCTGTTATTTGGTTTTTTTATTGCTTCACATGACTGTAGTTAGATACCTTGAATAAAAGATCCACAAAAATATTGTGGGAAACAGTGAAAAATAATCTATTTTGAAAATGAGGAGTTCTTTGGACAAGTGGTGTTTTCAGTAAAAGCCAGACAACACACCTAGTAAAACTGGCCCTAACTTAGTGACGAGCATTTCAAGGACCTGTGGAACTTCACAACAAACAAAGCCCACCCAGCAAGTTTAATGCCAGCTCTGCTGTGCCAAAGCAAGCTGCCACCAGATCTTTGCAGTCAACGCACAAGTCAGCAAAACAGAAGTCTCAGTAAACCCTGCGTGAGTTCTGCCTCACTACAGAAATTGACACAATTAAATGTGTGGTTTACGTGGGTCACTCACAGTTCCTGCAGCAGCTAGCACTAGATGCTCCAAAGAAAGAAGTGGACCAGGCAGTAATTGGATAGCTGGTTCCCCAGGAAGATCTTCCCTCTAACATCTTATGCCCTTGAATTTTTTCCCAGACTTGAAGTCTTCCATTCTTCGAAGCCTCCTACAGCTTTGCTACTCACTATTTGTCTGCCACTTGCAGACACAGTCCAAGCTAAATGATGTCCAGGGTTCCTGCAAACTCCTCCTGCAAAGTCTGTTCATTTTTTAAAGTAGCTCAGCTACAACATCCGACAGAATATTACTTGGACACTTCTACAGGATCAAGAGTTCCTAGTACTTTTTGGGGAGGGAGGAAGAGCGGGACGAGAGCAAAATAAAAAATAAAATAATTAAATAAATAAAGATAAGAGGACACTTCACTCCTGTTTTCCTTTTTCCTGGTGAATGGCCATGCTCACTCCATTCTTCACCATTTCTGAAGCTGGCTATCAGTCAGTCACATTCAGGCTGACTGCTTCTGATGTGTATGACAGGAAAGGCCCATAGCAGGAGACTCCTTTTTCTCAGTCAGCCGAATAAATTTGGGACTTGTAAGAACCACCTACCACTTTTTCCTTGAGCAGCATTACTACTGGGAGCTGCCACATTCCAGGAGTGATCTGCCTCCCCACTAATACCGGTGTTTGGAAGAGCAATAAGGAAATCAGGCTGGCAGAGAAGACATTTCCACACGTTACCCAAAGTACATGTGACAGCCTCAGCAGCTGGGAAGGCTGAGTCCTTTCACCCCTGAATATGAGAGAGTTGCTTGTCCAAAAGGTTAGACAGAAGTTTTCTCAAAAAAAAATCACATCCTGAAAAATATAGAAAGTTGATTCAGCATGCTGAATTAATCTATCCTCGTAACACTTAAGAATGGGCAAAAGCAGCCAGGGAACAGGTGGATTTTCTAGCACTGGAATCATAACTGCCTCATCTGGTACACCTCCACCAATTCTGGCCACATATCCACACACTGAGGCATGAAAAAGATTGCAGGCTTTCTTCCACTGTGACACCCCAAACCAGAAACAGCTTCTTTTCAACTGGTTTATTTCTATAAGCAGATTGCTGACCAGGGCTAGCTGAAAGCCAAGTTAAAAAAAAACAAAAAAACCACAACAAAACCACAACAAACCCCCTCCCCCCCCCAAATATAGTAACAACAAATATTCAGTGAATTGTAAATTTTTTACTTTCACATCAGACTGTAACTAAAGTCACATGAAGTCCCCAGCAAAGAGGCAGCTGTTCAGACTTCAGTGGTCCTATCAGTTTCAGCAACCATAGCAGAATCAAATCCTGGGGAATGTCTCACTTTCTCTAATCAGCAACAGGGTTGCTCAGGGAAGTCTGGCATCAAATGGTTTGGGTCACAGCTGAGAGGCTGCCACCACCCCCTCAGCAGGTGTCATCCTGGGTGCTGGGGCACAACACCTTCGGAGCCAGTGCCTTTGATGTTTCCATCAATCCTGGTCCAGAGGCAAACTCGGTGGAATTCTGCATCAGTGAAAATTCATCAGGTTTCAAAGAAAACATCATAGGTTTGGTAAGTAAGTGCTTTTCAAAGAAAACTTCTTTCCTTTGAAAATTTTTGACTAGGACTATTACTGGATCAACCCCAGCCTCATCCGACGCTGCTCCAGAACCAATTTCAGCAGCAAAAGTTAATGAAGAGTGCTGCTGCTTCAGCTGAAGCGTTATTGTCAGACCAGCTCTCTGCTTCCACCTCCATTTCCCTTCCAAGACCTCTTTCCATCTCCATCCGAGCTCTATCTACGTTGTCCTTTCAGTGGTTTTGCTGCTGGGTTACCTCCCAGGTTTGCCAGCCCTTGGCCAGCTGCAGAACCTGAGCCGTGTGCCCTCTTTCAGTGCCGTTCCAAACAAACTGGTTTTGCCTTGGCACGTTACGACCCTGGCTCTGCCTACACTCCCAGCGTACTCGGAAGAGAAGTTGAAGTTGGAACTGGAGCGTTGCTCTGCCTGCCAGGCAGCCCCGGGAAGCACGGGGGGATCCTGGCTGCTCTCAGCCTGCCTGAACCTCCACGGCTCGTTACGAGCGGGCTGTGAGCAGCACGTCCTGCCCTGCCTGCCGTCCTCTCTCTGGTGTATCTCGGCTCCTCACCGGGGGCCGAACGCCTGCTCGGGCCCCTCCCCAGGCGCAGAGCCGGAGCCCGCGGCCCCCGCCCCGCTCTCGTTCCTCGCGGCGGTACCGGTGCTCCCGGAGCAGACAAAGACGACGGAGGTGGGAAAGCCTCTTACCAGAGCATTAGGTGCCGCTTCCCCAGCTCCGGCAGAGGAACAGCCCTCAACTCTCGGAGCGGAGCCTCCGCACCGCCCAGCGACGGGAGGCTCCGCACCGCCCCCGCCCCACGGCCCGGCCGAGGCGACCCCGCG
>VZRW01000147.1:35173-58910 GCA_013398125.1 Aegotheles bennettii
GGGCAGGGCCCGGCCCCGTCCGGCCCGACCCTTCCCGCCTGAGGCCACGGCACCCAGCCCGCCCCGCGGCCTCAGGCACCTTCCCCCGCTGCGGGGCCGGGAGGCCGGGGCCAGGCGGGGCGGGGACTCACCGGGAACCGAGAGCCGCCTGCCCTGAGCTTGGCTCTCACCCTTACCTCCTCCTCCTGCCACAAATAGCGGTGCCACGGTCATGTCCGAGGGGAAAACGGTTTGCTTTTAGCGGAATAAGAAGAAAATAGCTGAACTAACCTCCGAAGGTGACATATAACTTATTTAACACTTGTGTATGCCCTAAGCCCGAAGATGGGTTATAGCCACCTTCGTGAGGTGTTTTATATTCGATATTCACCTGCATGTGTTGATTTATCAGCAGGAGATGATGTAAACAAACAGGCTGAAGTACTCAGAGGATGCTAACGAGGTGTGCCCCACTGCTGTTTCTGGGTGCCATACTCCCGGTTGCTGTTTTACACTTCCCTTTTGCAAGTAGCATGCTGTAGTCATTTCTTCCCAAGGAGGAATCTCCTTAGATATGCTGGAATAGGTAAACTATACTATCGAGGTGAATTGTGTGGGGGAAAAAGGCAAAGGGAGAGTTTTATGAGAAAATGCTAAGGGAAAGATTTCCTCTCTCCAGACACAGTATGTATCCCACTGGGAATAAATGAAAAAAAACAAACAGGAAGACGGGCAGCCTCACTGAACTGTTTCTGTCAAGGCAGCACAGACAAGAAAGCAGATACTATTAAGAGAAAAAACAGACAGAAAGCAAGGAAAGCTCCTGACTTGACATGCAAGTTCATTCACTAAACCTAGTCAAAGTTTTTCATCTCCAGATTTTCACATCAATAATTTACAGGACTCCAGGGAGATTACATTTGCCCTTAAGAGAACAGTGAAACAAGCATAACATGAATAAAGTAACACCTTTTCATGCAGAATGCAAGCACCCCCTACAGAAAAATGATGTTACAATAGGTTTTCAGAGCACAGAGAAGCTGGGCTGAAATTCTGTCATTGCACTTCAGAGTTAGGACCCAGCACACCCATGTAATGAAGGTGGGAGAAGCACCACCCACAGAGTACACAGTCTGCCTTCCTGGGAAGAGGAGAACGTGCCTACAACTGTTTAGTCCTATATAGACTGAAGTTAAAAACCAGATGCTTCGGTTGTATCCCCTTGTGAGAGAGGGTATGGTAACGTGCATGTGTGATGATACACTGCCTGCCTATCAGGACATGATTATTGTAATGCTGGCTTGTCCAGAGAACTGGTTTCCATCCTCAGTCGTACTGCTGACTTACCTTTGAGGCCACGGGGATATCTCAGAGGAGGCTGTTTTCTTCCTTCATACTCTCAGTCTGTTTTATTGTGGGTTTTTAAAATTAATTTTCAGGCGGAGATTGTATCCTGCTGTGGGAACAGCACAGCTCACCACCCAGTACTGTGTGCCAGGCTAGGAAAGGGGCCTGTAGACAACTGGAATAGAAGTAGGAATTATACAGAAATACAGTCATACAGGGGGCAGATTTTCCAGGCAAACCACAGTAACTAATGATTAGGTCTGAAATGCATGAAGCCACAATAGGCCACAACACCCTTAATTCTCAAGGGGAGCAAAGTGCCTAAATTCCTTTGCACATCTAAGCCTTGCCTGTGTTTTGCAATTATTACTCCGCAGTCTCTACGTTTCCCCAGAAAGCTTGTCTAGTATTTTAACACATATTGCTGTTCTTGAGTTCAAAGTCTCAGCAACAACCTCCTAAACTTGGGACTGGAGAGCTAGGACTAAAGCCTAACGCTGAAGAGCAAGCACTACCATGGAACCCTCTCCTTGCATGCCTCACAGCTCTCAGTAGAAAATGCAAACCTAAGCCTTTGCAAATGTTTGCCCCTCCTCCACCCATTTGCAGCTAATTTTAAAAATAGGGAACAAGGAATAAACTTAAGCCAAAGGCCATCAGTCAAATGAAAATCTTAAATTCTTCTAGCTAGCGCTGCTGTTCAGAATCTGAGCAGGAGATACAAGGTTTTAAAAAAATTATGGGAACAGAACATCTCCACTTTGCTAATTGGATACCTCTGGCTCAAAGTTAAGGGAACACCGTAGTTGGGGAATATGTGCCTAGAAACGCATGTCACTTAGCTGAAGGCACTGATGGGTCTGTGAAAAGAGCTGCCCCTATGCCCTGCACACAGCATCTAGACTGTGAGCACACACATGTGGCCTTGGTAAATACTTGCAAGTCATCAACAACAAATCCAATTTGCTTAAAGTCACAGTCGAAGTACCTCTGTGCCCAGAAGACTCATATCGTCTCTAGAAGCAGTATAGGTCTAGCATACGGTTATTAACACTATGCTTTTCAGAAATACTTTTATTCCTTTTAGCAGGAAGACCTGAAAAGTGTTGTGGGGCAGAAACCCCAAACAGTAAAAACTATTGTACAACTGCACCGTCTTGTTTTTGTCTTTAGTTATGACAACATATATAGTAGTTATATAGAAAAGCATAATTATTTTTTCCCGAGATATTTACAAATTTTTATTCTACAATATCAGTCTGAGCACCTGCATATTTCCATAGCAACTCCACGATATTTTAGGGGATTACTTTAGAATTTCACTGGGGTTTGGGTGTGCAAAGTTATTTAGATTTTCTGCGCAAAATCTGTTTCCGCATATCAAGTAAAACTACTGCTACCATATATTTAATGAGCTACACTAGTCTCCTATGTTACCATCTTAAGAAACAGCAACATTTCCTTGCAGCTTTTTGTACAAAACCATGCAGTATTGTAACAGTGTAATCAAAACAGCCATTATGGACTCGGGGCGGGAAGCATCCCCAGAAGTCTTGCTGTGGATCACACTCATGTGAGAGGCTGATGGGAGACTGTAAATCCAAAAAAAATACATTCCCAAAAGACCCCTTGTAAAGAATAGGCAGGTGTAGGTGCCTTCATGCACTCAAGTACACAAAGTGCTCATTCATTCCATATGCATGTATGTGAATCTGTGGCTACTATTTTAAAATGTAAAATAATTTAAAACTCACATCTATTAGACTGGATAATAACTACTAAAAGAATGTAAGCCTCATGACTAGGAAGCTTTAAATCCAGACATACACATACATGCTTGCACGTGCAAACATGACATGCATGCAGATAGGACAGGACGTGCTGCTAAGGCCTTTTCATTGCTAGTTTTTCTCCAGGTCAGCTCAGTTCCTTTACTTCCTTCTACCTGTATATCCTGAGCTGTGTATTTCCCCATCTGCTCACTCTCTTCTATGTGCACTCCGAGCAGAGATAAGAGGAATTTCTAATTTCTCCAAAAGTTCTCTGATGTCCCCCAGTTTTACCGAAGGTGAGCCCAGGCTTCACTCCTTCCTGCACTGTTACTCTGTTGCTTTCTGCCTGTGCCAGCCGAATAAAACAAATTCTGGCAAGAAAAGGAAAAAGAGGAACATTAGGGGAAGGTGAGAGGAACCTGTGTGAATTCAAGAAGATGGAAGGAAATACAAATAAAGTTTATGTCCTTACTGACTGTTTTTCATTCATACAAAGACAATTGAAGGTTCTGAAAGGAAAAGGAAAGAAAACAACTTACCTCTGGAAGATCTCAATTCCTTAAAACCTCTTGTCAATGTGCTTCACACAGCTTTGTTTTTAAGCCTGCTCTGCAGGACAGGTGGGAGCACTTTTTGGCATTCTCTCTCTTAGAACATCAAGAAAACAAGATGCATCTTTCTTGCCAATTTTAGGAGGAAAATAATTTGCTGATATTGTTTCAATACAGAAAGTTAAATGTTTTCCCTGATTACCTCAAGAACAGGAAAGGAGCAACTACCTCTCCCTTTCTTTGCCAGGAATGGTTATAACCAGGAATGTTCAGACATGTAATGACTGAAAGATGCTTGCCATCTGAAAACTGTATTCCGCTACAGTAAATGGCAACAGCTTAGAACTAAATGAAGACATTAGATAATGCATAAGAATTGCATGGCAAGCACCTGAAAGATGTTACAATACTGAACAAGCACCGTGCAGTGTTAGAGCACCAACCCTTTGTGAGTTAAGAGAAAAGGAATTAAGCCCAGAATTGAGGCTACTCATCAAATACATAGATGCAACATATCCAAAGAGCTGCAGTCACTGTAAAATAAACCATTTGTCTCGCTCAGATAATTTATCTTTGTGAGACCCATTTATGGTGACTTGCAAGCAGTGACCCAGCAGAACGCACTGTGCCAAAGTCTGTTTAAGGAAGCAGCTTTTACTAGAAAAGCACCAGATTTCAAAGCTTTTATCATCTTTAATAAAAACACTGCCAGAGCTACAAGCAGGTTACTTGCAGACATCTTAAGTCTATTTGCAAAGTGCCTGAAATTTATCTAACTTCCTTCAGTCTCAGATGCAGGATATAAATTAGCACTGCAGTAAATACATTTCACTAAAACCTGGCCTTGGAAAATTACTAGGATGAGAACACTGAAAACCCGTCTCTGAGACATAGTGGCATCAGCCATTGAAGTCTCACTTTGAAAGCAACAGGAGAAAAAAGCATTCCTGCCTGCAAACCAAATTGAAGCCTTTCTTCCAGTACAGTGGTGTAAGACCCTCATGCACCGCGGATTCAGCAGACAATGACTGCAGCCAGCCCTCATCGTAGCAGGTTTGATCTGGCAGGGTGCGTGACAAACAGGCACACAACGACACACCACAGCAGACTTCAGCAACTCCTCACAATCATGTGAGGGTGCCTTTGAAGACTGACACGATTGGATACAGCTTTGAGTCCATCTCAGAACAGATAAGCTTTTGTAGTCATAAAGCCTAACCCCAGCATTTATGCTAGCAAATGCAACCAACTGACCTTTTAAGGTAATTTCTCTAGATAAAACTAGGTATGGGGAACTGGCTCTAGGCAAATCCAATCAACAACATTAAGGTCTCATGCTTGATAAAGGCTTATAGTACTGCAAGTCATTTAGAATCTAGATAAAATACCTGTACCGTAGTCCCTTCTTTGTATCCAAGTAAATTTAATGCTTATTCAAGGCAGGGTGTGCACCACTAGGAAAAAAGTGAAGCTCAGTGGCAAGTGATGGCATCTTCAGAGGTCAGGTGGTACTGCAGCTGAGACTAGAGCTTACCACTTTCTTCCTCTACTTTGCAGAAAGAAAACAAAATGAAACAAAAAGTTCCCTCCTCTACTGATCAGAACTTGGAAAAAGGACCTGGCTGCACTTCCAGGTTTGTTAATCAGACCATTGAGAAGAGTAAAATTAACTTACTCCCCCCAAAGCTAAATATGCAGAAGAGGAAGGGTATTTTCTGACCCTTGCTCTTAGCAGTATTTCAGCTTTGGCTCTCCCCACTGCTATAAACAGATTGCAACATGCACATGTGGTGAAGGTGTAAAAATAGGCAGCCTGTTCCTGTGTAACAAACCTTAGACATCATCTTCCTCATAAGCACAGCTATTGTGGTGAACTCAGCTAGATGTTCCCCTTACAGAGCTTTCCTGCATGTTCTCCTCATATTCGTAACTAACGCTATTTGTATCTTCTCCAGAGTACAGACAGATTCACAATACTAAGCATTTCAATAGGACCTCCCTGAGAAGAACCCTGGGCATATTTTATCAGATAGTATTTTAATCACAATTTTAGAGGCTTCCACTGTAACAGTATCTTGAGCAGCTTAAAGCTAAATATACAATCAGGAAGATAGGAACCAGGGAACTGAAGACGACAGAAGGAACTCTGAAAGTATACTGCAAAATTAGAGGAGACTCGGAGGACAGCAAGCATAACTAAGGCTCTGGAATAGCAACAACACTGAATCACTACCATAAAAAAGAGTATAAAGAGATGTGATACAAACAGAGAGCATACTGAATATTTAGGAGACACTCTTCTCCTGTTCTCATAACACTATACCAAATGAATCCCAATTAAAAAATGCTAGGAAATTCAAAACTCCAGTGAAAGAAAATGCTTTTCACATTACACTGAAATATAAATAAATGAGACTGTGAATCTGTCAAGATTCAAAAATAATTTTAGACTTTTATGTGCCTCCAAATTAACACTGTACAGTGAGACAGCAAGTTTTTCACAATTCAGACCAGTCATTAGCATTGGAGGTAAGATTGGAGGTAAGGTTGAAAACAGGTTCCTGCACACTCTGTTACAGAATTCTTGTACCTTCTTCTGAAGTGTCTGTTACCTCCTATTCTCAGACTGGACTGGATGGATCTCGAGCTAATGCCATCTATTCTGATGAGTCTTGTGTTTTTCCTAAAGCAAACTACCCACCTTCACTGGCAAGACAGACAACGATAAAAAGAAATCCTGTCATTCAACTCTCAGTCTCAAGACCACGTTTAAAAACAAAGATATTTCATTATCCATCTCTGTCTTGTAACTTTGCAGCAGCCAGTGCAGGATCTTAGCAAGCCACTACCATATCCCAAATATGGTCCATTATGGGCAACAGTTCCAGCATTTGACATTAAGTACAAATTAGATTGATACAAAATACACCAAAGTCTGCTTTTCAAACAACATCAGTTCAAGTAAAATAAAGACTGACTGCACGTTAAGTTTATGAATATGTTAAAAAACAAAAAAACAAACCCCAGAGAAAGGTGTTTCAAAACCCCTGATTTTTCCTCTTCTAAAAGTTTAGTGTTTTTATTCCCAACTCATAAACCCTCTTAATAACATGCCATGTAAATCATACCATTTTTGTGATTAGATATTGTTTTGAATTTCTGGTGCTGGGCATAACACCTAATTTCAGCAATAATTCACCATCCAGATGTGATTAGAATACTTAATCCGTGTGTAGCTACATGTATACACACACTATATATGATACATAGTAATCAGCCCTACTGAAGATTGGATTAAAAAAGACTGAAAACAGACTTAAAGTGTGGTTTAGCAATTAATTTCTGTTGCTGAAGATCTGTAAAGCTTCTTGAATTGCAAGGCCAGAAAGGACAAGCAGTAAGAAATGGTCAGTTTGGTTGAGCAGCTACTGGCCTACACTCCTCACGTACCACTGAATTTATTCTTTCATATCCTCACCCTTTATAAGTAAGAAAAATAAAGCAGTATTTGTCATTCTACAGTATGAAATTACAGGCACAGGCATCATTTTTACTGCATATATAGCATGCAGCATAACTTAGCTAGCATACATCTAAAATTCATACTTGCAGGGGTAGTGGGGAGGAATAGAGGAAGGCTCCCTGTTCTGCAATACATTAAGATTACCTAGTAGTTTACATTATAAAACCCAGCACACAAACATTTCACTCTTTTCAATGTTTTTTGAAAAACTTCTGAATTAAGAAAAGGGAAGGAGTGTACCCTACTGCTGACCTCCACAGATCTGTTCAGAGTGGATTGAATAAGGATAATGAAGAAATAATCAGTTTTCTTTATCTATGGTTTTCTTTGTAAATATCATGACTGGACCAAAGCAAAAATTTTGCCATTCTTAAACGCCTCCGCTGCCCCCTGGTGTCTCCTCTCTGCAGCTTCACATGGAAAGCGAACACCCTCTGACAGAAAGACCTTAATGTAAGAGAAAATTTATGCACCACACTTCTAGATGCCATTCTTTTGCAGACTGATGCTTATAATAATTTCTGAAACAGATTCCATTACTAGGCAAGCCTCATTCCAGTAGGATACTGCAGAACAAATAAAACCTCTCTCTTATATTGAACACTGCCAGCAGAAGTTGCTTCAAATGAGCCAGAGTACCAATAAACCACACTGAAGAATTACAGCAAGCTGGGAAGTAGCTGTCTTCCTCTTTTATGCAAGGTTCTGTAGATATGCTATTAAACTTCTACTTATGCAAGGATTTTTTTTCCCCTTTTTTTCTAAAAAACTGTTAATAGGAAAGGCAAAACAATGACAAAGACCAACTTTCTGAAACACTTTGCCCAAGAAGGCTAGCTGATAAAGAAACCCATGTTTCACTGATTAGGAAATAAAGACAGGCTAAGCATATAAAATAAGTCAAAATCAGAAATAGCCTAAGCATTAGAGACACATCGTCCTGTTCCTATTTTGTACATTTGACTGATTTGTCCCAAATCTGCTCTCAGACTGGGGTCTCCACTGACATCTTGTGGCCTTTGTGTGGCATGCCATGGTTGAAATGCAATCCTCTTTATCTCACCAAGCAATTGCTTTTTTCTGGCAAAAGCAGAAGAAAAGCATTTCTGATTAGTTAAAATGTTTTGCTTGCACAACCGTGTGCATAGGAAAAAGGAGGATAAAAACCAGTACCGTGAAAAGGAACATCCCTTTGCCTGTGCACAGGTAGGCTTGTAACATTCAATGGTACATGGAAATTACCTTAGAAGCATCAAATATAAACTATGAATTAAAACCAGCTGAAGAGAACAGGATACTGTTTTGGCAAAATTCTTCTGAGAAAGTGAATAATTACAGTTCTACATATTAAAAACCAAGCGTTACCACCCACAGTATCCCAACGGCTCTGAACACAACTGCTTCATAAGAAATGGCCTAAGTTTATCTTTCTATTGAGCACATCTGAATTTAAGCAATGATGTTCAACCAGCACAATAACTACAAGAGACAATCACCTTTTTTCATCGTTTTCCACCCTGCACTCCAACCATTGCAAACATTGCAAAAACACCCCAAATTAAAGTCAGAGTAAGAACTACAGTAATCAGAAGCAGCACAGGCTCACACAACTGTCCCATAGCTTCACATGGGTTTTCAGTTACAGGAATGTCCTCCATTCTCATGCAAGCAACTGTTGTTCAGTGCTAATACAGATACCAGAGAAAACGTCAAATGCATTTCAATATGAACCTGATTTACATAAAAACTGGAAAAACATGACCTAGCACAAAAGCCACAGGCGGATGCAACTCCTTGCAGGCACAAGGAAGCCCAAACCCACAATTTACACCCAGGAGATGGTGCCCCATTATGAAAATAGAAACTACTTGAAAAGAAACCAAAGTATCTAATTCATGATGCGTAAAAAAGCTAGAAATACTTCACAAACCACTACAATTCTAGCCTTGTTTACAACTGAAGGCTGTTAGCGGAAGGCACCAGTGAAATTACAGCCCAGGGGACTGCAAACTGAATAGAGATAGGAATTGCAAACAGACCAATTTTTATCATCGTGACCACCTAGGAATTTCAGATTAAAAAATCCACATTTTGTTCAAGATCCAGAAACGTTTCTGAAACCTCTGTGGCACTTATCCATTTGACACAAGAATCCTGGAGGTCATTCAACAAGAGACCAACCAGCCTGGCTATGCCTCACAGGTCCTCAAGCATAAAGGAAGCATGTAAAAAATATTTGACAGGAAGGTAGAGAAGCACACACCAAAGTCATCTTCATTATGTAAATGCTTTATCATACAGTGTAATTACATGAACAAATACACAAAAGTTAAACATTTGTCTACAGCAGATGCATAGCACCACAGAGCACTGACTAATACCAGAAAACCAAACCATTCAGGTAAGTTTACACAGTAAACAGTAATTAATCCATAGCACAGTCTAACACAAGACTTGGTAAAACCCAACAGCATATAAATTAGCAACTAAAACAGTTAATTACAAATTTAAGTGCTCTTAGGACTGTACTACTGGTTGAAAATAAAGAGTGCCTGCAACAGTACTGGAGATGAGAACAAAACCAGTAGAGCTCTGCACAAGGATGTCTGTATTAGGTATAATCAAAATGAGGTATAATGAAAACTATGAGAAGCTACATATGTGGAAGTTAATTACTACTACATAGCATTTTCTGTAATTGTGTACTTCATTATGCATATGCAGAAAGGGATAGTCACAACTGAGACTTCCTGCCACATGTCAGTTATGAAGCCTTACTAAAATTTGAGTATGGCTATTCTAATCCACTGCAAAACAATTTCCTGACAATTATACTTACACAAAATGAGATTAAGTGATGATAGCTGATAATATTTTAATTCCACTTCTTACCAAATATCTACTGTACCTACAAAAAGACCAATACTTCTGTCCTTAAAAAAGTTGCTGAGCAGTAAATAAGTAATTGCTGGGAAAATACTAGTACATTTACCCTATTCCTTATTCTTTTCTTTCAGCATCAAATACTGTCCCATGCTGGAGATGAAATAAAAACTACAGGTATGTTCATGGGTGATGTGTTCTTTATACTAGCTGCAACTTTGTCCATTAAGAATAAACAAGCCTAGGTCACACACACAGAGAATTACCATTTTACCTTATCGCTGCCCAGAAGAATGACTTTGAAAGTTTTGTTCTGAGGTTGTTACTCTGAAAACTCCAGGAGGTTTAAGAAGTTTCAGGTTTCACATGAAATGGATTTCCTCCAGGGATTAGAATTCTTCAAGTTACTTCCTTCCTTTTCAGGGATCCTTTTTCTTTTTTTGACCCAACTTTTGATTGCCATGCTCAGCAGCTGCTACTGTTTGACTGGAATGCAGCATAGATCATCTTAATACCATAATCAAGTAAGTAGCTGGGAGACTCCGGCAAGACAGGGACCATGACATTCAAATGTCTAGATGCAATGTGGAGGGGTTTCTTTTGCTTGAGGTTTGTTGTAGGTTTTTTTATTAATCGATTTATACTAGAACACCTCAAGTAACATAAGCTTATAAAAAGGTTTCAGACACACTGAGGGAATGAAAGAGGAAAGGCTTTCAGCAGATATATTCCTCCAACACCACTTTCTGCTGTAGGTGCATCCTCATTAGATGTGCCTCAGGCAAGTACTAATCTACTTTTGTACAGCATCAGCTGGAGGGGAGAAAGGCTGTATGTTAATATATGCTGTTTGTTGAACACCCATTTTGCCTTTGTTAGTACATCTGTAAGACATCAAGAAGTTTATTTAAAGCACACAGTGCCAGTCATACTATTCCTAATGAAGTTAGTGGGAATTTTCCCACTGATTTCAGTAAGAACAGAGATGAGCCTGTGCTCCTGAAAATAAATAAATAAATAAATAAATAAATGAAATAATCACCTCCCCCACAGAACAAAGCCCAGCTTTTAATTTAGGAGCATGCTGCAAGATAGGAAAAGTTATTTTGCATATTTATAAGATCATAAACCAGAATAAAATTTAATATTTATTAGGATTTCTTCCAGTAACAGCATTCAACATCTTAACAAACCAAGTTGTGAAGTCTTAAAAAAATCTAGGATTACAAAAAAAGTTAAAATTAATTGTTCCTTATATTTAATGGCAACAAAGGGGGAATTTTCTATTTAAAAACAAACTTGCTGTATAAACAGTATTACTTTAAGAAAATGTGATTAACATGATATGTAATTTTCGGAATGGATACACAGTGTATGAATGCCAATCTGAATGAAACAGAGGGGTGGAACCCACTACCCCCTTAAAAAAATCTCAAAATATGTTGTTTGCAGAAAAGGGAGTGAGGAGGATCTTTCTAGTGAAATAACTTAGAAGATATCACACAATGGACAAAAACGCAAGAAAGTACAGAAGACATTACATGACACTCATTACAACACCCCCTCAAGTCTGGTTATACAGTAAAAGTTAGTAAAGTGCATCTTTTAAAGACTTGTCTAGTGAAATAGCATTTCCAGATATAAAACACAACACAAGACGTGCAGTAACAGTTAAATTCATAGTGTAAGTTTTTAAAAAATGATCTTTAACTTTTCATTCACTAAAGAAGAAAAGTTTTAACTGCAGTAGTGTTCACATTATTCTTCGATAGGATGCATCCTCATGTGCTTTTGTTACTTGGCAAATCTTTAGACATGGAGCATAACAAAATTATGCAGTTTAAGCAAGTGCTTCTCTCAACGTAATACAATTCTTCAATGGCAGAATGGCCACATGCAGCACAACCATGTTAGATTTTGGGAAGTTTTGGTGCACTAACGATGGGATTGGTCTCCTGCAAATACCTTCGCCCTGCACTCTTATAGTCGTAGGTGCAGGTGTGAGTCTCTGCATAGCGGTGCGTTGCACAGAAGTTGTTTCCACATCTGAAGAATCAAGAATATTAGAAGTTACAAGCTTTCAGAAGCTTTTAACTTGATGATATGCTGGGAGACCTTTGGCTTAATCAGGTCTTGTTTATTTGACATAACTGCTTGGATTCTAATCATCCTTGACTGATAACATTAACTGGTGAGGTAACCAAAATGACATTTTTGTCACTCAGTGTTCTAGTTTTGATCCAACAGTCTCTTCAGCTGGGATGTTAAGCAAGATCAGTACTCCTGGAACCAGCTGGCAAGGATCAAACACACTTACAAATTCAGAATGATGGCCTTTGATTTATTTCATTTCTTTTTAAAGACCTCACACAACTTCAGCTGGCAGAACTCAGAGGACAAAACCATGGAACTAAAACAATGGCATCAAGTGAAATCTCCATAATGCATTTCCAATTCAAAAACATTACATCATTCAGAGCACCAAAACAGATGCTCAGTTCTGCACAACTTCTGCCTGGCATAAACTCAAATTAGTAATTTAGGACTAATAAATACAGATTTAGTCAGTATAAAGACATCAGATAGACTAACGATAAGGAACACTACTTCCTATATGACTGGATAATGGTGCATCTTTTCAATATCAGTTGCAATTCCAATGAGTTAAGATTGATTTTTACCTTCAAACTTGACAGCTCAGCAGCTAAGACTCCTAACAGGAAAAAAGCATACTCTGGATGTGGTATCATCTAAACAAGCGCGTTAAATGGAGACTGATATTAGTATCCTGTTCCCTGATTATTTGATAAAGTTGCTTCTTGACCATAGACATTGACATCATTCAAAAATCAGAATTGTCTTGAAATGGATTAAGTGTTACTCATCCAACCTACTGTCTCAATATTAGACTATAATCCTTTCTGCATTTGTAATAAACTCTGCAGCTATTCCCGAGGCTTCATGTGCCTGACGACCGATTTGCTTTTCTTTGGTTCTTCATCCGATAATCACTAGTTCTCATACGACTTCCATTTTAGTAAAAGGTCATATGATTGCTCGTTTTGAAACTACAATGAGTGCTATTCTTGGAGATGTGCGATTTCCCCTTTCTCTGTGCTTTATTTTTAACCTTAAACAAGCTGCTTAGTTACTACTAGAAGAGCTTGCAGCTATTTGCTCAGCAGGAAAGCATGCAGTGTCCAAAAAAAGACTGAAGAGTCAGTAAGGAGGCAGTTCCTCACCCTGAAACTCTCCAACAGTTCCCCCAATGGCAGAAGTCTTGTTCATTTTGCTGTTGATTGGCATGAACCAAGATCACCTTCAAACAGCCCTCACAGTACAGCAGTTCCCAACCCCGACTAGCTCATGGGAAATGATACTGAGAAAAGAATATTTTGTGGGAACCAATTATTTGAAAATCAAGACAGACAAAGCAGGTTTTTTTGTTGTTGTTTGGTTGGGGTTTTTTTAAGTCTCCAGTGGTCATCACCAAGCACTAGTGTCATTACGCTGTCTGCAAGTCATGGGTGACCATCACTCTGGCATTCTGCTTTTGAGGTGCTGTAGATGCTCAAAGGTGACTGAAGTCTCACAAGAAATAGAACACACATAAAACAAAAAAAGTTGTCAAATACAGCTTCGTATAAATTCACAAATTGTGCAGCTGGGGTCAAATCCGAGGGAGATTTGCTAAAAAATTGTAACACACTCAGTTTTTTTGTCAAGTTGTTAACAATATAATTACTTTTGAGAAACTCTGCAAAACATAAATCTGCAGCAAGTTCTCCCCACACCAGTATAAAATGTCATCATTTTTTTGTAATTGTGATCTTTATTTCCTGATATCTTACATTCTGATACCTTCTATTTCTTGATTTTCCTGGAAAATCATACACCTCAACAGCAAAGCAGGTACAACATTCCTGAATTTTAATTCCTGGAGTTTTCGTCAACTAAGAACTGCAATTTTTTTGAAGGTTGTCTTTTTATTTGCTATGCTTAAGGAACACCATGCAGCATAGAAAACCTTTTGGTTAACCCAGCTATCAATTTTAAACAACAGCTGGTTAATGCTCAGCCTACCTGCACTCATAGCTGGTTGCCAATCCAGTTTTCTTGCCACAAAGAAAGCAATGCTTTGTAATTTTCTTTTTTGCTTGAATTGAGCCATTCACAGGTGGAAGATGGGTTGCTTCACCTGCTTTTGAAGGTAGAAAGACAGCAAAGACATTTTATTTTTACTTATTCCTGATCACAAACTAATTAAATTTTATCTTTTGAAACCCAGATTAATTTTGCATTTCTTAGGATACTTCAGGTGGGAACCCCAAAGACTAAAGAGAGAGGATAAAAACCCAAAAGCCAAACGAGGAAACACATCTCAAGCCTATGAACATCTTCGGAAGAGGTAGCGCAATATGGGACTTATACAAATTATTTTTAACACTGTTAAAAATTCACAAAAGCAAGAAGTTACAGAAGAAGTAATGAAACACATCTCCTAATGATCTTCTCAAATGCAAAGTGAAAAAACATAATGTGATTGGGAAAGCACTGCACACAATGGCTTTCCAAAGAATTAATTGGGCATTGAAGTATCTAGCATCTAGTATATTCAGTAGCCAATAATTCATGTTTGCCAGATAAATAACTGCAACATGTTAAAATTACAATAAAAATGCAGTTAGATTACAGACTTCTATTTAACTATATCGTTTCATAAGATACTTTGCAGTTGTTTGTAAAATTTCTGTACTTAAAACAATACTTGACTTTGACTTTTTGTCCTATAGTTCTTGGCTATTGCATTATAACTGGAGAGCCAGTAAGGCAAAGGCATCTTCCTTTCCTTTGTAGGAGTAGGCTCTTTGTACACAACTTGCTTGTGCAAATTTACCATACACTAGGCCAGTGCAAGTAAGCAACGTATCGTCTCAAATATTCCTACAGTGCTTTAGTGTTATATTGTCAGGATGCTTCCAAAATTGATCTCATGAGTTCAGGAGTACTGCCCAGCACACCTTTAATCTCAACAGTCATTTCTCAGCTGAGATACAGCTAGTAACACCAGGCAGTCACTATACATTGCAGTCATCACTACCAACCAGCGCTATCTCATTGCTATCTAGCACGGAAGCTTCCACACAGTGCTTGTCCATGCTATCAATTTCATCACCTAAAGGCACACTATTTCAGGAGCACTGGTTAGCCCAGTTTGTGAAAATGACAGACCTTGGAGACAGCCCTGCCCATGGACCATACTTTAAGCTGAAAAAATGATACACCTGTCCTCACATCTATGATCCCTACAGCAATTACATGTGAACGAAGGCCTTGGATAACAAACCGAGTCTGTCCTTCAGCCAGTTATACAGAAGATCATTATTAGCAACCCCTCTCTCAAGAGCCTGCATATGGCAACACCAACTGTGTCTCTCCCATGTCTGAAAAGTTTTGGAATATACACTTATATCTGACATATAAGACTCACCAGAGGAATTCCTTTTTCATAGTTCTATCCAAAATGACACAGATGATAGTAGGCTTACTCATCATGCAGACATGGTTATTACAGTATCACCTCCTTTACCATGGAGTAGGTAAGGACAGACTTGTTTATTAGTTACTGCCAATTCAAAACTGCAGCCCCAGTTGTGAAATGAAGGCACAATCCACTATTTTAGCAACTTTTGCTCACACATCATTGTAATACATCATTTTTCCTATTGCAACTATTTGAAGATCCATCTTCTAGCTCAATCTCTACACCTCAATCTTAAAATCCTCTTTTTCTAAGGTCATACAGAGAGAAAAGACAACCTGCAAACTGCAAGTCAAAGATGTGAAGAAAAGTTGATTGTGCTGAGAATCTCTAGCTCACTGCATTGAGTCTTAGAAGTACTAATCTAGACAATTCCATTTGTACCAAGAGAAGTAATCACAAGAGAAAATATTTAGGCACAACACAGCCATTTTCAGTAGATGTCAAGCGTTAAGCACTCCAGTTACCAAGACCAGAGTAGGAAGAACGATGCTCATCACAAAAAATAGAGAATTATCTGCACAATATCAGTAATCTTCAGCATCCACACCCTTATTGCTTCCTTCCCACTTTTCTTTTGCCAAATCCTTCTGGCTTAGGCAATAAGTCCTGAGGACAATCCTACCGATAAAATTTTGCTCTGGTTTTATTAGACTCAGAAGTATTCAGAGAACTGAGCTTTTGGAAATTTCAGAGTAGAAAGTCATGTTTCTGTCTGCAGATGACACACAGGCTTCATTAAGTATTAAAAAAACTATGAAAGAGTCACAGTCACATCTACCCAAGATCTGGATTACAACTGTATGGTAAAAAATTGTTTAAAATATTAGAAGTTATACCAGGCTACAGAAGTGTAATACAGGCAAGGACTTTGAAAGACATATGCCTTACAAAGATAAATGATTCTTGTCCTCTATATACGTGATATATCAGGAAAGATTAAAGAACCATCTTCAATTATTAAGTCACATTACTTACCTACTTTTTTCCCTACAGCTGCAATACTTCCATTCATTCCAAGCCCATGCGCAGACTAAAAAAAAAAAATTTCCACAAGGAAATTACTAGCAGATGGAAATTAAATGAAAAGTTAGGCACTCTGGTATCAGCTTATTTGAAATCAATGTTGTATCAATGTACCTATAAAGAGTCCAAGAAGACTTCTGTACAAAAAACTGAAATTCCGCAATATAAAGTCTTACTCAAAATGACTATTTAATAGTCTCCCCATACTTCACAACACACCAAAACAAAGTACATTAGAGATGTGAAGCTAAGCACACGTGGTGCCAAACACAGGGTGAACTTTGGAATTAATGACAATTAGTGAGCAGCAGAAGTCAGATGACACTTCAAACACAGACACTCATAATTCTGTCCTTAAAATAACTTAATAATTTTAGTTATTAACTGAACAACCACTTTAGTTCTTATGAAAAATTACTTCTAGGACCCATTTAGATAAACAGGCAGTTAAGATACCAACAGGAATTCAGAAAGCAGTTCAAGACTACCAGGGATTGTAACTACAACTCCCTCCCCCCCCGTCCCCCGCCATCTGCCTTCCCTGAAAAGGCATGTAGACACACATACGAAGGTACAGTTTTCATAACACCAGTACCAGAAAAGACAGGAAAACTTCAATTTCTTTGGAAGCATTAGTACTCACTAGAATATATTCAGCAGTTTCATTTGGAGGAGCAGTTTTCCTAAAGCTTTCTTCCTGAAAATGCTGAAGGTTTGTAGGTAGTGCAATACCAGAAGTCCGAAATCTGCCTGTCCCACAGGAACTCTGTAAACTTGCCCTGTTGTTTGCGCTTCGGGCCAGCGAAGCCAGAAATCCTAAGTTACTTGCAGAACTCACAGGTTCTTTGGATGCCTTGTTAGCTGCATTTGTGATGTCCCTAGCCTCTGCTTTAGAAATTACATCAGGTCTTTTGCCAAGTGACTCTACTTTCACGCTACGAAATCTAGTAGTCCTAGGAAAAGAGGAGTCTGCTATACTACGGACTTCCAGTGATCGAAGCACATTTGGGGCAGCTGTAGATCTCAAGTTACCAGCCTCAAAGTATTTGGGCTGTGTTTGTGGTTTCAGAGAACTGTGACGTGACACTTGTGCTGAATAGCAAAGAGGTGACAAAAGCAGATTTTTCTGTGGACTTAATTCATGAGTACTGAGAAGACCAGCCCCCATTGCTGCAGTGCTCAGCACTTTGCTAATAGGTTTTCTATGCTGCTCTACAACCTTTGATTCTTCATCTCCATCAGACAATTCAAGTTCTGAGTTCACCTTTCCTATGTCATATATCTCACTACACTGTTCAGTGGTGCTTGCTTCTGTTAACAAAGCAAAAGCATCTGTTTCAGGTAGGAGTTTTTCTTCTGTTCCATATAGTTCTACATTTGTTAAATTTGGAAATAAAACAGCATCTTCCTCACTTGTCAAGGTTGCATTTTCAGATGCTTTTTCTGAATTTGCAGGCAGAGATGAAACAGGAGTCAGAATACTATTTGTAGGTAGTTTTGCATTTTCTAGTTCGACACGAGATATTTTTGGTGGTAACCTGATGCTACTAACTGACTGAGACCAAGAGTTGCTCTGCCAAGTGTCATCTTCCTTAAGAAAGTCATTAGTTGTGGATGGCATTGTTCTACCAGCAGTGGCCAAAGTAGCCAATGCTGAAAGTGCATTTTGGGAAGACTCTGACAGATATGAATTTCCAGGGGGAGGTAGGCAAGACTGTCCAATATGGGGGAGCACTCTTAAAAAGCGGTGACGAGCAGCACCCACTGAGCCACTAGATGGTCGAGGAGTCACTGGAGGACGAGGTTTCACCTTGACAGTTTTCTTAGGCTATTAAAAACAATATAGAGAGCAACAGTTAGTATTTGAATTATGGTTGCATTCAAAAACCTGACTGAGATCATAGTCCCAGGAACTCAATGTAAGGCCAAAAAGGACCAAATCGTTCTTTCTACTCCCTCATCTGTTACTAGCCATCAAGACCTCACCCCAACATCTGAATAATAAAATCGAAGATTATAATCAGAAAAGGCTTTTTAGTAGATAGGCCATGTGTCAGAGGAATAGAAAAGGGAAGACAGAATGCCATTGAAACACCCATGCAAATAAATCCAGGATCAGTAGTGAATTCTTTGAATGTGGACAGGTAGATCCAAGTAAAGCCAATGCCCCACAGCAGAGCATTTATTCAACAGCATTTACTTCAAAAACAGATAAGCAATCATCTACCCTTGATCGCTTCACTTCCCAAGTCAGCAAAGTATCTGACCTGCTTTTTAGAAAAGTCAGAACTAGTGAAGTGCAAGCCATTTTAGAATAAAAAAATTGAAATCACAACTTCACCTTTTTACTCAGATTCATGTTCTCCATCTTTGCCTTTAGCAGTTTCATTTTATTCATAGTAATTGAATTCTCAATAATCTGTTGGCCAGAAGGTGATGCCTCTGTCTCATATTCATCATCAGCATATAAGTTATAAACTGAACCACCACTGAAAATAAAAGAAAGTTTGTGCTCATCCTCTAATCAAGTAATTTAATGATGTTTTCAACGTATTCTCACAACTAGGTCATATCCATAGTTGATCTGTTGACAAAGCATTATGTAAAACTGTATGCAAAGACATTTCAAATCCATTTATTTTAGCACATAAGCATTCCTTATTAGACGCTCACACAAAGTGATGATGCTGAATTCGGAACACTGCCACGCTTCTGGGAAGCTGTTATACCATATACAGTTGGTTCACACTCACTATATATTTTCCCCACAGAGGGAATATCCAGTTCCACAAATGTCTCCTGAAGGTATGGGCAAAGTTGTTAGCTGTGTGACTCGGACAATAAGCTGATCAGTTTTCCAATTAACCAGACACTGGCATGGAAGGAAAGTCCAAATTTCTATCCATCCTGAGGGGTGTTCTCACCATAAATGGAAATGGAGGGGTCACCCACGTGGATGTGATATTCTATTTCCCCTTTTCAGAAAAAAAAAATAAAAAAATATGTTTAGGTTTCCAAAAAGTCTCACATTTGGAAAAAAAAAACAACCCAAAGATTAGAATTGTCAAACTCAAGACAAAATATTTTAACTCAGTAGTCACTGGAAATTTATAGAATCACATTGCCTTTTCCCATTCTGTATTCTAACAGAATGCAAAAATCCAATGTTTTAAAGTCAGTATCTGACTTGTTCTTCCTATGAAGCATTAATCACTAGCACACATCCAACATTTGACACTGAAATAATCATTAGGAGTGTCCAATTCATTACCAGCAGATTCATTTTCAACACTGCATGTAGTACATTTTAAAGAGTGTTTCAATTCTTCCATTAGGCTGTCATCATCTAGAAATTGTGACAAACAGGCAACTCCCCCGTGTACATACAAATGTTTTAGTTGATTTAACTAAAGTTTCTACTCTCCAAAAGAGATCAAGGAAGGAACTAAAGGTCATGAGAAAGTCAGTACCACAGGGAAAAAAAAAATCATGACTAATTACATCTGGTTTCTTACCTGATTCTTGGAAATATTCTGCTGCCTTAGTCAAGAGCCAGTGTTTTTGCACTGGCTCTCTAAATCCATTTCCTAAAATGTAGCAAAATTCCAAAGGCAGCACAGCTGGGAGACAGATTTTTAAGAACAATATTGCAGTAAATTCAAAGCAAGAGTCAGCAAAACAGTCCAGTCATTTCTTACCAAAAACTGAGAGCTCTATATGAAGACAGTCATCATGCGTATTACATACCTCTCCTGGTAAAGATTCAACACTAAAGAACAATTTCAGAATTTTAACTCTGCAAAGACTTTAGTCACCAACTCAAAACAATTCTTTGAGCTTTCCTTCCTTCAAGGTAAGTACAGAAAGAAGAGTGATGTGTCCAACATGTTTAGTTGTTTTTTTTTGTTTGGGTTTTTTTATGCAGAATGAATTATCCTTTTTCTTGCATTTTCTGGCTAGATATGAGCCAAAAACACTAAAAGGAAAGTGTAACAAAAGTATTTTTTGCTTTAATGTGACTGTGAAATGATAAAAGCTGAGACTCTCAGCCCATTTTTCAATGAGTATATTTCAAATTTATTTTATCCATGGGTATCTACATTTGTGAGATCTTGCTTGTAAAATGCATGCCTCAAAAAGGATCAGTAGCTCGTTAAAAGCACTTGACACGAGCATCTGCCAGTCCTTTACCACAACTTCAAAAATCTTCTTTTAATCCAGAGACAACAAACATTGTATGTATTTACACCTTGTCAAGTTTTAATCATTAATGTAACCACAGATAAAATAAAATTATCTGGAGAAGTATAAAACAAAACACAAACCAATGTCTCATTTTTAAATTGCAGTCACTACATTCTGCTCCACACGTAAGCAATGTGAGAAATGCTGATAAACTAGTGTCTCAAAATGCTCAGTCACTAGTATGCCCTCACATATAAACATTTAACTGGCAGTGTGGAAAACACTGGTATTCAGAGTGATCCACAGCCTCTCTCTATAAAGATCAAATGAAAGTGTTTGATTTGTTTCTGTTCTTTCTTCCCTTTGCTACTTCTTCCATTTCCCAGAGACTGACCCGGCCATAGTAACAAATTAAAAAATTAAGATGTCTTCCCCCTCCCCTCAAATTACTGTCTGTCTTAGTAGAAAAGCTAATAATGAACTCCCATAGAAAGCACAGATAAACAGCTTGAGTCGAATGTTTTCAACTCAGGTGGCTTCCAACCTAATTGAATCATTTGATCAGTGACAGCACATTTCTTAAGCATAATGTATTTGTCTTTTATACATGCTGTTCTGCTTTAAAATGCTTACCAAGATGCCTTGTAAGAGTCTAAAGAACATAGTTTATTCCCCTGGTTTGCTACATTTAGCCAATCTCAAATAAATTATTATTAAATCTCAATTAGGCAATCCTAGCGTATGGAAATACTAAGAATTTCAGACAATTGTTTGTGGTAGTTTTAAATGGGAAAAAAAGTGGCGCACACAAGAATTTGAACATGTAGGCAGATACCAGGGATCCCATTATACTGAAAAAATGAAGTTCAAGCTCCTTCTGACAACTTCTTGCATCAACTCACAGTATAGCATCCACAGTCCTAGGTTTGCATTAGTTTGTTCTTTGGATTGAAAGGGTAAAAGGGAACTATTTGGTAGTAGGCAGGGCATCAGTGAGAATAGGAATTACGTCTGCTCCTCTTTCCAGAAGTGTATCTAGGCCAATGCAGCAGCAAGGTTCTCAGTTCTTACTGATGATGGTGGGTTTTACCTATTCCAAATTTACACGCAATACCCTATGTAGCCATTTCCTGAAAAAGAGCGTAGGGGCTGAAAGATGAGATCACAGATCTAAAATATTTATATCTTTCCTCTTCTTTCCCTCCAGCAATTGTACATCAAACACTAGGTCTTTACACTCTGTGTAACTATGTGGGAATTCAACCCTGCTATTTCATTCAGCCTGTATTTTTTAGGTACAGATCTCTTATAAAAAGTTTCTAAGAATGATATCACTCTGAACCCACTGAATCACACTGAATATAAACCCAGTACAAGGCTCTTGCTTTCACTTAGCAAACAGGAACAAGAATAGTTACTTAACACAATGCAAGCCTTAGCCTCGGAGAAAATGCAGATAGTCCCCAGAAGGAAAAGGGGCTCTTTTCCTTACAGTTGTAGTTCTTCAGGGGGTAAAAAAACCTAACCAAAAGCTGCAGTATAAAGATAGAATCTAATAATTATTAATAGATATTACCAGTTTTGATAGCTTTAGGGAAAAGACTACTATCACTCTTTACCACAATGTAGTAGCTTAAGTGATATACTTAACTCTTCAGATGATAACGGTTCTTTGATACTGTGACAGTTATTGAGACAAGTTTGGTGCCTCAACAGCAGCTAATCTGAGGCCTAATTATATCCAAAGGCTAGTTCTAGTCATAATTATTTCAGTATATAAAAAAAAAATCAAACCACAAATCAAACCAAATAACAAAACCAAACACCCCTGTCCCCCCAGTTTCTCTGAAAATTCAGACAAATCCTCTCAGGATTTTGCACTGCAACCCTATCATCTTCCTGACTAACCATTTGGGTCAGGTCACATCTATATGAAGAAAGCAAGCTTATGCTGTGAACAGAGAAATGTTTATAAGACTAAACGCCTTCAGACGGAAGAGAAAGTACTTAACAAAAGTTTTTAATATCTTTATTGCCAAATTGACTCTCCTGTGAAATGTTCCCTTTTAGAAAGAGCTGGAACATTGAGAATTGCCTCAAGATCGCAGTCAGCTTTATCTCACTCTACTGACACACAGTGACAAGACAACTGTCAGCACGACCACTGACCATAAAGTACTACTGTATTGTTAGGCCACCCAGTTGCAGCATTTTAGTAGCACTTAGAGCATAATTCTTGTAATATTCTAGATATATTCCAGATACTCTCTCGACAAAATCAAGAAATAAAGCTGAAAACTATAAAGCATCCCCTTTTTGAATAATAAAAAAACAACTTTACCTCAAAGACTCAGACAATGGTGTTAAAGTGCCATCTCCCCGATCTACCACACGGAAGAAATTCAACTGATCTCCTTCTCGATATACTAAGAAGGTAACTTGTTTGTTGGATGGTCCTTTCTCCCAGATCTCATCTCTACTGGGATCCATGTATTCTGCCATTTCCCTGATAGGGTCTTCCACAGGAACTACAAAAAAAACCCAAACAACAAAATAAAACCAAATTATTATTATTGCTTTGATCACCTTTGAGAGCTCAGCTCAGTTTACAATGGGAATTTCCAACCAAGAAGATTGCTGAGTGTTTTCCAAGTGAAAGTTTTCAAGGGGATTTCTCCATTTTCATTCCTCTATAGATGATCCACATAACCAAGTTTATCACCAGACTGAAACAATGCCTGATTCTTACTAACCAGATTTTAAAAGCCATTTGTATAATGACATTATTGTATCATTTTTTCTGCAGGTGAAGAACTGATTTTCAGACTTCATGATTCTACACATACAAAGATACTTGTTAAGCTAAGGATAAACAAAATGAAAAGGATGGTGCCTTTGGTATGCTAAGGAAGAAGAGATGGGAAAAATC
>VZRW01000147.1:67925-105348 GCA_013398125.1 Aegotheles bennettii
CTTGGTCTTGCCTCAGGGAAGGAAAAAACCATCATTTATACCTCGGACTCAATCCGAGAGGCGCCCGGGGGCCGGTAACACGCTCCGGGGCACCTCTCCCCAGCGGCCCCGCTTGGAGGCCCCGCCCGGTCACCGCAAGGTGGTCAGACCGGGCCCCAGGAGCTGCGCTTCCACCACCCGCGGGCACGGTCCCAGGGAAAGCCAGCTTACCTCAGCAGGAGGTGCCGATTACATTAACCACGGCACTGCCCAACCGTGCAGGACCTGCCCTGCCTCCCGCCGTTCGGTCCCAGGCCTGGCTAGAACAGGCCCTGGGCGCTGTCACACCGCATCCCCAGCCCTCTCCCTCCTAGGGAACACAGCCACGGTTCAAACTTGCCAAAAAAAAAAAAGGCACACCCAGCCCAACACCAGTTAAAAAGATCCGCCACTCACGCCCAGCCCTCCCACAGGCGAAGTTCCTTGCCCAGGATTTGCAGCTCATCCCAGAGAGTCAATTAAGGGTGATGCATTCGAATATAGGGAAGAGAGTCCCCCTCTCCTGGTTTAGAAAGGAGTGGGAAGGGTTTGATCTATGTCACAGTGTAAGTTTCTATCAAGAGCTTTTCTCTACTAAGCTTTCACATTAAAGTGTTTCTTTAAGGCAGGTGATTTTGTTTCTTTCACTCCAACAGCTCTTAGCCCCCCACGTTCTTGGCTTGTGAACAGCACTCTTTGCAGTGGTAATGGAAGTTATTAATGTGAAGGCCAAGAAGGAAAAATATGCAGAAAAGAAAACGAAGACTTCACCATTTTTTTCCTCTCTCCCCAATATGTCTTTGAAGCCCTTCTAAGCACAGAAGAAAGGAGTAAAGCAGCAGTCCAAATCATGTACAAAGCATATGCAGCAGATGTAATGCCTATAAATAAAGTGTGCAAGTGCTCTCGATGTAGACACCCATTTGCAAATAGCTCCCACATTCTTTCCCAAGCTGCTACTCCCAACTTACCCCCTACTTAACATGAATCATTGCCAGGCCCCACCTATGGCACATATCAATACACTATGTCTTTCCTTCATCCCCTCCAACCTTTCCTTTTGCTTTACCCTCATTAGTGCTACATGCTTTGGCTGTGGTATTTACTGTGCTTGATAAAGGAAATCCAACTTGAGAAACAAGAGACTGAAGCAGATGTCTCGGAACAAGGGCTTCAGTGAAAGATGGAATTGCTCTCAAAAAAGTCCTCTGAGCACAGGCTTGAAAATCACAGAGAGCAGAACAGTCTTAAGAACTGAAGATAAAGTAGTACATCATTATCATAAAAACAGTCCATCTAGTTTTAAGTCAGAATTGCAGGAAGTCACCAGTAAAATAAGAGAAACATTCGATCCTTCTGCATTTATGCATCTGCTGTGCTTGTATACATGCAGGAGAGTAAGTGTCTACCACTGGGTATCAAGTATGGTTAATGGCACCAGTTGCAGAACAGCAATTTAGAAAATACAGGAAGCAAGAAGGTTAAGTGAAATGCACCTGACAGTTAAAGGGATTCCACAAATCAGCCTACGGTGTGTTACAGATGAGAAAGGAAAGCAGACAGTATGCCTTTGGACACAAGTGAGTCTCTGAATTAAGGTATGCACATAGGCTTGTTAACTTGCAAGTGACTAACTGTGCTCAGTACAGATGGATTTCTTGGAAAGTGCCATTTGCAAAACTGGCAAATCCAGGCAGGTGAAAAGTCTCATTTAGTGGCTTACAACTTGAACAGAAGACAATCTTATCTTTCCATTGTTTTCATGGGGCACTCTGTGGTGATCTATAATACACTCACTCTGGCAGAGAAGTTTTAACCATTGTTATTTTTATAGACCACATTAGCTGCCAATACTTTACCTGGTGTCAAGTCATGCACTGTAAAGATCTGTTAACTGTTTGATTAGATAAGAGAAGCTGTACCTGATAACAGAACACAGCCTTACCCTAACATTAGCTTAATAGATTGGCAGCTGACCCAGACAAGTCTTGGTAATGGTTTTGGCTGTTTTCAAGTCATGATGAAGGCATCCTTAGCAAGTGGTAAAGAGGAAAGACAGACATACAGACAGATCTGGTTTAACATACTCCATTTACTATTTATCAATTATTTTCTCTATAGATCTGTTCAATAAAACAAACTATACTTTGTATAATAGATTACTTCATTGCAGGTATAGCACAGGCTATATTCATCTGGGCACCATGGAAACAAGATAGCAGGAGGTTACTGGTTTTTAAAAAATATATAATTTAGCGCAATTAGACCCAGCACAAGAGAATACTAACCATTTAAAATTGGTAATCTCATTTAAATATCCACAGCCATTTCATTTCAGCTCTACTGGATTAGAGAATCCAGGGTATTAGTACTGGACAGGGTGCAAGGAAGGCCTCCTCTCTGCAGCATACTCCCCTTGGCTACTGGCCTCCAAAGGCATTCAGCGGATCATCAAATGTGCTTAGTGTCTTGCTTTCAGATTTTGGTTCCGAGGCTGCTTGGGAAGATCTGCTTTTGGGAGTGGGTATCTTGACTTGGCTGCTAGAGAAGATATCATCTAAAGGGAAAAAAAAAAAAAAAAGATTTTAATGTGAAGTGACTGCCAAACAGAAGTAACATTGTACAAAAGTCTCCAGCACACAGCAATGACTGCCAAGGACATTCTGTGATAAACAAATGTTTTCCTGCTGCTTGCGATTCTAGATGCATTTGTAAGGACATATGTGGGAGCTGTTAGCTGTAAGTCAAATTAAGAATATTTTTGCTTCTCAGCAGAGCAAAATAATACTTGTATTTTATAACACGTCCAAGCTTTCATAAGCATTTGAGAAGTACTAATAAATTAAACCTCCACAATAAATTCCACGTTGAAAGTGCCAGGTAACGTCCGTCTTATCTAGAGCACTAATGTTTGAAGAACCTGAGAGATCCAAGAGCTGTGAGATTGTTGCCAGAGAAAATCAGCAGAGGAAAAGATGGTACTTGCTAGCGACTACTGTTGTGACATGGCTAGCCATACTAGAGTCTCTGATCTACAGCACAATCAGAACACAGCATAAACCACTTGAGAACAGAGCACAACTAAGATTCAAGGAGGCAGACAGCCACAACTGCCATCTGCTGAATATTCAAAAAGTCTGTCTCCAGTCCTGAATCAAGATCTCCCACCACCTTCCCCAACACAAGCACTTCTGTTATGAATAACTAGGACCACAAAGTGGGAAAATATCATGTTGCTATTAAGACAGGGCTATCTCCTGAAGGGTAACAACAGGTAGAAATTAAACCCTTCAACCCAGATACCCTGTGCCAGCAGCAGAGCTCACAGACCTGCAGTTCTTGGTGTGGCTAGTGCTGCTCGTGTTTAGGGCTGTGCTCATGGAAGGAAGCAGAGCTGCTACCATACACATGCTGAAGTGTTGCCCTGAGGCCTCCTGGGCACACAGCAGCAGGTCTCTTTCCATACACTGATGTTTTAAATTTAGGATATTCAGATTATGCAGTTGGACTATGAGGGGTTATAAAAAATTTACAAGACAGATACATGGATCATTAGTGGTACACAAGGCCAGATTAAGTAGCACATAACTGGTCTTGAACCTCTATTAAGAAAACACAGGTCTTATACAGAGATTGATAGCCATTTACTGGTCCAAAGTATAAAAACTAGTATTTCAGCCTTCAGCACATACTCTAACCTGGAACAAGAGGCCAAGCACGAAGTGGGCTATCACAATGCACTTGCCTTTCTCTTCTCGCTACTTCTTTCACTCCGTCATGTGTCTGTGACTGTGCTGATCATAGGGATTACATAGGAATAATCCAGGACAGCATTTCAGCACAAGAGCAGTTTAAAAAGGCAGTAAAACAGAGTAATCCCCTGCTGGCATCACTCCAAAGCAAACAGCTATCACATGGATTAGGTCTACAGCACAGGGAAAGTATGGCGAGTGCCACCAGCAGCAGAGGTATCACACTCATTTTATAACAAGGATTAAGGAAGAGGAAAGATTTCACCATGGAAAACTGTATTGGTCAATGCATAAGAAAGCTCAGTCACCATCTTGCAGACTCTCCCAGACAGGCAGAGGTGACATCAAGACGTCTGTCATCAGCCATAAGGTCACCAAGGAGGCTAGGAGGATAAAGACTGAGTTTTTCTATTTCTGCCACCACAAGCCTAACACAAACGTAGTAAATAGTGACTAGAAGCTGTGGTAGGACAAAGAAGGAAAGCAGCTTGCAGCCTCCACCCCCTGCAAACTGCACCCACTTACTGTTTTATTTGCAGCAGAAAGGATCTCCTAAGACAGTAACATACAGCCCTGGTAAAGTACTACCGTGTTCACTTAAGTCAACCCTTAACCTGAAGCGTAGGCAAGTGCCAGTTGTACCACTCTACTGCCAGCAGGGCTTCCTCACCTCCAGGTGTCTTCCTTACACTCCTGTTGGTGTTCTGGAGCTCCATAGCTTTGGGCACCAACAAGCTGCATACATACAGCTGCACCACAAAACAGTCAACACTCCAGAGAAAGATGAAGTCTATAAGGTATAGGATGCTGTAGATGCTATAGGTATCAAGATCAGATACGACATCAAACAACAAGCTTTAGCACTGGAGTCCTTGTCAAAAGTTGAAGTGCAAAGGGCAGGTTCTGTTGTAGCTGATTTTCCAAGATACTTTCAAGTGGCACTCAACAACTGTTTTTTTCAACACAAGTTCCAGACTTTCGTGCTGAAATATGTGGAAGGGGTAGCTGTTCGAGAAATTATTTCATTTGCTATTGGCTACATCAGAAAATATAAATTATTAAAATAAGATATTTTAATAAACCAATACATATTTCAAATATTTTGCTTGCAAATGTTTATGTCTTCCTTTTCATATCAATTGTGAAGGTTTTGAAATACCAAGATGTTCATTCTCTGGCAAGTTTTTTTTAACACATTTACAGACTTCAGCCATGTCATTCCATCAGGCTTGGAATGCTTAACATCAGTCCAAGCCAAACAGTGATAAGTCAGATTCAACTTGAATAGGCTAGAAAGAACAAAGACTGACAAGAATCAAAGCCAGAGGAGAAGGGATTTTTTTTTTCTCAGAGGAAAAGAAATACATGCAATCCCAAAGAACACCTATCAACATGAAGAGCCTAAGAACAAACAAGTACAGTCAGGGATCAAATGACTCTTGATACCTCCACTGATGGACAACATGGAGCATGGTTTGTATCATTTCACATTACCGTATGGTGCTTTTTTCAACAAATTATACAGGGCAAACTTTTGCTTTTAGGTGTAATATTTGTAAATTGTTCTAGGTATACATAGATGTAAACAAAATCTTATTATCCCCAAGGTAGTCAACAGAATAGTGAAGGTGGGGTGGGAGGAGATGCTAATTTCTCCATATCGGTGATTCATCTGAAAGCACAATACAAAAAGCTGTGCAAATTGAAACAGAGAATGTATCTCTTTAGGCCATAGCAACATGAGATTATTCTCTTACTTCAGACAAGAGAAATCTTCTAATTCCCACAGGTGAAAAAATCCCTACAGGAATTAAACTATTCCCTCTCTCAGAAGAATTTTATAGACTCTCCTAAACCACTTAAACGCTGGGCTATTTCTACAAATCTAGGAAGTTCTCATCAAGGTTAAAATCCTAAGATGACCAGAGCTTTCAGAGCAGTTGAAAAGTTAAAAGAAAGCAAAGGGTTCTAAAGCATCTCCAATTAATGCAACTCAAGACAATATTATGAGATTAGCAGCAAAATATTACACACTTACCCATATCATCATCAAATATGGATTTTTGTTCCACCTTTTTCTTGGTCTTTTCTTTTGGTTTTACAGTGAGATCCGCAAAAATATCAATGTTATCGTCAAACAGGTTGGTCTCTGGCATTTTCTCTTTTGCTTTGTTCATTGGTTTAACTGCTTCAGTAGCAAATATATCATCCTTGGAACAAAGCATAGAGATTGTCAATGCACAATGAATGCACTTTCCAGAGAATAATCAAGTTATCTGTACACAGCAGCTGAGATGTCAAGACAACTGACAGCCTTAGGCTTCTCCAACCTGCGAAGTTTGAGGCCCTTCTCCCCAGGGAGGACTTTACAGAAGAGCCTTAATGTGGGTTTGTGCACAGGTCAAGTGCAACAGAGGCTTGCATCAGCTGCCCAGCCCGCCAACTTTACTCCTTTTTTAAAAGACTTATTTGAGCTGCTGTGCATTGAACAGATAGCTAACAGATAAGAACCAAATACTTTATTACTCTAAAAAAGGTCATAGTCATAGGTGTGTTGTCAGAGCACATTCAGTGACATGCCTGCTCTGTGTTAAGGCTCCACCTTTTAATCCACTCTTGTTAATAAGGGGGTGAAAATCCAAAGAAAGGGTTTCTATTGCTCAGTAGCAGAGCATGATTGACAGCTTACTTCACTACCTATCCTGCACATCCCATCCTACTCAGCAGCCACCATTAAGTCTGTGTCTAAATAGAGGGTTCTGCACAAGGCCCTAGGGATCAAAAAAGCCAAGGGGGCAGACTCAACCAGTACCTCAAAGATATCTTGGGCAGCAGGGTCAACAGCTTGCTGGACAGCAGATTTTAACTCCCTTTTTCCAGTTTTCTGACCAGTGAAGAGAGAATCTTCCTCTTCTTCCAAAAAAGATATAGGGCTGCTTTTTGTTGAAGACTTTTGCTGTACAGGCTGGAAGAGATCATTGCTGTCTTCATCACCCAGAGCAGACAGATCAGGCTTTTTCTCCCTGCCCTTGATGGGTTTGCTAGCCACACTGTCTGGCATTCGCTCCTTTAACTTTGACTGTGCAACTGGTCTGGATGTTGAGCTGCTTGCAAAAAGGTCTTCTGATTCAAAGAGATCATCCCCTTGATCTGTGGATTCTGGAGGAAGGAGTGAGTTTGTTCTAACAGGCAGAACACTGCCAGGAGCTGGCAGTGACAAGTCAGAGAGAAAGCCGTTTTCCTTGGACTCTGCTTCAGTAGCAAGAGGCTCCTCTATGTTCACTATTGCTGGTGTCTGTTTTGGGAGAGAGATTTGCAATTCTTTAGCACCGTCCACCTCCTCACTGTCTTCAGACTCTTGGGCAGCCAGACGGCGGGCCATTCTGCTAGGAGGTCTTCGTTTTCCTGTAACCTTGATCCTGGTCTGCAAGGAAGGAGTGAAAGCAGAGCAGGGTTATGCAGAAGGAAAAAGCCTCTACACTTCACAAAAGACAGGTGAGGATTTCTGTTACATTTTTCTTACACTTTGTGTGCCTTCGCAGCACTTCAATTAATGTGCATTATCCTTTTCAAACTAGCACACCAAAACTATATTAACTACAAATTCTGCTTACAGCTCTGGTTTAAGTAGCTTAAACAGCTACATGTACATTTAGACAAATGCTCAGTTGGGAATACTGAGCAAGGAATGCTGAGCAGACACTGATTTAGTTTCTAGGGAAAAGCAGCAAAACCCATGTATCATCAGTTCAGCATCATCCATTCTCCCTATTTTTCAGAAACAGGAAAGATGGACAAGTAGGACATTCAAGCATAGAGTAATTTGCAACAAGGTTCAGAAAAATTACCCAAGACTTTTAATTTGCTGCCGTCTGGTCATTCCACAGAATTGGGGAGCAAAAGCAACAGCACTCACGTGTAGAGCGTCACAACACAGGTCAGCAAGCCACTCTAGCCCCTCAGCTCTAGCTAATACCTCAGTCAGCTCGACAGCTTGCTAATCCAGGCACAGTTAGTTGGTCCAAACCATGATTAATTATGTTTTCAATTCAATTTCATTTAGTTTGCTGCAGTTCATTCCTCTGCTCCTTTTAAAGAAGCCCCCCTGCAAGTTTCCATTATAGCCTCTACAATATCCCACATGGACAGGAGTATTCACACAGGTAGGAAACAGATCACTACAACCTCCTCTTCCCTTTTCTTAATTGCTGTGTTGGAGCAGAAGGACAATCTGAATGGATATGCTACCATACAGCTTAAAAGAGCCATGTGCTTTTGTCAGAATCCTTGTAGAAGCACATCTGTCTTCAGAGTGTGGGGCTGTACTGATCAAAGCATGGCTTAAACCAGGAAAATTACGATGGAAATAAACTGATCCCTCCTCCATGCATGGAAAAAACTGCATCTGACTACATGTATTTACAGCTTAAATTCAAGCTTGAAAGGTTCAACAAGCAAGGACATGCAAGAAAAAAACCAAAAACACATGTAACCTGAGCCACAAAAAACATTCACTGTGTAGTTACTGAGATGCTGCTTCTCAGATTATTCTGTAAACAAACATGCATCATCACTATACTAAAATGAAAATTCAAGGTTGACTACATGCAGCTACAGGAGCTCTTAAACAGATAGGCTTGCAAAAGAATAAAGTACCATGATAGAGGGTTTTGTCTGTTGTGCAGGACATGCTGCTATTGGAAACAACTATGCCTACGTGGTAATGCATTAAGTCTGATGTATAAGCTTCAAACCCATCTGACATTAAGGGGTCATGTCAGCCATTGTGGTGACAGCTGCTGCATATTCCCAAGTCATCTCTGCTGCTCATCTAGTAATGAACATCTCCAGCAGTGTTAAGGAAAGAAAGAATCAAAGTTAAGATCCTTAGTTATCTCATTCAAATCTCTGCCCTCAGGAAACCCAAGAGATATATACAATCTTAAGCAGTCAGAACAAATCTTAACTACGTGGTTCAAGCTTTTTTTTTAAAAAAGAACCACTAAATCTTTAATTAGAGTAGGCACTTTGCAGTCCATAAAGTAAAAGGTGGAAATAAAACACTATTGAGTCAAGAGACAGGGATCTGCCATGTCAAAAGCTGTAACACTTCTTGTTTGGGTTTTTTCTTTCAAAACAAAGTTTTTGTTTGAAAATTAATTGGGAGTGACAGTTCAGGACAACATGACATTTTTATCCACAGAGGAGGTAAAGGTCAACCTGCAGCAGTGATGTGTTCTTGATATCTTGCCAGAGCAGCTGTCCATAATATATTTTATAGTTAGCCTAGAGAGGTACATTTTATATGGTTTTCAGGTTAGCATCAGCTGGAGCAGGACAAGATGCTATGCTAAAATACCTTTAATCTATAGGGAAAACCACTGTATTTGGGGAATGTACACACGTACTTTAAAAGGACATAGAATTAGCCATATGTATAAGCCCCTTAACAGAGCTAAGAATGTAGCAGGCTTGACTCTCTCTTCAGTGGTCCACAGAAGTGAGAGGGGATTAGATTTCCAAACCTCCATTAAGATTCAGATAGACTATACTGTCAGCAGAACTTGCATACCAAAACACCAATTTCTGCATGAGGATAGACTGTGTTTTTAATCTCCCTTTCTATCCTCCTAAATACCAGGTTTACCTTATTGGCACTGTGCAAGGTATCCGCTTGCATAGGCTGATCAAAGCTTACACCTAGTTCTTCATTGTTTCCTGCAGCAGAGAAGGCTTCACTGGTTTGTACATCCTTGGGCTCATGCAGCGGAGTGTCCAAAACTGGTAAGGATGGCTTTACATTGGAAACCTTAGGCATTGCACCAGGTAGTAAGGCTGCAGGGTTAATAACTAAGTTAGCCTACAAAGCAGAGAAAACAAAAACAAACACAAAAAGAGATCATGTTAATACTGCTCAAGAGCAAGCATGGTTCCAGAGAAGCAGCAGTAATGCATGTAGGCATTCAAGTTCTACAAGTGCCTGGCCTTTCTCACACCTATGCACTTCTGTGTCTCCCATGTCCTCTAGTCTCACTCACTAAGCCTGTGGAGTGCTCAACACTCATTCTGTAAAAAAGCCTCAGGAACAGCATGGCCACATTATGTCACACCAAACAACTATGTAGCTCAGTATCCTGAGGACAACAATGGTTCTGAAGTTATGAGTGATACTGTGATATAGACAGTTATCAGTCATTTCATGTCAGAAGAGAGATCTAACCAAAACCCCAAACCCCTAAGAGTCTCTGAACATATCCCTAAGAGTCTCTAAGCATACTTAAAATAGCGCTGAGAAGAATAGAAGGTTGAAGAGGAGCCCACCCTCTGCCCCCCAAATAGAGAAATAGCACTGCTCAGTCAGGTCTGAAACAGGAGAGGGAAATAATATTAAACATGCAATACAGATAAAGTAATAGAAAATATACCATCTGGCAAATAAAATTGCAAGAGTAAAGTAAGGAAGTAAAAAGATTTTGTTTCAGGGAAAGCCATCAGTGAAGCAGGGAAGATTTTTATTTTTTTTTAAAGTCAATATGCCAGTAAAGTTAATTTACTTGTAGCTTTCCAATCCGAGATGAGGGCTCTTTGGTTTTAATGGGAACAGGACCTGTAGATTTCTGCACAAAATTACACTGAATTAAACAAATGGACAAGTTGTTATCAACCAGACCATAGTCTGCATTTTAATACACCTACGGAAAGCAGCTCACTGCTTACCAATTTCTTCCAAAGATACTTTATAATCACATTCTACTGCCAGAGCTATTGTCACTCAAATTTCAGCTTCAGTTCCCCACATGCCATAGCCCCATCTTCACATTTCATTCCACCCTCCTTTCACCCAAATTACACTGTGCCATAGTAACCCAACAACTTCCACCTTCTCCAGGTCACAGACAACAGTCAAATCAAGCTGTGACAGCCAACCCTCACTCCTTGATGCTTGCCCTCCCTGTTGCCACACCATGTTGCCCTGTTGCCAGACCATGATATAACTAACTTGTCTCTTTGTGACTGGCTGTAATAGGGCCACAGACTTCAATGAAGCCCACTTGGAAGCTGTACAGACTTGCTCCGTGTTCCTCAGCCCAGGAGAGAAAAAACACCACTAACCCCCCACCCCCAATGAAAAGCAAATCTCCTACAGATAGAAATCCAACAAGCAGATCTGATGAGGCACAAGCCAGAATTCAGATTCAGACTGCCTCTCCCAGACACTCTTGGTTCTGCAAGATTAAGGACAGGAGTAGGAGCCTTGTTTGCTCATCATGAAGTCTCCCAAGATTTAGATTCTCAATAGCTACAGATTTGTGCTGCATGCCCTGATCTCCTTTCTGAGAAAGCCTACGTATACTTAACTCACATTCACTCCAACAGACACTGGCACCTCAGAAAAGAATGAAGAACAACTTATTTTCAGTCCAACTGAACTTCAGGTTTAGTTCCTCACTGCCTTGTATTTTGCCCTTATAAGTGTGTGGGCAATGTATAAAACACTGTATCAACAGCATTTAAACTTGATGCTGGTAACAGCACACCTGCTGATAAGCAGAGACAAGTTTGGCCATGTGTTGCTACTTTGCAGCCACTAAATCCAGGCATCAGTTTTGATCTGTCAAGAGTCTAATTCAAAACAAAATTATACATCTCCTTTTTCTTTATATGCTGTTCAAGGCATGAGATTTAAGTACTTGCCTCTGTAGTTACTGCCTTCAGAGCTTCATCTTGTTTGGCACTTAAAGCATTTTCTGGAAGGTTACTGCTCTCCAAGCAAGGGCCAGTACTCGCCTTAGATATTTTCTTCTCAGCTGTTTTCTGAAAGCATCAAGAGCACAAGTCAACACGAATCAGGTAAAAAATGTGGCCTGCAGATAAAGACAGACAAGAAGCAAAGCTTCTTAAAATCTTGCTTCTATCTGAAGAGACAAAACTAGCCATATCTTCTGACTCTGCAATGCATAGTAGGCATTGCCTTTTGGCTTTGCAGTGACAAAGGCTTTCCACTCCTCCATTCCTTTAGCCTACCTCAACCCTTGCTGTCTATGCTAATGATAAATGATGAGAGTTTCAATAAACTCCCAAATGCATATATATTTCCTCATGCAGAGGACAGCAGGGAAAATAAAAGCACAAGGCTAGCTAAGGAATACTGCTATTTTTATGTTTTCAAGCATACAGGCTCCATATATAGCTGCCAAGCACTAATTACTTAAGACCACCCGTTCCAGAGTCCTCGAAGAAACTGTTTCCAGGAACTATTGCCAGTTTTCTAGCCTAACTTCCAGCTATAGACATGAAAATAGACTAAAGCAAAAGTTGGTTTCAATTTAATTAAGCTAAATACATTTAGAGTAGCAGTTTAGAATGCATGTTAGGACTTTGACCTCAGACCATCTGTAATGCAGTCTAGTTCATTACTGCATCTGCTTGCTCTCCAAACATCCAGTGATCACAAGGACTTTAATACCATTCATTACCTTAAATCAAACCAACCTGCAGAGACTTTAATTACATAAATCACAGAGCAAGGCTCATCAGTCATGCATGAACTACAGGGAAGTAGTATTAGCAAGTTGAACAATTAAACAATATAAACTCTACTACTCTGATTTATGCTCAGGTGTGTTCTCTTATACCTAAGCCAGTCCCAGTGGTGCACAAAAAGAAGAATCCAATCCTCACATCCCAGCTTTGGGAGACCTAATGCATCTGTTTGTTCCCTATTTCTTCAGGGTCACGACGGCCATTTCTACTCTCTCATTTAAAAGTCACTTAATTTCTTGTGTGAATACATATGGAAAAAAAATCCCTTCCCATACACTTCTTTGCAATGTCTTTTATATGAGCCATTTACAGTAGACGAACAGATACCGGAAGGTTTGTTTTAGCAGTACTGAAGAGCTCATCCTCATCATCATCGCCAAAAAGTCCTCCAGATGATGACTTCAGGATACGGCTTGCAGACTAAACAGACAAAGGATAAAGGAAAGATGTGTCACAGATCAAAAGCACATCTCCTTTGGTCCATGATGCCTGAACCGACATTAGCACTTGGCCCTCCCTGGAAATCAGTGACTTCTAAGCTGTGTTCAGAAAAGAAACATCAGTAGGCTGTACACTTCAAAGACTCCTTAAATAGCAGGTTCAGAGGAGGACTTCGAACTTACCACCGACTTCTTGGGGCTCGCAAAGAGGTCAACATCTGGATCATTGTCCTTCTGAAGTTTGTGACTGAAGAGGAGCTCTTCATCTTGAAAGACTCCAGTGCTTTTGGGCCGAGTACTTTTCTCAGAAGCCTAGAAGGAGAGGAGAAAGGTTCACAGAGTGAGAAACTCCCTCCTTAAGGAGGTTTTTTGCCTAATGATAAGGCAGGTTCCAATTCACCTGAGGCTACACTACAATCCTGGTAACAAAAATACAACTTCAACTGCCAGTTACAGATTTTACTCTGAACAAATTTGCAAAATTTGCAATGTAAATATCTTTACACAGAGTTCAATTTAATGAGAAGACATTAACCAAAATGTATCTGTCTGCTGACCTGAGATACAGCCACTACTATTTACCTGTAAAGCTTCCTTAGAAGGAAAAGAAAAAAAGAGACTTGTGTTATCATGAGTGTAGTGTAAGGTTTATACTTCAGTAAGACTTTTATGCCTTGAATTTTTCAGCTAAGGGTGCAGGACAGAAGTGAGAGGAAGAAATTATCTTCCTAAGCTACCTTTTTTAAAGAAGAATACAATAAAATAAACCCCCAAAGTTAGAGGCCTGTAAAGCTATTATTGTTGCTAAATGACCTGTTCTCCTCCTGTTGAAGCAAACACACCACCTCAAGGGTAACATGAAGCACAGAACATATTGTCTGCCTTTGGCAAGAATTTGTACTTTCAAATTTGCTGGTGGGAAGGTTGACAAACATACCACCTCATCAGGCCTCCACTATCTGGCAAACCAACCAATATCAAAAGCCTTTCAATGATCATGGTCACTGTATGCATCGAGGTCTGACTTTCAAAAGGCAAAGGCCCTACTGAATGTCCAGGTAAAGGCCAGTATCTACTTTTCACCACCCAGCTGCCTCTTCAGGACCCGTGCAAATGTAAGGATGCCTCTTAAGAGCATGACTGAATGTCCAGTAGCATAACAGACTCAAAATCCAAGCAGCAGAAGCAGCAGTCAAAGACTGATTCTCCTCTTGCCAGTCCAAGTCCCCAGGAGCTTCAAAGGGCTCCTTACTAAAACTAGTTTCCAGTACATCAGTTTTGGCCCATTCACCCTGTCCTATGAATTTTACTACTGCTCCATTCTGTCTCTCTGTCCACCAGCTTTAATTTTATATCAAAAGCCAGGTCACATTTTTAGAGCACTGTAACTACTGTTTATGCCCAGATACATGAAAAGCTAATGCACACCTAAAAGAATCCACACATGAAACACATATTAAGCTAAGCAAGGAAAATAATAGCACCTTTCAGTTTTGTCGATCAAACAGATTAAGTTCCTAAATTATCTATTCTGATTTTTGCATGAATACACATTTCAGCACCTTAATCACTTCATGACTGCTATATGCTGACAAGCTGAGTGCTTTGAAGGAAAGATTTAAAAGGATTTGTATCTTCCCAAATTCATAGGACAAATGTGGCTTCTTGCAACCATCTCTCAATGTGACCCCCCCCCAAAAAAAACATACAGGATACGTTCACAACAAGCAAATAAGCACTCATGCTAACAATCCATTTTAACTCAGAAGCAGCTATAAACAGGGATTTTTCTCCAAGAGCCATCTATTTAATTCAGCTCCAGTGACTTCTGAATAAAGTCTGTATAGCCCCTAGAGTTGACAAGTTACTTTACATGGTTACACCATGACAAAACCTTGTGGTATACTGCAGTATACAGTATGTACTTTTGACATGACTTCAAGTTTACAGAAACAAGAACATTGCCATGGATACAGGGATATAGTGGCTGAAGATTGAGTTTACCTCTTGATAGTATATACTGTATCAGGAAAGCCAGACAGCAAGAACGTAGCAACTGAAGGTTTTTTTAAAAAAGTGAACACACATACTTGAAAAATGGAAGTAAACATTGAATTAAGATGATTCTTGCTGAAGCTAAGTCTGCAGACATATATCCACCAAGCAAACTGCAATAATAAATCGATAAAAAAAGCAAATGAAAGAATAAACCACAAGGCCTCAAATTCTACATACTTTTGCTCCCTCGTACCTCTGACCTTGAGGGGTAACTGGGGAATCTGTTCTGTACAGCAGACATCAAGTAGCTGCACCAAAATACCTGTACAGAATTTCTGTACAGAATTTCTTTTCATACTAGCATTTAGGAAATTCTTTTGAGTTAGTGGCATGGAAAAGATTACAAAGGGATTCAGGATCATGGGGAAGAGGAAGAATAATTTCTCACCCAAGAATCTGGAAGTTTAAAAATAGAGAAAGATTAGCCTCTATGACATGGAGAAAGGGAATTGTAAAAACAAAATCTTGCCTATAAAACTAGAGGTAGAAATACTATTTCCTAGTGTTCAAGAACTTCCCTAGACTCACCACACCAATTTCTTTCTGTGCGTTTTTAATGCCATCATCATCATCCTCCAGTCTCTCCTCCTCCTCCTCCTCAAACAAGCTTAACACTTTCTTAGCTTGGGTCTTGACATCTTTCTCCAGAGCTGGTGGTGATGTTGCAAACAGATCTGAACTGCTGGCTGGCTCTGAGGATCTTGCTGCAAAAGGCTCCAACAAAACAAAACAAACAATAAATTAACACACCGGCCTGTTATTTAGTTCAGGTTTGCCAAAAAACCACAAAACCCAACACTAATTTTTCTTGGTTCAAGTACCAACAGCAGTCAGAGTTCTGCAATCCATTACCAAGCAGACAACTATATCCTAAGTAGACAAAATAGCAACACACAAGTTTCCTCCTGTACCCTACACTGTAGTGCTGTTGATAAGCAGCTTCCTGCATAAGGTTTCCTCTTCATTTGTATTTCAGGTTGCATGGGCGCCACAATGATACATTTAAGAAGTTTGCCGTTATCTCTGAGGTACCTTGTTCATGCAACTTGGGATTCTTTGGAGTGCACTACCTGAATGTTGAATGCACTTAGGAAAGTGCAAAGCATGATAACTACTCTGGAAATTCATTAGCTGGTAATTCCCCAACAAGCACTCAGCAAGCCCGTGCTCTAGGTGAAGTTCTACCGAAGCTTCTTCAATAATACACTCAATAATACTGTTCTGTAACCGTATTACCCAGGAGAAATTCACAACCCTGAAAGCCACAGCTACCAACACCATTTGTAACTCAGACAGTATGCTGAAGCAAGGTTACTGAGCTTGAAGCAAAGCCTAAACATTAGTATAGGCTAACTTTTAAAGGAAATCTGTTCATATAAATAAATATTACCCAACCCACTCTGAAGCAAAAATTAAAAATATTCCACCTCCAAACAAAAAGCCTCAGACAATTCTCTCATGTACATCAGCTGGGAAACAACTTTTAAATGCCATTTCATCAATTTGATGCTTGACTGACAAGTGATTTTGCTAAATGTAGACAGAGTTACTCTCTCTTTAGCAATAGAAGAGGCAATCCAGAAAAAGAATTCTGTCCCAGAGCAGGACTGTTTGATTGTTGTTGGTTTAGTTTTTTTTAAACTGAACCTTTATCAAACTTCAGATTAATATAAGAAAATCCCTCACTTTTTCCTTTGTTTGCTGCCCTGCAACATCTGTTCCTCTAGGCACAGGAACTGCTCCAGGATCTTCTAAACACCACAACGTATCTTCTACCTGGTTAGACTTTGCTGCTCTATCAGGCGTATCTTCCTTTTCCTCCTTTTCTTCTTCATTAAAGAAAGGTGTTTTTTCTGCTGGTTTTACTTTCTCCTGCAAAATTAAGGGAATGTTGGTGACACAAAATTACAAAATTGTGAGTATATAAGAAGCATACACTGCTGTGGGATAGCAGAGTCTCAGTTTGCCTTCTGCAGGACAGTGGCAACATGCTTGACTTTGCCTACTTTCCTCCCACAGGACATTCTGGATTATGACTTTTTGATTTCTAGTATTATAGGCTCTTCAGCCTGGTTGAAGAGTACCAGGAAGCAGCTGTAAGCTTAGAGCAGATGCCCTGGGAATCTTGTCAGATGGGTGCACCATTTCTTGTAACTGCCAGTAGATAGACTGTGGCTTGCCTATTTCTTCTTCTATTCCTAAGCCTATTGTCTTTATGGGCCATGACAACTGTTTTCCTGGTAAGCAGAAAGGCTGCCCAGAGAGGTTGTGGAGTCTCCTTCCCCAGAGACATTCAAAACCTGCCTGGATGCGTTCCTGTGTGATGTACTCTAGGTGACCCTGCTCTGGCAGGGGGGTTGGACTAGATGATCTTTCGAGGTCCCTTCCAACCCCTAGGATTCTGTGATTCTGTGTGAGGGGAGGTGGCACACGCACATGTACAGGAATTCCCACTAGAGATACAGCTGTGTTAAGCTTTTGCAAGTCCTACTCTCAATTCCAAAGTACAACCAGACAGACAGTATGCTATGGGCTAAGCTCATAAGACAGTGGATAGCATAAGCACTCTCAACAAAGGACCAGTAAGAAGCTTGTAGACACATCTGTATCAGCTTGCACTGAGGTGACACAAAGGGTGAAGCTCTAGCTTCACAGTCAGCAGTAAGCCATCTGCTCCTTTTAATGGTATTTTATGGTCAAGAGCTCTTAAAACATCCTCAGGAAGGGCTTTTAGCATAAACCAAACAAATTTAGGGCTAGTGGTCAAGAAAATTTTGAAATCTCTATTAGGCTGATGGTAGCAAGAAGTTCAGTAAGAGTTCAGTCTGCTCTGTCTCAATTCCCAACTTGTTAGAACTACCATTGTCTAAAACAAGTTAGACTTACATTCAGTACCTAACAAGGAAGGTAGACTATAAAAATACTAAGTGTTCCATGGTAGTTTTAAAAGAAAGGGGAGGTACCACTGAAGCTTTAGCAGCTGAAGGAAGTAGTGTTGATTGGGAGCTGAAGAGCGATTCTCCGTTAATAGCATCATCTTCAAACAACAACGATACCTTCTGTGGCTTTCTTTGGCTGCAACAAGAGAGAGGGGAAAGTGGAAGATTCAGTGTGAAAGATTCAGAGGCCAGGCATCTCATCCGTTTAAAAGTATCACTTCGGACCATCATTTGCAGGCAAGTGGTCCTAGATACAGGACTCAGCTTCCTCCCTGTCCTAACAATTCTACCATCCTCCTTTCTTGCCTGCACAGCTTTCCGCAGAAACGCGGATAAAAAGGGGTCAAGAGAATTTTATATTGCAGGCGTGGAAGTGGAAAGCCCAGTTCAGTGGTGCCAAAGAGAACAATCCACCACAAACACAGAAGAATCCAGCCCTGCCCATTCTCACTCACACACCTCTACTTCCTCCTCAGCAGCAGTAGCAAGGGACAACACTTGCAATATGTCTGGATCCATCCAGTTTTGAGGGTGATGCTGGGCTGTTCTGAAAAAACACACTCACTCCCCCACCCCCCTCCTCCTTCTGAGACTGTCACCTCTCTTTAGTGATTGCAAATAAATCCTCCTCATCCTCTTCCTCAAAGAGGCTCATCTTCTTCACAGCTTTAGCCTGACTGACAGTGCTAGCTGGTTTTGCAGGGTCCTCTTTTTGGTCATCTTCAGAAGGAAGTTTAGCTGGCTTGGAAACATTCCAGTGATCCTTAAAAAAAGGAAACCTTAAGCTAACTTTTGTCTTGGTCAAAGCCACTTTCCCATCTTCTCTATAAGGAGAAACACTTTAGCATCTTGGCAGTCATTGCATCTCTCTACTAGTTTATTTTCTTGCCCTTGTGTTAGCCACTGTAATCTGACATTGCTCAGGCTTTGCAGAGGGCCTGGCCACCTTTTGGCATACTGTATTTGCCCAGCCAGTAGGGTACACACACTTTACTATTATAGTTGCTCTTGACAACTGAGGTCAGTGTCAACCACAATCACAGGAATAAAGTCACCCAGTAGAATCCGATTTAAACCACTTAAATGATTAGCAAGTTTGATGTGTGGTGGAAAAAAAAAAACAAAAAAACAAGAAAAACAACACCCACACCCAAGACACCTCATTACTAAAGTGTGTGATACTGCACTTCTTATTTCCTCAACTTTGACCACGGTACTTTTTTTTTTCTTACCCTCCTGAGCTAACATTTAATCAAACCTATCAACTGAACAAGTAAAATATCTACGTTAGAAGAAAACATTTCTGGGGTTAGGAGAGTTTTCTGGCTTGTGCATTTTCTTATTCCCAGCATTTCCAGCTGTTTGCCCTGTTCTCCACCTCCATTCATCCCCTTTCTGAAAGGGACTACTGGCATGTTGAAGTATGAACTTGGTTTATTCTAAATTAAGATAAAAATGCATCTAAAGATACTACTAGTATCCATTAAACAAGCAACTACAGGACAAGTAATAAAGATCAAGTCTACACAAGAGTCATTTTGGAGGGTGGGAGTCTGAAAGAGTCTGGATCCTAGTTATGTGAGATAATTCAGAGACTTTCCAAACAAGTTTTTAATTTACTTAGTGTTTCTGGCTTTCATTTAAGATGCAGGACAACATCTGATCCCTAGACGAGGGCTGCTCTCTGGGAAGCCTAGTTATTTTATGTTTCATTTTTCCCCATCCCTAGTTTTTTAAAAAACACAGTCACCAAACAAAAAAACCTCACCAAAACCCAAGGAAACAAAAAAATCACCCCATCAAACACCACCACACACAAAACCCCCCATCCTAAAAACACAAAACAAAGAAACTCATCATGTTTCTATCTAGAACTGCTAAACTTCCCCGACAGAAATTAGAGCAGTAAAAGCAAACTTATTTTGCCCCTTTTAGTATTGTTAAGACAGATTTGTCAGAAGCAGCCTCAATTTGCTGTTGATCTTTCCATAAATTACATTGAAAATATTGATTTTTCTCTCCCATATGACTTCTGTTACCTAGATCCCGAGATAATTTGGGCTAAGAATCAGATAGCTTCCTCAACTGCAAACAAGTCACAGGATTGGGGTAGGCAAGGCATGCAGACACAGCAGCATTTGACTGTGTTTCCCATCTCAACAGTTTTATGCTTTGCCCAGCATAAAGCCCAATAACCCCTTTCAACCAAGTATCACTCCTCAGTACCTCTTCATCACTGCTGAACAATAAGCTGGAGGCTTTCTTGAGTGGCTGTGACTGTTTTGCTTTCTCTTCCAGAGGCTTTTCCTGTTGCTTCTTGGCAGGTACCACACCAAAGAGATCCTTAAAACAAAATAAAATAAACACATATTTAAAAACTAAAGCCAAAGACACAATCAAAAACTCACTGAGAAGTCATCAGCATGCAAGACACTGTTGTCATCCACTTCTCAGATGACTAGGGCAGAGAAATGGTGTTTTGTGAACCCTTTCTGAAGGCAATTTCAAGTGTGATACAGTATTCTGGTACAGGGAATTCTATGCACAACATCATTTGATACACCAGAAACATGAAAGCGCACAGCTTGGTTTTGACCCACAGATTCTCCACCATAAGGCTTGACCAGCAGCCAAAAACCACCACACAGTAATTCTGTTACACAGCAGTAACAATGAGGCACTGCCTCTACAGCTACATAATGAAATAGAGAACAAATCCTATTCTGAGGAGAGGCAATAGGTAAGCTGAATGACTAACACTGGGCAAGAACCAAGAAGTCACTTATGCACCTGAAGTTACTCATGCAGATTATTATATAGGCATCAAAATATACAAAAGCATACGTTGACTTCACCACCTAACAGTTATTTGTTCTTTCCTCCACTCAACTTGAACTTCAGTTCCATAACACAACCTTCATGGCAGATTCCAGAGACTTTACCACATTACCAAATGTTTCACTATCCTGACAGTTGCTTCTGAACAGCCCCTATTCAGGAAACCTTCATCTTGAGTTCGCAGAAGTTCCCTATCTTAAGGCTCTGAGCTGGCCTCCTATTTGCCCCAGGTTAAGACTATAGGGTAAGTTAATTCACCATGAAGGCTGCAGGCCCAGAGTTGAAAGCTCTTTGGAGGGCGTGTGGGAGGGAAAAGAGGGTCAGAAAGATAAGAAAATCACACAACAATTCAATTTTATTAAGTTTCTTGCACAAACTGTGCTCTGGTCTCAGTTTCTACACTAGCAGCCACAATTCTTACACACTGAAAAGTGAGAAAAAAAGGAATTCACCAGCCATGACACAACAGAAGTAAGAAGTCAACCTGTGGCTAGATATCACACGCCAGGATACAACAGCTTAGTGAAGCTCATATCTGCTGTATTGCTCAGTGTTCTCTAGTCCTACCAAAGAGAAGGACAACATCCTTCATGCTTAGGTCCAGAAATGATGTGCACTGACTGCAAAATACTAAAAAGACACCAAAAGCTCACAAGAATCCCTGCTACCATCCTCCTCCATAATGACGTCTACACGCTCAGAACTGTTACATGATGCAAGATTGATTTAATGCTCTAATTCAGTGTCCCGATTACAAGCTGTAAACTTCTGAATATTTCCTGCTGCAGTTGCAACAGGCTGTGCAAGAGGCTTCCCACATACAGGCAGTATCAGGAAGTAGTACGTACCTCTTCATCATCATCAAACAAGGAGAGCGGAGCTTTTGTCATGGACTTGCTGGTGGGGAGAGATACAGCTTTGGACTTCACAGTTTTACTTGATGAAAACAAGTCCTGTGCAAACCAAAGAAATATCACTTTGCAAAACAATACTATACATTTAAGAACTGTAAATGGGACATTCATATTTTTCCTTTTAAAAAAAGTGTTTAGTGTGCCTGTGAAGTAGGGAAAGATTGTCTTCCTCAGATGTACCAATCACCTGCAACTCCACAGGGATTTCCCATCAGCTTTGCAGATTAATTGCTATCTGGAAGCAGAGGACACAAAATTAAGCATATGCAGTCTTTCATTATTGTCGCTCTTGATTTGCTGATCTTTCCCCTCTTAAGGCTTTCAATTTATGCCTGTGTGCACCACAAAAGTTTAACTCTCTGAAGATGGGGAACGCATTCCCAGAATTCTCACTTCTGGAGCAAGAAAGAACTTTCAGGATGGATGGAAGTAGATGCATGGATGTCAGAGTTGCCAATCCTACAGATAAATAATGAGTCCCCAGATATGAATGGACTGAAGTCAGGGTGACTCAGACCCCAAGGATTCCAGTAGAGATTTGCTAGAGATACTCACTTCAGAATCCTCTTCATCAGAGAAGAGGCCCCTCTGTTTTCTTGGAGGTGTTTCAGATAAAGGTTTGAAGTCCTCACCTGACGATGACTGACTCTTTAGGACAAATAAAGACACTGCATCAGCACCCATTTAGATTCAGCAAAGGCAGGCACATCACATAGCCCTTTCTAAGAGGCATGCTGCTGGCAGCACCCCAGAAGCCGAAGGGACAGAGCACGAGCTTGTCACCCATGGGCTGAAGTGCAAAACTCATGTGCTGGGCGAGTTCCTCATGTGGAGCCATAGCTATGCATGAGCGACCTGTAGGTCTTACATAGCCACCCCCCCTCCCCACCACCATCCTTCTCAGCAGAAAAATCTCTGTAGCAACTCATGCCAGGCACCCTTCTGAGTTAAACAATGTTTCTTATAACAAGCTGTGTTTCCTAAAGGAAGAGGGCAGTTTGTGCCAGCCATCGTTTCCTGCATTAGCACAGCACAGCCCCAGCCTGCCTCCAGCTATATTGCCATTAAACTCAGAATGATTCCAGACCCAAGCACTGCTGTCAGCAAGCCTGGAGGATAAAACAGCCCTTGCTTCCTGACAGAGCAGGAGTGGTGATGCTGAATCAGTTATCATCCTCTCCTCCAGAAAAGCCAAGTGCTACAAGATCAGAGCAATGGCACTGAACAACCACTCCAGCTCCATTGACCATAGATACTCTTGCACTGCACCAGAAATAGAAGGTGGCACTGGCCCTTGTACTCAGGTGCTTCTCATAATGCAATATGGAGAAAGTTCTACAGCAATTTGCATTAGACATCCCCAGCACCATACGCTTCTCAGTACAGAGGGAAGAGTCACTGTAGCTCATTATGTTCAAACACTCCTCGGGCAATAAATATGTGCAAAATGAATGTATAGAATCTCTGTCATAGAAACAAAGAGCATTACTACGTTCCTTAAGTCGCTGCTCTGAAAATGAAAGCAGAGTGTGTTCAGGACAGCATTCACAGCTTTTGCTGAAAAACAGCTTTTCAAACACACCAAGTATTGTATGTTTAGGCAGAACTGTGCCATCCACCTTCTTCTCCCACAATACATACAAGCAATGGGTTACCAGTTAAGTTGCAATCAGTGGCTGGTCTAAGTGTGGGCACAGTTCACAGCACAGAACAATGACACCAAAAGTTCTTAAGTCAAGCTAGTTTCATTTCAGTCATGAACTTCATAAAAACTTACCACAGTCTTTAATTTTGCTCTCATTTCAATCCTGCCTTAGTAAGATTCTTCCAATTACTACCCACACAAAAAAAACCCCAGCCCCTTAAACATATGCCAAGTTTGAGAGCCAAAGGCATTTAAGGGCCCCTGAAGCATTCAGGTCATGGAAGACCCTATGAACCTAGTTCTGTTTCACAATTATGTCACTTCCATAGTGCTGTACATGGAAAGACTACTTCAGCTGCAGTTGTAACCTTTTCCTAAAACCTTATCCATATGAACCATTTATATATTATTACCTTTTTTTCCATTACTGTCTCCCTACAGCTTTCTGTTTCTTTAGTTGTGCCAGCAACCACAGGAGGAATGGCAGGTTTTTCCTTGAATAAGTCACCTTCTTCATCATCAAATAGGTCAGCTGTAGACTTGACTGCATTAAGAAACAAAGAGGCAATGATGAGAACAGAACAGCCACTACTGAACAAGAGAAGATACCAGAGTCTCAAAAGACACCACGCTCCCTTTTTAAAGATGACCAACATCAGGAATCTTTAAGAGAAAAAGCTAGACAAGCTCTCAAAGTGAAACACCACTTACTTCAGAGCATCGGTGACAGTGCAGTCAACAAGCATTGGGGTAGAGTCAGCTGGCACCTCTAAAGGCAGTGTTTTGTATTGGTTTGGCATCTCTAAAGACCTAGAGCCTGCCAATAGGGAGTGTCTGGCACAGGGACTCAAGGCTGTGTGAATAAAGTCAGTACCTTTTCCCTGATTCAAACTTAGATACTACCCTAGCAGTAGAAGAAGCATCCTAAGAGAGGAAAGTCAGTGGAGAGCACGTACAAATAAACTAGTCACACACCACTGAGGAAAATAAATGCCATTAAGAACAAAAACAAATACCACCAAACCCATCAGTTTGAGTTTTGATGACCTTCAATGTTTAATCTTCCACTGCACATGCAGAAGTACCTGAATCTGGAGGCTTTTTAGTTGCTCCCACAAAGAAGTCATCATCATCATCATCATCAAACAGAACAACTTTCCCAGGCTGTTTAGGAGTTTTCTCTGTGCTTTGTGCTGCAGATTTGTCTTTTTCCACAAGTACAGTGGAACTAAACACATCACTTCCTCCTGCATATCAGATGGAAAAATAAAAAACTAAACAAAAACCACACAGAGATCATTGTCAGAATTACCAAAAAGCTGAACTTGTGCCTTAGTAAGTGGAGCCAGGCAGTTTCCATCACAGCAACTTTTAATGCACTCTTGCAACAATGCTGCATCAAAAGCATTAGCTAGAAACATCCTGGTAAAGCCAAGTCAGACAGATGGCCTCACACTCTCACTGCGATCACTTCTTCCTCAAACCTGCTCATCTGCCCTAGGAACAGTAGCCAGGTTCATGTTAAAGCTGGAAGACCCAGCCGGTTGGGGTTTTTTTTCCGTAAAAATCGACAGCCTGGTTCTAAGCCTGCCTTTTTGCTTCTTATGTATAGAGAGAGACTTTAATTGAAAGTTTGGCAGAAAGTAGAACAACTGTGATTTGGTTAAAAGTCAGTCAACTGCATGAATTTTGATCAGCACAGCAGCAGTTTATTATAAAAAAGTGTATGATGCAATTAGAAAGTTCCATGGGATTGACAGGAATACAGTCACAAAGTATGATTTATTAATTAATTAAGCCAAAGAAACGACATTGGTCTTATTTATCTCTGTCACAAAAATATAGGAACTTGATGCTTAAACTGTGCTGCTAACCTAAAAGAATATGATCAAATCCGCACGATCAAAACGCACTTCCCTCTCAGAGTAGAGAGGGAAGGTGTGACTGCATGCCCTGCAGACTTAAATTGTATAATATCAGTTAAAGTAATACACACCCTTAAAAATGCATAGCACAACACTGGAAGCTGACAGCTGCTAGTTATCTGCCATCAATAACACCTACCTTCAGAGCTCCTACAGAATCTTGATTATCCATAAAGCATGCTGCAGTTTAGGCTTAGCATGGTAGAAGCACCTTTATTTGTCATTAAGCACATGATCAAGCAATGCAGTGCTGCTGTATTTGGATAGTTTTCTTCTTTAAAACCTCCCCAGTAGGTTTTAAAGAAAAGAGCATTTTGTGCATGAAGCAATTTGCTATTGAATGAATCATACCTGGGAACAGAGATACTGCACCTGCAGGAACTTTCTTTAAGGACTTTGTAGAGGGCACTGAAATCATAGGAAGTACAATACAAATGGATGCACTTGTTTTATGCTCTCAAAGCCTTCAAAACTCTACCATAGAAACGAGAATCTGAGAAGTCTTCTGAGCTCCATTTTTTTCTCAACAGCTCAGAACTCTTTTTAGACATCCTCCTTGAACTTCTGGTTTTTTTGCAGATGTATACAACAGTCTAGCTATTTTTGCTCCATTAAAACTCCACAAAACAGCTCTAGTAAAATGAAGCTTATAAACACGAAATACATTTACACATAGCGTGATTTACAAGAGTTCACATTCACACTCAAAACCACTTCAATACAATACACTCTAGACAAAATGGCTTAGTCTCCCAACCCATATCTGAAAATTCATCAAATACAATGCTTCAGTAAAAGCTGCTGCAGTACAGAATGTGTGCTCAGGCTCCTTAAGAGTCTGGATATGCAGCTAACAGGAAACTCAGATGTGCATTAAACTGAAAGAAGAAATTCTTACTCCACTCAAACCTACAACCAGAGCCTGCAAAGTACTCTTCGGCAGCAGGAAGTCAGTGCATGCAGAGCTCTGCCAACATCAGTAAGGACATCCTTTCAGCTCCAGGAGAGTAGGTGTGTGTAAGAGATCATAATGAACAAACATTTAAAATTCAAGGAAAACACAGCTGTTCTCTACTAAGACTGGGGAGGAGAAGAGACTTGCCAATGATTGCTACTCCACACTTTCTAGTTTGAAAGCAAAACAGCAACATCTGGTTCTTACCTTCACTTACTGGGACTTGCTCTTCTCTCTCTTTTGATTCTTCTCCTTTTGGAGCTTCAGCAAAAAGATCACTCTGTAGATGAAAATGCAAGGGAGGAAGCCATGAATTTGTTTTTTATAGCAAGACAGCTGCTGATTTTTCCATGTAGAATATCCACTTCTAAAGCCAAGACAGAGAAGGTAACCACCATTCCCTTCTCAAAGGGTGTCTGCACACAGACTTAAACCTAGGTACTCAAGCATTAACTTGAGTGCATACATTCAGAAGAGTAGCTTTGTCTTCTAAAATTTAATTTACACTGATTATCACTCTGTTTACTGTAGAGAAAAAATGACCATTTATTTGCACATATTCAAGGACTTACACTAATTAATCTACAGCTGTTCAGGTCCCGATTACATTCTTCTAAGCTTTCCTATTGAAATTTATACAGTAAGGTTAGAAGGAAGAATTCGGGTCAGGACAAGCACAAAAATACTCCTGAATTTCACATGGTTAAAATGAATGATTTATACTGTTGCTAAGGAGACTCTAAAGACACCAGTTTGGGGCAGAGATATACCTTATAGCTCAAAAGCATTGCAGGACACTCCCACAAAAGTCTTTGTGTCCACGTTTCAGTTGTCCTGTGCTAATCCTACCTGAGGATCACAGCCTAGATTTCCAGAAAACCTCCAGATCCTGTGAGTACTGACCCCTTAATTTCTTGAAAGCCTCTCTCTTACGCGAAGTTTGGTATTAGAGGTTGCGTCCCTGGAGGCTCAAAATGTATTGTGTTTATATAAAGCTTTGTGGAAAAAAGGCAGCAATACTTAGGAAAGAGTAGGGGGAGGGCAGGGCTTCAGCAGGAATGTCAGTGAGGTACTGCACATTTGTCAGTTATTATTTGCCTGTTGACCTACTGTGGCTGCCTTCTGGTACAGTAAGGCCTCCTCCATTGCACAATGTTAAGTGAAGATAAGTTACCCTTCCTAGATGATTAACTTTCAGGTAACAGAAAACCAAGAACAAGTGTATGCAGGCAGGCAACAATCACAGGTAAATCTGCTTGGCTCTCCTGTGTCTACAGGATGAAGAAAGTATAGTCTTGGCAATAAGTAACCAAGAGGCTCTAATGATAGTTTCATCTGAATTTGCACCTACACAAAGCTGGCTTGCACTGTCGGATTTTTTTTTAAGTTGTTGGCTGCCACTTAGAAAAAGAAAGCACATTAATATTTTTTTTAAAAAGGTTGCATTTGAGTTAAAAGCACTGCACAGAACTATCCTCTTCCCTTCACACGGTACCCCCCGTCTGGTGCTTGTGGGCTATATTCCAGCAGATTGGCATGGTAAACTTGAGGTCAGCTGTACATGAGGTCTCCTCCCAAATTTCAGTCTAACAGGCTCCTCAGCTCCAAAGAACACTTGACTTTTGTTCTAGTTGCAACAAGGAACACAACATCCCACAAAGGCAACAGTTTGGCTACTGTTCTGCACTATGCTTGACTGCTATCACTATCAGTTGCATGATAAAAACAGAGGCAATCATTTGTTTTACAATGCTGCACTGCCAGATACTTAAATCTTAAGTATTCCTGACACTGGGTTTCTCTGCCCCTTCACGTGCACAAATGATGCTAAAATAAGGTCAGAAATACACTTAGTGTAATTTCTTCATCAAGTCAGCTATAGATACATAGCACAAGAATAAGCTTAATGTGAGCTTTTCTTGCCAGTGCAGGTAACCCAGGAATTGTACAATAACTAACAATTGTACAAGAACATGACATAATTGCAATAGGAAAATTTTAACAGCACAGAGACAAAGAAACTCAACAGCATCACTGTCCACATATGGTTTGTGAAAGGAAAAATGGAAAGGACATCATGTTCTCTTTCCTCTCAAACTTCTCCCACACCCAGGAAGAAAGAGAGAATGACAGAATTCAGTATTCTCACAGGCATTTTAATAGAAACCTTCTGTTTTAAGCTAAACAAACAGTATGGCATTTGGTTTATCTCCACAGAAAAAAAAGTGAGACAGGTGCTGAGTAAGCTCTACTGGAATTAGATAGGACCATACTAGCATCTCTAGCAGGACTACTGCAGAAGAGAGGGCTTTGTGCCAATAGAAACGTGAATACCTCATTTGTGTAGTTCTCTTTTCTCCACTGGAAAGTTCCACTATGCTTGAATGCTACCAAGCAACAAAATGTTTCCTTTCCTTACCTTCCAGATGTGAGAATCTGTTGGTATCTTTTGTTTTGTTTTTAAAAGGGGAACACAAACACACACTCCATTTCTACTATCTCCAGCATTCTCACCTCTTCATCGTCAAAGAGACCTGTTCCGCCACTGAAGAGGCCACCCCTAGACCCAAAGGGCGTGAAGTCTTCATCAGTCAACTTAGGAGGCTTGAAAATGTCATCGTCCTCATCTAGAAAGCACAAGAGCCAAGAGCTGTGGTGCAACTGACCAAGTTTCAGGAAAGGAAATTAAAGAGACAACAAAAATTAAAACTGGTTTGATTCCATTGTGTCTCTCTCAACCATGACACATACAGAGAAGCTCCTATAGTCAGATTAGGTTGTATACAGTTGCTCCACAAGACCATATTTAAGGAGGAACTTTCACTAGGCCTATTTCTAGCCTTGTTTTACACGTGCATCACAACTTAGATTTGTGTATGCACTCACCTTGAAGGATGCTCACTGATATCCCACCCAGTTTCTAGAGCAGATGCCACAATTCTCTAAGTGGTGCCTTACATTCCAGCCCACAATTCAAAAACAAGAGGAGGAAATCCTACCATCCGATGGAACTTTCACTCCTTTCTTCTCTTTCAGGATTTTCCTTGTTTTGGTCTCTGGTGACAGAGCTTTAAGAATAAGATTTCAAAACAAATAAAATAACCCATCTTTACTTGTAGCCTGTGATTAATCTATGATAAAAAGGACTTTAAAAAAATAATCTAACCAAGCTGAACTATACATTTTCACATGAATTAGCCAATAGAAGTAATTCTATTTTAGCAGGTTCTAAACTTGGTACTTAAAATTGAAATCGCATCGTTTTATCAGACACTGTGGGTTCAACACAGTTGCCCACACACAGACTGGTGTCACCTGAGATGCCAGAAAGCAACACAGCATTCCAGACGGTGCAAATCCCACACAGAGCATGCAGAACCTTGGAGCAACTCAAATGGCTCCAGACATACTATCCTTGATTCAGTCACCTAAGGCAAAGTCAGAGATATTCTCCTTCTGGCCTTACCATCTCAAGGTTATTTGAATGAACAGAAGATTTCCCTGTAACTAAACAAAGTAAGCTGGTAGGTTTTATACTCTGATACCCACAGACGTTTGAACCGCACAAGAACACACACACTGTTCTTGTCTGTTGATGCTCTCAGAATTACAGGTCAAAAGCAGGCTCACCAGAACTTGCCACCTCAGTTTCAGTCAGCTATTTTTAACTACTGCTTTGCTGCAAGAATAACGACTTGAGAGATCTCTCCTTTAGAAAGCAATGCAAAAGTAAATGCAGTATTTAGTCTAAAATATCACTGAAAACAGTAGCAAGAATTTCCTCAAAACACATTGTATTTAAGCCACAAAGAGGAAAAACCAATCAACATACACCCCCTGACAACACAAATGTACTGCTTGAGGGGTTTTCCACGGTAGAGCTCACAGAAAGACGACAGTAACCAGTGGCTTCCACATACTTATCCAAAACAGGGGAAAGGGGTCCAACATGCAGTTTTACAAGCAGACAGAATCGGATTGGAGAGAAAACCTTTCCAATAATAAGTGTGCTTGGAGAGTGACCTGTATCACCTGAAAGCAATCTGTTTTCCACTATAACACTCAGTGGATTCCAATTAATTCCTGTAAATTAAGGTCAAAAAAGTTTCTCAGAACACAAAATAGTGTCTCTCTCTCATTGGGCTTGCATCTAACATGTATTCAAATAACCGATCTGTGAAACTTCTGTTACACAGAATCTCCTGTTCAGCTCTTTCATGAGTCCCCCACTATCTCACAAGTGCTTATCAAAATACAAAATTAACTTACACGAACACTCTTCATCCTGTTTGACTGGTACTTCTCCTTTGATCCGGGCTGCCAGCTCATCTGCAAATGATGTTGGCCTCTTCTTTTTCTGAGGAGTAGGGACAAATAACAGCATATTATATACAACCCAGTTACCAACTTGATGCAATTGCAACTATAAATACTGTTTTCTACAGCCTCACTTGCATAATATCCTGTCTAGACTTTGACTGAAGCCACCAGAAGAGGCAATGCAGCTTTCTATTACGAAAGAAATTAAAAGATTATGTGTGCCTCAAGAAGAAAAAAAAAAAGCCATTTCTAGTCCCTTATGATCACATCATTTTTAATGTCACCTCCTTTTGGGAGTGGGACAAGCAAGAAACATTTACCACATGCAAATGTAACAAGTAATTTCTTAATGACCTTCAAAACAGCTTTGATGCCAGCTTAGGGTACAGGATTCCCCTAGTTTCAAGCAGTAAAGCCTCAACAACCATACTGAAAGACCACTCAGGATTTTTACAGGCCCTCTCTGCAGGATTACATCCCAGATAACTGAGAGCTACCATTATAATCCCTGTAAGGATAGATTTTTTCATGAGGGAAGTCAAATTTCTCCCTCCAGGCAGGCAATGATTACTTACAGGCCTTGTGCTTTCATCTAAGTCTCCATCTTCATCTTCCTCTTTTTCAGAGTCAAAGAGGTCACAGCCATCGTAATCATCTTCATCACTCATCTGTGCTGTTCTCTAAAAAACAGTAATACTCTGTTGTGCTCTCCTGAAGTTGGCATACTGAACAAACACAAAACTGCTTAGATAAAATATTCAAAGCAAACTTACTGAAAGAAGGGAAACATTCAGCCAGTTGGGGTACTTCACAGCTTTTGAGAGGTAAGGGTGGAGTGTCTCTAAGCTCCAAGCAAGTTGCTGCACTCTAAACACCCCTGTGCTGTGTCACCAAACATTTCCAGATCAGAGACACAACAGAGGACACTAAGGCTCTCCTCACAAGGAGCATACTGCTACTATAGACAAGGTTGAACTGCTTTGGCCGTGCTGCTTCCCCTAGTTTACAAACTCCTCTCCACTGAAGACCTAGTATTTAGCCTTTACTCAAGAGCATTGTGATCAGCTAGCAAAAAATGTCATCTTGAGTTATGTCTAAGGTAGACGGCAGAATGACAGACAATACATGCCCACATCTTGGCTTCAGTCATGTCAGTAAGAAAAAGAGGACCAAAAAGATGAAGTGAATTGTGAGCTGGGGGGCTGGCATGGACAAGGGCCCAGAAGTGAACTAGATCACAAACAGCTCAAAAATGCTTGCTCATCTTAAAATAGGTCAGGCATACGAAATTGCCCTATGAAAGTCATTATAGCTTAATGTAATATCTGAGTGCTTTTGTTACATTGATTTATCAATACACAGATCAAAAAAGGGTTGTTTTTTTAAACATTATTCTTTTGACACTAAATCATTTCAAACTGAGGATCCCCAGTGCAAAAGTCTTTTACAGTGCCACATTAAACATGAGTAAGATTCCTCCTCCTACTACGACATACTACTAGCAACTAAAGTCAGACTTGAATTTTTCAGTCTAAACATTTCTCTTCCCTTTTCATTATTCGTTATCCAAATGAGCATACTTTTCAAACATTAAATACTGTTCACATCTTTGATTTCATGTCATAACAAAACTGCACTGTTCCTTATCTCCTGCATAGCAAGTTTAGAGTTTTAATCATAGACCAAATAATCCTACAGAAGCTTTGTTTTCCTAGGGTAGATTCTTTGAACTCTAATGACTCCAAAGCTATTCCTGAGAAAAACACACATCAGACAATGCCATCCCACATATGCTTTGCATCTAATGATGGTTTGCAAGCATGTCTTTAAGTCCAACCCAGGTTCAATTTCACAACACAACACCATCTGGCCAGGACAACCTTCCCATACAAAGTTATACAAATAAGGCTTAACCAAAGCTTTTAGCAGCTAATCATCTAGATCTCTTATCTCCTCTTTCTTGCATCCTCACTGTGTCACAAGTAGAAAGTCTTTCAGGTTGTAGAGCCTTACCATCTTTTGGTCATCTTCACTAGGGTTTCCAAATTCATCATCTGATTCCTGAAACACAAGAGACCCAAAAACAAGTATCACACACTATTTTTGTCCAGTGGTCAACAGAGGGCTGAGAAGCTCTGGAGTTGCTTACGTTTGGATGTTCAAATCTCCTTACCATGACCCGACCAAGGAATTGCTTCCCCAGTGTTGACCATCTTTATGAACAGAGCTCACTAGAAAGTCGGTAATTTAGCAAAGATGGCAAGCTCCATCTGACACTGCATTTCAGTAACTCAAAAGGGATTCAACTTTAATTGAACAAAGACACCAAAAAGCAGACTCCTAAGAAAAAAAATTAGTGCTTCCATAGCAGTTACAAAGCAGAGACATCCCAGCCAAGGCAAGCAAAACATATCAGAAACTGAGTCCAATGCAGCAGATTTATGAGGCAAAGCCTGGAGGTGCATTACTGACACCTACTTAACCTTTAAATTTGCTCCTGTTAGTCTCCATCCCATTCTTTGTAACTATAATTTACAACAGATTTGTCCTCCATAAATTTAATTCTTGATAAGAGAATCTGATTCACTACACAAAGTGAAATTAGACTGCAGTAAAACACTCCAGTTTGAATTATTCTGTAACAGCAGTTAGAGCCAATACTACTTTATTGCTCCTCTGAAAAACTGCAAAGGAAACCAATACATAAGAATCACAACGAAAAGCCCATTTACCACAATCGACACAGAGAACAGACACTGCAATATTATCTTGAGATCTTACATGAAAAAGCAAGGTAGCTGATGGCCTCACACACAACTAAGGACTCATGAATGCTTGTGCAAAGCAGCTGGTACTCTGTCACTTACCTCTTCTTCTTTCTCTTCACTGTCAATCACACTTCCACGATCACTATCTACTGATCCTTCTATTTTAAATGAAAACAGAAAAGTTAAGATCAGACATGACATCTGTACACAGAACAATGTGGTCATCAAACTTATCAACAGCAGTTTTAAAGGCTTTATGAAGAGAACTAAATATCAGGTGGGAAAGAGTAGTTTGGAAGAGCTTTGAAGGCTGCTGAAATTTTAGCACTTTCTAATACACAGGGCACAAGTTAATGAGAAATTACTGCTTTGCATACTGGAAAAGTGGTTGTTACAGCATGATGCACACTTTTTTCTCCAGCTAATTACAATGTGCCTCTAAACATGCAAGAACACTACACAGTATAACCCAAGCTGTGAGTTAAAACAGACCGTCTCAGATTTGGAACTAGTTACTCACATAGGCATAAAAAGTCATGCCAGCACATACCTTCACTAGAGAGATCTCCTAGGCCAACATCATCCTGTTCCATAAACTGCTGAGAGCCAATCAAGTAAGGTAAAGGCCTATCAATATAGAGATCCTGGAAAGAGACAACATCAGGTCTTTCTGACATATAGGAACAGCTCTACATTGCTGACAGAGACAGAAATATTACATCCCGTGTTTTAACTCAAGAAAGATACAAGCTTGTTTCAAGAGAGTCCCACTAGACACATGCTTCAAGTCAGCATGCAATCGAGTGGGCCAGCTGAGGTTTATTCCTTTTTAACACTGTCAAAGAAGGGAAATATTTCTATTTGTATGGTTCCAACTTGTTTTCTAGGTGTCATCTAACAAAAGAATACCCTTGTAAAGACTTGCAGGCATCAGTCTTATCCTAAATCCTGCACCTAGGGTTCCTAATTACTGAGAGAGTAAAAACCACCTATGAAGATATGGTTTGTACCTAAAAAGCATGATACACAAAGGTCTAACTCCACCCAGAACTGAGGCTTCCCTTTCTGCGTTCACTGACATTAAATGAACTCCCTCTAGGGTGCCATACCTTAATGCTAACCCAACTGGCAAGTCAAGCAGGCTACACAAGGAATAGCTCAGCAAGGAGCACTTCTGATGTAGCCATCAAATCCTCTTTTCAGGTAACAAACATCAATTTTATACTAACACAGTGATACTACTGACAAAAGCAAAGAGCAAGTTCAACGAAGCCAAACACAAACCCCTGCTCCCAGCAAAAACAGGTACCTTTGGCTCAAGTATCAGTTCTACCCTTTCATTAATTTCTTCCTCTTCCGAGTCAGAGTTGCCTGCTTTGATGTCCAGCTGTTCAAATGCACTGTCCAGAACTTGCAACCCATAATTCACTGCTTCTTGGATTTTGGGGATCAGATCAGCTTCTTTCTGTTCCCGTGTCTTTTCCTTTAGCAACAGAAACAACACATTCTCATTGCATTTTACTCAAGACTCAATCTCACTACAACATGCATGTAGAACTTTAACTTCAGATTAGTACAATGAAAGCTTTTTCACCGTATGTAAGAGAAAGACCTTCAGAACCTTTTTTTGCTTGACTTAATTCATTTTTATTACTGCCAGAAACAGTGATGTTCTAAACAGCCACACCAGCACAGTATTATCTTATTCGCGCTCCCAGGGCATTAAGGGAACATTTATGGTGTAATACACCCAGACAGTAAGATACATAAAAAGTTCTCTAAGTTTCTACCCCTGGGAATTACAGTCATATTCTGCTTCCCCAATGCATTACCTCTGCATGCAGTAAGAAGGCCCAAGGCCCCAGTTCTCTTGCTGAAAAAACATGCATAGCCATTCGAAAATTGATGTGTAAGTCTTGTCTGCTGGACACAGCACTGAGCTTGGGGAAGCCCTAACAGATTGTCGGACACTGTAGTAGCCTCCAGTGCTACTGTCAACTCTATGTTTGAATGACATACACCATCCAACAGAGAGACTTCAAGGAGAAAGGAAACAGTTTGGTTTGTAAGCTGTAAATACCCGTAAAATAAGTTTGAAAATGAGAAGGTAGACAACAGCTACAAACATACTGCCAGTACTCAAGGCAGCTTAAGTTAACTACCTGCTCCGTTTTGTCTCCAATGTCAGCTTTGGGAATAGGCTCTTCCACTTCTTCATCATATACTCTCTAAAAATTCAAGCAAAATTAATTCCAGTAAGAACAACATACTGCTGCAGGGGCTAAGTCATGGGCACCACCACCAAAATAAAATACATTGTTAATTTGTAATTAGTTACACATTAATTTATTACACATTCTAAAAATAAGCCATGGATGACACCAAGCATCTTCACAGCCTCCTTTATGCATTGCAGCCAACACCCTGAAGTTACCATCAGGCAGCCTTTCAATGCAGCTGAGGTAATTCACGACTGCAAACGTCACTGCAGTAGAAGACGACAAGTTGACCATTTAACCCTGTTCACAGATTGACCTGAATATGTTAAAAAACCCACAGTTTTAACCCCACTGACATAAAGCTATTCTACAAAACTTCAAAGATGAACCTAAGTTTACTTATGAGCTGTCTTTTCCTTTTGTTTTCTGTTATTTACTGGTTTTTCTTTAATGTTTACCCTTCTCCTGTACTTACAGAGGAGGTTCATATCCTCCCTCAGCATTCAGTTTGTTCTGACAATCCCTCCCCATCCAGCTCTTTCAGTACTCAGCTACAAGGAGACACAGGGGAATTAAAAGTCTCACTTGAACCTGCAAACCTAAATCTAAATTTCTCAAACACAAGTACAGTTACCCCCTGGGAAGAGACAGATCTCTAACTAAATTGAGACCTAGAAATGAGGACCTATTTCTGTGCACTTAATTTCGGGAACAAACAGCTTCAAGCACCTGAGATTTAAAACGTTTGGTACAAACTGTTCTCAGCAGAATCTTGACTGAACAGTGAAGGTAGGCCAGAAGAGACATCATAGCTCTGGAAAAAAGCCACCATCACCACCAAAAAGCCCACATCAGAAATCTAGATTTCCATCACCTTGGAAAGATGATGGCAGAGGACAATAATAGCACTGCAGTTCAGGCGAGACACACACAGCCTGAGAACAATGCTGATGAAACAAAATACCCAATAAAACTCATAGTGCTGAAAAGCCCTCCATAAATCTGAAAAACTATTAAAGCTCTGCATCTGAATTATACACATGCTCCTGCTGATACAAGGTTGTAACAGGCTTTCAAGCCTAGCTTTTACCTTTTTAAAACTGCAATATTCATAAAGTCAGAACATTGACCAGCAAATACACTTATCATGACCAAACATAACAGACAACTGTTCGCAGTCCAACACCTTTAACATCAACTGCTTTTAGCATAAAATAACACCACTGGGCAAATTTACAGCATCACATGACATTTCTCACAGTTAGCCAGCCAAGTGCAGACAAATTCACACTACCTGTAAAGACATACCAAGAGGTCCCAGAGATGCCAACTCATTCATAGTCCTAAGAATGAAACCCTGATCTCCATGGCATATATAAACAAGGAAGGAAGGTACCTCAGAGGAGGCAAGAGGGAATCTGCCAATGTTGGATAGTAAATCACATACGAAGGGCTTAGGACACCATTTAACAGAAAGTGATTAAAAGCCACTTCATCTCTAACTTAATATCAGACTTGCCAAGGACTCAGATCACTTCTCCACATTACAGTAAGGGACAACACCATGTTTGAAGTGCAGGCTTGGTGCTGTACAAGCACATACTCACGTTCTCTATGAACTGCGTGTTGGACAACATAAGAAAGTCGTTGAAGACATTATGAAGGCGACAGTCGGTGGCTTTTGTTTCATTGATCAGCTCATCTACTTGCTTTTTGATTTCATGAGTTCTGGAAATGGTTTTCTGTGAGAACTCTTGTAGGAAATGCAGAAGCTGTTCACAACACAGGAAAGCAACACTCAGCGTCCTTTTTAGGACACAGCCCGAGCTGCTCACCCGCTGCAGCGAGCACAAACCCCGCAGTTCAGGCCAAAACGCTCCCCGCGCACCCAGGGCCGAGCCCCAGCCCACTGCTCCCACTGCACCCCGCGCTTCCTCTCGGGCCAGCTCCTGCTGGAGCTCTCTCACCCGGACCGGAGGGTTAAAGCTCCGGCAGAGCCCGCGGGGCTCCGGAGGGCGGCAGCACACGGCGCCCTCCCCGAGGCAGCCCGGCCTCTGCTCGGGCCCGCGGGTGGCAGCACCCCCTGCA
>VZRW01000148.1:635-24084 GCA_013398125.1 Aegotheles bennettii
GAATGTTGCCCCATTAAATGGAACACAATGGAGAGAGGCATCAAGTACCTGAGGGAGATGGCAGTCCGTGAGGTCATCTATGGTGATGGGGAAATGCCCACAGACCCTGATGAGCTGCTGTGCTGAGGCCTATGTTGAAGAAATTCCCACAGAGTGCCCCTCCTATGTACTCCCGTATCTTAGGAGAAAGAATCTTTGGGGGAGATGGTGAAGAACCACTGACTGTCAATGAATTTGCTAACCAGCTCAGACAATACGAAGATAGTGTCTCTAGCCCTTTACAGGCCCGCATCTCAGCTGTGGAGTTGATGTCTGAGGAATGCAAAACCTCTCATGAGGAGCTGCAAAACCATTTTTCTATTTGAACTGTGACAGCTCCCTTTAGGTATTGAAAGGTGACAATGAAGTCTCCTCAGAGCCTTCTCTTCTCCAGACTGAACAATCCCAGCTCTCTCAGCCTTTCCTCTTAGGACAAGCATTCCAGGCCTCTGATCATTTTTGTGGCCCTTCTCTGGACTCGTTCCAAGAGGTCCATGATCTTCCTGTGCTGAGGACTCCACAGCTGGATGTAGTACTCCAGGAGGGGTCTTACCAGAGCAGAGTAGAGGGGGAGAATCACCTCCCTTGATCTGCTGGTCACAGTTCTTTTGATGCAGCCCAGGATATGATTGGCCTTCTGGGCTGTGCAGGCACATTGCCGGCTCCTGTCCAGCCTTTCATCTACCAGTAGCCCAAAGTCCTTCTCAGCAGGGCTGCTTTCAATCCCTTGATCCCCCAGTCGGTATTGATAACGAGGGTTGTCCTGACCTAAGTGCAGGTCCATGCACTTCTCCTTGTTGAACCTCATGAGGTTCCCCTGGGCCTACTTCTCAAACTTGTCTACGTCTTTCCTGCTTCATCCAGGCTCAGAACTCATAATTCATCTGCCTTTTCTATGAATGATATACATCCAGGAAAGTCTGGAGCCAACATACTAAGAAGGTCTTACATAGCAAACACTATCATTCTTTTTGTTTTTGATATGAATTTTCATATATGTAAAAAAAATTACTATTGGTCAGTAGCAAGAATTTTAACTTTGTCAGGTCTAGCATGGTGGCAACAGTGAACAAATGTAACTTAGTTTACATCAGGCTAAAAATGTGGAGGGACAATTTTGACAATTAAAAAAGTCTTCAGTAGTGCTATGTGCCTGTTAGAGATAGTGAAGTCAAACTGAACTGCTGCTGGTACAGTTAACAATAGCTCCACAGCTGGCCTCATGGTAAATCTTGGTGCTGAAAGCCCATTACAGACAGCACAAGCTGAGGTATGAGAGTTAAGGTAAAACAACTACCTCATTTGAATTCATAAACACAATGAAAGTACCTTGCAAAATATTTTTTAATATTGGTAATTTAAAAAAAAGACATTATTATATCACAGAGGGAAAGACTTGTCTTCAGTTCAGATAATGAAAGACATTTATACAGGTTCAAAGGCCAACTCCATTGTAAGAATATAATAGAAAGACGACAATAATGTGAATTGAAAAAGTAGACACAAATTTAAGAGGTATTGCAATTAAAAAAAACCGAACAGACAAAACAAACTAGAATTAATATTTCTTTCAGTTGTAGAAAGAATGGGATAATTTAAAGAAAGATAATCAGCTAGTGAATAGATGTCTGCAGCTAATTGATTTCACCTGAAGTCAAGACACAAATCTTTTTCTATCAAATAAATACGAGTAATATGTGTTCCAGTATCTAATAAACACAATTCTATGAGACAGTTCTGCAAAAGAATTGTTCAAAAACATACAGAAGCAAAATGACTAAGAGATTTCTATAAAAATTACAGAACACTAGACAAAGCCAAAGTTTTGTTTGCTATATGTCCATCATGCTTGGATCTGCCAACATGGTGCCAGTTTGAGTGCACCTGATGGCAGATATTTAGATGCGTACTTTTCCTGAAAGCAACTTACATGCCTGCTTAAGTAAATAGACATTTATTTCTCAGACCTGCCATTGAACAGAAATAACACCTCTTTATGATTATGTAGTTCGTTTATTTAGTAGGTAAAATAACAAAATGTTAAAGTGCTTCTCTGGAATCTATTCTTTGATGCAATGTTAGGCATTCATAATGTAGACTGCAGTGAAATGCAAATTATTTAAGATTACCTTATACTCTGGTTGTTATGGAAACTAGATAAAAATGTACTATCCTTCCATACAACATAAAATACTAATATTCTGCTAGTAACTTTTACACAGTTGTGATTGTTATTAAAAAGCATTCAGGAACATAAGTAACTCAAGAACTCACTTGTATGAGAGATTTTTTTAATGTTGACAACTTCCATATTAATAAAAATATTGCAAAAATATAATTAATTATTCAGCATGTTCAAATAAGTTGCAAATATATTTACTATCTCATACCAGAACAAGTGTATGGTTTCTCTATCTATTGTCTAAAATTTGTATCTTATACCTATACACTTCATATACAATTCATAGGGAACCTGAGGCTCTCACAAGTAAAATTCACTGTAGTTAGTATGCTGAGCTGTGGAAAGTCAAAGCCAATCTATTGGAAATAGCAAAGACAAAGTATGACTAAAACTGTTTCTCTGTTATGGATGGAACTCAAACACTTCTAAGTCACCTCTTTGGATAGGAGAGGTTAGACCAGCTAGCCATTTCTTTCAGTATGTTATGGTGCTGTCATCCATCTTTTTTTTAATAATATAATAGCCAAAATCTTGTTAAATAAATAAAGGTTGTTAGACTTCTGACTGTCATTCTAAGAAATGTGTCCTTTACAGTGAGATATAAGGTAGAGTGAACCTTTCTTTAAACTTTGTCACTGTAAAACTGAGAACTCTGCATTTATGACATTCAGAAGGTGTGGGCAGGAACAGGGATAATTCCCTAGCTTTCCTGGAGCAAGGACTGCCTGAATCTAGTTTTTGTTCTCAGGACTGTTTACACATCAGAGATACAACATGTTTGATAAAGTAAATACAGATGAAGTTATTAATATATAAAGGCATAGTCTTTCTATGCACAGCAACTTGGACAACACAGCAAACTTAAGTGGGGCAGCTTGAAATAAGTGTGAGAAGGTTACAAGACAAGTTGTCCTTCACACAATGTCAATCTGAGCACATTCAATAACATGCTCAATTGTCTTTCTTTATTGATGAAAACAGGTGGCTGCATATCTCTAAATACATAAAGCATTTGGGTTTTGTGACAGACACCCCTAGGTATAGCTGCTGCTGCAAAGTGGGGGTTTTTTTGAAAAAGAGACAATAAAGCTGAAACAGCAAAACATGGATTATACACATTTAAAGGTATTTGGATGTCTACTCTTTTTCTAGTACCATGAATGAGCAAAGGTTAAGCCATGCTAATTCTGTATTTCTGGAATTTGTTTTAAACATACTGAAAGGATGGTCAGCAGACTGCATCTTGCCCCATACATGTTTAGCAGTGAGCTCATCCTCCATTTTCTACCTTCATTTCTGGTAACATGACCACTATCACTTTAGAGTATGAGACCAGTGTGACAGTGACATAAAATATCAACAATAAAAAAAATGATAAATCATCACTTACTCTATGGCAATTCTTGTTACCTTCAAACTTAGTCTTGGAGTCTTCTAAGTAGCTGTTTAAACAGGTATATATGATGCAGTAGTATCAGAAAAGTGGCCAGTCTGTCTAGAACATAACTCTTCTTCAATAGACCTTTACAGCTGAGAGCTGACATTTTGATGTAAATAGGAATAGCAAAATTTTACTGATGATTGACTAGTCCTGTAACCTTACTTCTCATATGAACATGAACAGTTTGACAGAAGTCAAATACATCCTCTTTTTCTTTTACCTGAGAAACTCATGCTGTGTTACAGGCAAATATGATAGCTTGACTCTCTAAGTTATAATGTAGTATAGATGACCCAGAGTGAAATCAGAATATTACAGTATATTTTATTATGTGTTCTTCTATCATTTATAATTAATATAATTTTGCAAGTTCATATGCGACATATATATCTGGACAAGACTTGAATGAATGAAATGAAAAATCTGTGACATCTTTCAGGTGGGAAAAGACATGAATAACCGTAATTTAGCAAGATTACTAAGGAATCCCTATGAGACTACATGAAGAAAAGAATGAAGACCAAAGGATTTATCATCATATTTTTTGTATAACTAGCCTCACAGTTCAAGAAACTGTGGAACTGGAGTCATCCACATTAAGAGAGATTGCAATCTTACAGACTCTTAAAAAGAAATACATATTTTTTTATAAATAACATTATATAGGCTACCTGAATAAACTCTGCAAGAAATCATCAGTGAGCAGAAGAGGTGTACCTCCTATGGGAAATTAGTTATAGCCAGGCAGAAAATAACATGGACCACCCAATGTGGAAAAAAAAGGCTCAAGAATAAGTGAGAGTGAAAAGAATTTTTTTCCAAGATACTGAAGAAACAATACAGTGCATCCTCAGAGCATCATGAACATCAGGACTTATATCCCATTTAAAGAAGATAATTATAATTTTAATCATCACCTGTGAGAGCCTTCAAAAGGCGGCAAAAGGATTCTCTGGGAACATATATCTGTGTGACTAGCACACAGCTGATTTGTTACACAGGTATTAAATGCTGCAGATACAGACACATCAGGTAACTTGATGAAACAAGTTCAGCCTCTTCCTTTGCTTTGGCAGAGGGGACAGTTTAGTAAGGGTCAAGGGAAGGTGCTAAAGCATGTTAAATCAACACTGTGATCATGTCTGTGCAATAGCAAAGAAGATTCTCCTGACTCAAGAGCAGTTTCAGCATTCATTTCTGTAAAATTTAAATGCAACTCTGTAATCATACCCTAAAATGATCACGCTGGGCTAATCCACTTTACAAATATTTGTAATCTGGCCACATGAGTAAATTAAAGAAAAGCAAAATAATCTTCTGAAACTTCACAAGGTATTGGTCAAACTTCTGTAGCAACAATGTAGTTTCATTTGCCAAGCAAAAGAAATATTGAGAGGGACAGCAAGGGAATTTTGCTTTGAAATTTGGAAAGGTGGATTTTGAACTGTTTATCTGAACAGTATTTATAAACAGAAAGTTCTATATTGCTGCTGGACTATTCATGAAAATAAAATATGTTTATTATATGACTAGTGTTAGTAGACTGTTAACAGTGAACATCATGTAGCAAAAACCTTTCATTCTCTCTTTCCATTTGCAAGGAAAAAAAAGCAAGAAACAGTGAGAAATTAGTGTTCTGATCATGGTTCTAAATACTTTCCTTAGTTTTTCTGGCACATCCTGGTCAATAACTGTAGGTTACGGGGTAGGGTAAATCCTGTTAGGGATCTTTATATTCCTAATTTAAAAATATTAACTCATGCAATTAATTTTCTTTTTATAAATTGTATTTTCACTTTCTTACACTCTACTATCTGTATTGCATCTGCACACACATACAGAAACAGAAGGCAAGAGAAACAGAACAGGAAATTGGACATAATTTTCTATTGATATGAAATGTATTTTGTGTTAAAGCTATAGCATTTTAATGAAAATCATGATTTTCTCAAAACCACATACCCGTTGATGTGTTGTTTGTTTGTTTTTATAGTACATATTTACACTTAACCAGATTATTACATTTTCCATAGCATGTTGGAATCTTTGCAAGGTGGCTTAAAGCTATTATGATTATTATACCTTCTTATTGACTGGCTGAATGTATATCTGAAAAGACATTGCTCATAATATACTATTATATAAATGAAGGATAGATTTGTCAGCAGGGAAAAACATGTTCAGTACCAGGCCAATTGAATAACTTTCACTTTTTAAACACTGAACTCATAAGGCAAAAAATATGTAAGCAGTTACTCTCATTTCAGGATCAGTAATCAGACCTAGATTAATCAATTTTCAATTCTGATTAGTAATCAGACCTAATCAATTTTCAATGGCCTGAGTCTTCAGTGAAGTTTAATGGTTCTAAAAGGACAAAACCCTTCTCAGACACCATCTCTGTGCAGGCAAAAAGGAAAATAGCACTCTTTTCCATGACATATCATCAGGGCTTAGATGTAGCAACCATGGGGAAGACAATTCTGGCCTAGAAGAACTAAGTTGGATCTAGAAGACGCAAACAGGAACAGGTCATCAAAATTGCTCAAATACTGAATATCCAATGTTTTCCTGCTTAGTTCTAAGCTGGGGGCTTAGAGTGCTTATTAAGTGAAATGTGTTAAGTCTCTAAGAACTTACATTCAAAACTCAGCTCAGGAGAAAAGCAGTTGACCTAGACAGGACTAAAAGGCTAAGGAGTGCGATGAATTAATTTTTCTGTTGTTGTGCAATCAGTTGCCATCTTTTTTGTCCAGAAAGACACACTCTTCTATGTTATATACTGAGCTATATTACTCCTAGAAGTAAGTAAAGCAGTGTGCTCCTGAGAATAGGGAATAGGCTGTTGGATATCACACTTCGGATATGTTAACACACAGATGTCACATAGTAGGAGGCCTTCATGTCAATTTGCTCTTTTCCACCTCTCTGGATTATTAGTCTTCATTTTAACTGCCCAATTAATACTTAATTAAGTAGTCAGTCAGTCAGGACTAATTGCCAAAAAAACTACTTCTGAGTGTCAGCAACTGAAGCATTTAGGACTTTAATCCAAAATGTAGTAAACTGAGGTTCAGGGCCATATAAAGGCTACATAAAAATAGAATGGAGTGGATATGGATCATATTTTCCATTGATTTGGTAATCAAATAGTGCTCAGAGATCAGGGAGGGAGATTTCTGTTTTGTGACCATGAGTTCAAATATCCAAGCCTCAGCTAGATCAGAATTATAAAATGTGAAATTACCTGTAAAATAAATAATTTAGATACTACTTGTCATAAGAGTTTAATATATCACTTGAGTCATTAGAGGCTTACAAAGTATGTAGACAAGAATGTAGGTAGATCTAAGGAATTGTAGATGCTATATAGTAGGTGACTAAGCGTGAACTTGACTGAAGATCTTAAGCTATGACGACAGGATAGTTAATTCAACTGATACTGATTCAACTGAGGATATGTTTAATTACCCGCCCATGTGTTGTATATCCCATATGGTATATAGCTGTTACAGCCCATAGTCCTGAATCTATGCAGATATAGTTTACCAGTGGTTCTAGACAAGAGGCAGCTAAAATGCCCATATCTGTTACACTACAGCCAAAATAAAACTGCAAGATCTTCATTATATGTATTTCCTACAATGTAATATGATAAATATATAACACCAAGGTTGAATTCAGATTTCTGAATATGCATTCCTATTGAACCCTATTACTGTAACATTGATTAAGCATAAAGTGTTGATATCATCAGTAATGGAGGAAGACTAATGGTCCCATTAACAATTAGAAGTATTAAGAGGAATAATGGAGAGATAAGATTTAAGTGGGATTTTTGTTTCCTTGTTTGCTTTTCTTTCCATTTTCTTAGCAAGTCAATGAATATCTTATCCATTACTTGTGCTCAGTGTTTTGGAATTCTAACTCATTATTTAATCATATAAATTCTCCCAACTGCAGGTAGAAAACAGTGTTTTGGTAGACAAAGTTATGTGTTCAGCAAGTCATTAGTACAACCACAAACTAAACAAAAACTGTCTAGCCCTTCTGAAAGCAATCCCGGACGATTTTAATAGCTTTTGCAGCATGAAATGGAATATTAACAAATATCAGCACTGGGAATTACAGTAAGTCCTAGCTGAGTTGAAGTCTCCTCATGAAGAATGCAACTTTACATATTTCTGTGCAAAAAGTTAGGGCCAATACTATCATTTAGATTTTATAAATCAAAAGCTTTAAGCACAATAGAAAATTAATTCATATAATTATTTCATAAAAGATAATTGTATGCAGAGACCCTTAGATGTTTTATATGCTTTATATATAAATGTGTATATATATATAAATGTGTGTATATATATATATATAAATCCCAGGTGCCTTTTCTGAGCACTCTTGCATTCTTTCATGCTTCTGTAATTTCTTTTTGTTTCACTGGGGACTAAGAATATACAAAGGATGCAAGAGAAGAGCTTCGGGTTTTTAAGCATACCCCAGTACATACATACATACGTGACTTTCATCAAATCTGACTAAAAGTGTTATTATCCTAACTAATGAAATTTTGTATGCATCCCTGAACAAATTTTAAAGATACAAAACCCAGAGGGACACAGCTCCTAATATAAGTGCTGACAGAGCCTTATGAACGAGCATAATTATTTCAAATATATTAAGCAAATACCTTTAATCAAAAGCTGAATGGTAGCATGCTGTGCTAATTATTTCTGGTTGATGAGGAGAAGACTGATTGCAATTTCCTCATTAACTTACTTTCCCCCCCCCCTTCTGTAAATTTCACAGAATCACAGAATCAGTAAGGTTAAAAGGGACCACAGTGGGTCATCTGGTCCAACCTCCCTGCCCACGTAGGGTCATCCTAGAGCAAATGGCACAGGACTGTATCCAGGTGGTTCTTGAATATCTCCAGTGGGGGAGACTCCATAACCTCTCTGGGCAACCAGTTCCAGCGTGTGGGAACTTGCACAGTAAAGAAGTTCTTCCTCATGTTCAGGTGGAACTTCCTGTGCATCAGTTTCTGCCCATTGTCTCTTGTTCTATGTGTTGGCACTACCAAGAAGAGCTTGGCTCAATTCTCTTGAAACTCACCTTTAGGTATTTATACACACTAATGAGGTCCCCTCTCAGTCGCCTCTTGTTGGGGTAGGACGATGGCATGTAGTGAACCAGCCACTTGATAGCCTTGTGATTAAACACGCAGCCATATAACAAAGTTCATCTCAAGGAGCAGGAAGCAGAAAGAACATCAGCCATTTCCAAGTCGGACACTGGAAGGGACACAGGAAGAGACACCGAGAAGTAAGCCAACTTTACTTCCGAATGATGTTGACAGTGTATTACCAGGAAGAGCACGGATCAATGGGAGTGTTGTTAGTTAGACCAATGGGAGTGTTGCTAGGACGCATGTCTGCCCCACGTAAGGGGGACGTTAACCGACCAGTGTGCACGTTTTAGGTGCATGGTCCGAATGTATATAAGGGATAAAATAAATAAACCTCGTCTTTTTCTTGCTTCACATTGAAATAGCAAAGTCCATTATTACCTACCCCGCAGCCTCTTCTTGAGGCTGAACAGGCTCAGCTCTTTCAGCTTTTCTTCATAAGAGAGATTCTCCACACCCCTGACCAACTTAGTGGTTCTTCATTGGACCTGCTCCAGGAGCTCCACATCTCTCTTGTACTGTGGAGCCATTCCTCCATTTTTACGTATTTTCTCATTTTGACAATTGTTATCTTCTTCCTGTAGTAGTACTTTTGAATTACAAAACCTATTAAGTCTCATATGTCTATCACCTATATTGAGCAGTCATAACCTTTTTTTCCAAACAGGACATATTCCCATATTTCAAAAAAAAAAAAAAAAGTTAAGGTTTATTGTCAAACAATGGTGTGCTACTCTGTCTCTGTTACAGTTGTGGTAGTGCTTCAAAAGCAAATAAATCAAACCAACCAAATCAACCAAATAAATAAATCAAATCAAACCCTCTGCTCATGCTTTTAAAAGAATGCTCAAAAGCAGGTAAAATAAATTAAATAACCTTTCACTCTAGAAGAGTATAGAGTGTGTTTAAACACAAAGATTTTCAGTTTTGTATTTTTGTTCCTAGTGAGTATACTTTGGCTCTTCTTACATTTATATTGATTTTTTAACAAGGGTAAAAGAAAATGAAATTTTTAAAAAATCACTACTTTTTTTTCTAGTTAAAATGTATCTCTGTGTCCCTTAAAGACAGAAGGAATGGATTGAGGGAGGAATCAATTGCCCCAAATTTTATAATTATAATTTAATATTTTCACTGTAACATTAAGCGTGATCTCAATTCTGTGTCAGTTAGGAACTGTGTGTTTTCTGAGAATGTGTTTGAATCATAATTATGAATATATATTTTTTGTATTAAAAAAAACAATGAAATATTTGTGATCTGCGCAGAAGGACTTAAGATTTCTTACAGTAGGTTACTAATGTGATTGTGGTCACCTGAGCCTCAGTTTCTATCTAAGAAGTTGCATTTACTGTCTGAATAGGGTAGAAGTTCATCTCGTCTAACCAAACCTAAGCAGCAAAATATCTAAAAGTTAGACAAAAATAGTAAGTAAGTCTTTGGGAAAATAGTGAGATCAACATCCTTTTATGCTAGCTTAGAAGACCTCCCTTGCTGAGAGGGTATTCTGTCTGAATAGGACACAGGCCAGAAAGTTTGGGTGTGGGAGGTTGGTGAAACCTCAAAAATTCCATTGTCTTCTATGAAAGCAAAATCACATTTTAGGGTTTACACAAGAACTGGATACCCAATTGGGAGGTGAAACATCTCATGGTTACTTTACTTAATCAATATCCAGTCATGCTTGAATCATAGAATCATAGAATCATAGAATCACTATGGTTGGAAGGGACCTCCAGGGTCATCAAGTCCAACCTTTATCCCATCATATTCCTAACCATTAGACCATTAGACCATGGCCTCAAGTGCCTCATCAACCCGGTTTTTGAACACCCCCAGGGATGGTGACTCCACCACCTCCCTGGGCAGCCTATTCCAGTGCCTAACCACCCCCTCAGTAAAGAACTTCTTCCTAATATCCAACCTAACCTTCCCCTGACGTAACTTGAGGCCATTTCCTCTCATCCTGTCATTAGCAATTCGGGAGAAGAGACCAACACCTGCCTCACTACAACCTCCTTTTAGGTAGTTGTAGAAGACAATAAGGTCTCCTCTCAGTCTCCTCTTCTCCAGGCTAAATAACCCCAGTTCCCTCAGCTGGTCTTCATAAGGCTTGTTTTCCAGACCTCTCACCAGCCTCGTTGCCCTTCTCTGGACTCACTCCAGCACCTCAATGTCCTTCCCATCCTGCGGTGCCCAGAACTGGACGCAGTACTCAAGGTGCGGTCTCACCAGTGCCGAGTACAGGGGCACGATTACCTCCCTACTCCTGCTGGTCACACCGTTTCTGATACAGGCCAGGATGCCGTTGGCCTTCTTGGCCACCTGGGCACACTGCTGGCTCATGTTCAGCCGGCTGTCAACCAACACCCCCAGGTCCTTTTCCGCCAGGCTGCTTTCCAGCCACTCTTCCCCAAGCCTGGAGCGCTGCATGGGGTTGTTGTGGCCAAAGTGCATGACCCGGCACTTACCCTTGTTAAACCTCATGCAATTGGCCTCAGCCCATCGCTCCAGCCTGTCCAAATCCCGCTGCAGAGCCTCCCTACCCTCAGGCAGATCGACACTCCCACTCAATTTCGTGTCACCTGCAAATTTACTGAGGGTGCATTCGATCCCCTCATCCAGGTCATTGATCAAGACATTAAACAAGACTGGCCCCAGGACCGAGCCCTGAGGGACACCACTTGTGACCGGTTTCCATCTGGATTTAACTCCATTCACCACCACTCTCTGGGCTCGGCCATCCAGCCAGTTTTTAACCCAGTGAAGAGTCCATCTGTCTAGACCATGCGCCGCCAGGTTCTGCAGCAGAATGCTGTGGGGGACAGTGTCAAATGCCTTCCTGAAATCCAGGAAGACAACATCCACCACTTTTCCCTCATCCACTAGGCGGGTCACCTGATCATAGAGGGAGATCAGGTTGGTTAAACAGGACTTGCCCTTCATGAACCCATGCTGGGTAGACCTGATCCCCCCTGTTGTCCTGCACTTGCATGTTCGTGTGAGAGCAAGCCAATCTGAGAAAGACAATCTGTCACCTGTTGAAGATTATTTCCTTATTCTTTTTCTCTAAATATGTCCTTATCACCTTTGTAACTATACTCTGTATATGTGGGTTGCATAAATAACCTCTGTTTTATTGCTAATTTACCCTGAGCTGGTGTGGTTCTGTGACCCAAGAATAACTAGAATATATTACAGCACTGCCTTCCAATATATTGCTCAACAACCTGGTACAATTTTCCAAAGAATTCTAAATGATATTAGAGTATAATAAATGTGTTCTGGTTCCTAGCATTAAGCAAATACCTTTTATGAAGGTGGATAATGGGAAGACCACTTAGACCTTCTGGGTGTCCTGGCTTTTGTTATAACAAATGAAAAAGTCAGTAAGACTATAAAATGTCTTATAAGATCTTTTAAATGTATTAAGATGAAGCAAATCTCAGAAAGAAATACACAAACCTATCTTAGACAAATCAATGCACAACTTAAAAAAGCTGTTGAAGTGGTTCTTCTGTCACTTCATCATTTCTATACCACTGAAGACTGAACAGACACTAAGTCTTAAAGCTTATTCATATAAAAAAGCAAAATAATATAAGCATTAGTTCATAGTGGACTGCTGACTTTTTACTCTTTATGCTCCTTTTTTAAATTGCTTTTGCACTGAAGTCAACTGTGTGTTTATATAGATAGACAAGTATTTAAGTCTTGTATGCCAGTGACATGGCAGATTCTTATCTGTCAGTTAACAATGACAAACTTTAAAAGACTAAAGTCTTTTAAATAAGCTATCCCAAATAAGAGTGAGCAAGCCTTGATCTCCTGTGATCATGTAGTGTGTGTTATACAAGCTAGATACTTCCTATGACAGAAAGCCTTAACAGGCAGTTTCAGTCCTTCTAGGTCACACTATACGTTTCCTTATAATACTCCATGTGTAGTGCCAGAAAGTGTCATAACTGTGTGATTGCAAGTCCTATCTTCATCTTCTCTAAAATTACTTTGGTATTACTTAAGTATATATTTAGCTGTTTTTATTATTATTGTACTTGGATATCACATCCATGGAGAAAGATGGGGAAGGCTAACTATGAGCTGGATTACTCTCAGGGGGAGAGTAGTGCAGCCCTGGCCCAAGATAGCCAGGACAACTGTGGAATCTACATCCCCAAAAGTTTTTGTAAGTTAGCTAAAGAAAGTCATGGCTAACCTGAGGTTGTGTTAGTGATAGTGTCACTCAGGGAGGGAGGTCAGAATTTGGAAAAATCAAAAGTACCTTACTAACAATATTTCTGTAATTTGATGGTTCTATGATGAAGGGTCAGGTGATGGATGTCACATAAATAGAATATGAAAAAAAAAATTAAAATCCAATATCCCAAGAAATGGCCAATTAAAAAAAAGGGAAAGATGACATGTCTATAGCATGGAAAGTAATAGACTAATCTCGTAAGTGATCTTACAATAATATTTGAAACTAAGTTCAGATATCTTGGGTCCAATTTTAGTAAAGAAGAAAGTTCTGTTATTGCAAGGAATTCTTCAATGTCCTCTTGAGAGTCAGCAACATATGTGCTTCTTTTGACACTAAAATTTGATAACTAGAATAAATAACTCAAGAAGCAGAATAACTTTGGAGGCTATATATATACAATGAAAAGAGAACAGTCCTGTGATTAGAATCCTTAAGAGCACACACTCTACAAATTTAATTTATTTAGGAAATGATTTGCTTTAACCCAAAATATATACTGTGTTTAGCCTTACAAAGTTTAAGTTCTATCAAGGGTTTTATATGTTCTTAGCTGCAGGGATCTTTCCCAAAGTTGGAGTAAAGTTTTTCTTAATAATAATAAAAATTCCTTGAATTTGAGTTCCTTGTAACCAAGTTTATAACAATAACCTGTTCAGGGAAGAGAATAAGCCAAAGACATCCAGAATGAACCATGGAACTCAGAACCAATCATGTGGAAAAGAATGACATTTCCATTATATAATTTTATTAACTTAATTATGGTTGGCATTTTAACAAAATCTGTAACTTCTCTGGATATTTTTTGCTATATAACATCACATAAATCCTTCAGTTCTAGTATCTTTACACCTAGTTTTCATGCTTTAACTTTGGTGTATCCTGCCTCTGCTTGCATTGTTCTTACTATTAATTTCTTATGTTACTGGATCATGCAGCATTCTCAATCAGAATCAGAGTTGTGTTATACCAAGTGCAGCTGGAAAATATATACCAGTAGACTGTCTTCTGTCCTAAGAACCTAAACCAAATCCCATTAAAGTCACCTGGAGTTTCCTACTAACTCACCTGATTTTGGATTTGACCTTTAAAAAGTAATTTGCTGAAACAAAAGCCCTGTATTAGAGAGTTGGTTTGTTTGTTTTTAAAGATGAAGATGGAAGTACACAGTGATAATCCCCTGATCAGCGAGGAGTTCAGGAATTTGGCAAGTGGAAAATACATGTACAAATCTCTCAGATTCATCCCTAGGGTTGTCATTTTGAAAATTATTTGTAGGCTATTTTTAGCTAATCCTCTTCTATATTTTGTCATAGATCATGGTTATTTTTGCAATGTTTCTTTCCTGCATTGGAATAATGTATCTGAAAAATCAACATTTTTCAAAAATGAAATTGGCCTTTTTCAGGTCATGTCTACATAAGGACAGTGAGGAAATGTACAAACTCAAAAAAAATCTTTGAAAAAGTGTATCAGCTAAAAGGCTGAAAAATGTACTCTAACAAAAAGTTTGGAACTTCTGTTTCAATGATTTTGGAGATTGAGGGATTTTAAATAAAAGATAATGTCAACATTAAAGAGACTGGAAGAGGAGATTTTAACAATAACCAAGGTGGACATTAACTAGATGCCACATAAAAATTTGAATTATCTGGCAAAAAAAGAAGAGGATACGGTAATATTCATGTAGCATTGTTTGCTGGGCCGATACAAGGTGTTCCAGAAAGGAATAAAGGGAATCTCACTTCATGAATGAAGCTTAAATAACTTGGTACAGTCCCTTTTGCTGTCTTCTCAAAAGAAATATGTATATCCTGCTATTATGGTTTTAGTTGTTCAGCCACCTTAAATTCATACATTATGTAATACTTTAAGAAACACAACTTCAGATCTACATAATTATCAAGTACCTTCACTTGCTTTTGTGTTAAGTTGCTCTCCTTAACAGAGTACTTTTAAATTTTTTGTAGAGGGAAGCCTTTTCTAGAATATCCAGGAAGTTATTTCTCAAGGGTGACTATACGTATATATATATTACTGAATGACCTACAGAAATGGAAAACAGGACGATCCATTGGTAATTTCTGAGAGTATGGCAAAAGAGTTCAAAATAAAGAACACAGAAACTGGTTTAATATAAGTGCTGAAACACTGCATATTTAAACACCCTATAAAATATATTTCTGTTTTTCTGAGCCAAATGTTTTCCATTTTATAATGAAAATAATGTTTCATTCAACCACTCTCCTGAGAATAAGGTCTGTAAAGCTACTTATTTTTCAATATAGGAGCAACCATTACTGGAGAAATCTTTCCTTACTGAAATTGCAATTCTTCTCCTCACCCCATTTTACCAGGCCAAGTTTTACCCCTTAAAGACAATCTAAAAAAATCCTTACAGTTATCTTAACAAGTAAACTAAACACTTACACTTATCACATAAAAGAAACAGTGCACTGTCATTTGAATAGTCTTCAGAGATTTGTAGAGTTTGTGAAGTTCTCTTTACACTGGGATTGAATATTTCTTACAACCAATCTCAATAAATACTAAGTGATAAGTGCCTACAAAGGCAAATTTGGCTGTTAGATTTATGCCTAGAAACAAAATTACAGAAAATCTTCTAATATTTAGGATGCAGTATTTCTTCAGCAGTTGAAATGTCTGCAACTGTTGTAAGATAGGAAAGCTGATATACAAGAATTAGTGTATGTTATGTACTGGATTGGTTGGACAAACAACAATGTTAACAGAATATTCTCTAGTTCCACATATATTCTTGCCAGGAATATAACAAATACCACACAAATATTGAGATCTCTTAGTACAATACAGTGCATTATGGTAGGCATGGCTGGCAACATGACTCTGAAAGGACTTGAATTACCTGAAAGTGAGCATGGAAAGGCAACAGGTACCAGACTGTCATTCTTTTGGTTCAAAGGAGAAAACCTATGAAAACACAGCAGAGTCACAGTATTATAAATAAGCTGATATTTAATCTATTTGTGATGTTATCATCAGAGCTCATTGTTAATTACTTATCACTTATCTTCACATAAAGATATTTGGAGGATAGGCTTGCCCTTCTCTGTTTTTAGTTTCAGACTATAGGTCTGACCTTGACACAAAACTCTAACTCCAACTCAGAGTGATTCTATCATAGCTTTGTAGGCACAGTGCTTCCATATTTGTTTTGTTTCAGTCTGTATTTTTTTCCTGTTGCAAGAGTCCCACTGTTACAAACTACACATGGTTAGCCAGGAGGTCAAGGCTTTGAATACATGAGAAAATGCTATCAAATACTCTCTGACCTGTTTGTTTTAAGCCAGACTTCTGCTCTCACATTCTCTAGCTGTAGTGACCATAAAGTGGACTATCACACATCTTACACTTTGAAAAAGTAAAATGACATTTCAAATGTGATATTTTTTACAGGCCTACCTTCAATGGTGTTTTGCCAAATATTTATTCATGGTTCAAGCTGTGATTGGGAAAGGAAGAGACCAGCACAAGTGTCACAGGAGCAGCAAAGAGCCTAAAGTAAAAATTGACGTTAATATGTGTTAATGGTTATAGAAAAAAGCAGTCCTACGCAACCTTGCTTTGTATTGCTTCTGGTCTAGGTTATCTTTAGCCTGTAGGGACTACAGTCTGAGCTAAATATGAGAATACCTGGATTTTTTTCAGGTCAATATGCATAAGAGCAAATTATTTTTTTTTAATTTTTTTTTCCCATGTCGATCTTTGAGGTTACTCTTTTGAGTTGGAGCATGGTAGTACAATATCAGTATGGCTAAGAGTGTCCTTAAACATGTTCTGCTAAGGCATTCTTGCTTGAGAATCACATTGGTGCATAATTTTCCTTACTATGCTGCATGTCATGAATAGCATTCATCATATTATTGCCCAGAGAGATTTTTCACCCACTTATCCTTGAAATGTTCTGTCCAGTCATTTGATAAATCCATTATAATCTCAGTTGGTAGGCTGCAGATTTGTTGTTGGTTCAGGTAATTTGATGACGGGTCAGGTAATATCCTAGTGGTATTTCCTGCTGGATTAGCAAGACCAGACTTTACAAAGTTTCAACCTGATTTCTGGTGATCTCTGGTACAAATACTCCAATAGCTTTAAGTCAACACCGAGCAGAGAAAACTTTTATTCTGCAAGCAAAGTTAATATGTATTGTTTTCTCAAGAAACTTGCCAGTAAGAGCAGCATCGTGCTATGTCATATATTACTATAGTAAAATTTTCAGCAGAGTCACATTTTTCTTGGAATCAGGAGGAGATTTGCCTCTCTCATTCAAGTCCTCTGGTAAAGAGATATATGTCTGTTAACTTAATTCCTGGAAGAATAAAACGTTTTTGCTTCTGCAGTCAAAACAATAGTAGAATAATGTCTACAACCTGTAACACTGTCAGATCCAGGTCAGAGAGAGTTGAACTGCTTGCCGTAAGTGCACAGAACTAATCTTCCAGGTCATCCAATCTGGTATAGCTTTAAGTAACTGTTTCTAGAGTTGTTTTTTGTAGACAGCAGCATCTAAGTTTCTGGCTTTAGTTTATACATTTCTTTCTCTGTAAATGGTTTCCACTATGATGCAACATTAATATTTGGTGTTTCTTGTTCCAATAAAATACACCCAAATTGTTCTGGAAATTAAAGATTGATCACCTTTTACTCAGGAAGTTGAATAAAGCAAAAAATTAAGCTAAATTTGGTATTTTCTCCGTGAGTGGCCATGATCTAGAAACCCGTATGTACCTATTCGAGTGCAGTGCACTGATTTATGAAACAGAGTCCTGGAAATTATGGAAAACAAAGGGAAGTGTAAAATACTGGCATTTATATTGAGTGATTACACCTTGATGAGAGTGAATTTCTAGAAATCCAAGTGTAAGAGAAGAATTTCCAGCAAGCTACCCTTGTGACAACTTTTCTCAGACGACTGAAAAGGGAAACACAGCAGTAATAGAAAAGGAAGACTTGAGTCTGTGAGAGGAAACAGATAAGGGATATCAGAATAAGTTAAGAATATTTACCTTATCTGCAACATAAAATAAAATATATTTCCTTTTCATATTTTTCCAAGTGTCTAAAAATTAGAGGTTTCTTTTGCCTTTTTCAGAATTCGTGGTTGCCAGTTTTAATACAATACAGAGTTTTAAGATGAGTTAAAGTAAAGTAGACTAAATAACTTGACCAGTTCAGGCTTAATAGTGTCTATATCTGACTTATAAACAAAATGCCATCTGCTTAAGTTCTTATAACATACTCAGTAGCTCTTCATTGGTTTTGGTAGTCACTCATGCCTAAACGAAGATTTCAGACTTTTGCCAGGAAGATATTTTGCCCCCTTAGCTTGCTACTGATATACACCCTGCACTATGTCTCAGCTGTATTTTACTCTGGTCTTACTTGTCATTGAAGCAGTGCATTGGACACGGCCTCCTTCTGACACCAGTCTTAGAATTTTATCCATCTTTTCTCTAGATGACGTAAGTGAAATTTTGTAAGTGTATGTGCAAGTGCATAAGTGTATGTGTTTGTGTATTTTGATCTGGTGTTTCACTTCTGGGTCAGAAATATATAACAGCATATACAAACACTGTTTATATCTACATACTGAAGTATCTATACAGGATGTGCTTGTATCTATATTTATATTTGTCTATGATATAGATGAAGATTGGGTGGTATGTCTGAACTTTGCATAAATATGCCAGATAGAGAACACCTCATACAGTCACTGGTTAAGGAAAGGATTAGATGCTTGCTTTCTCCCTCTTCTACAGTGTTTTTGAGAACTCCACTTGTAATAAACACTCAGTAGAACACCAAATTCAGGAACCTCAAATGCCAACGCATATAGAGAGATAAAAATACACTGTCAGATGACCACTAAAAGAAAATTAAAAATAAAATTAAATAGTTTTGTGATTTCATATAGTTACTGATGGCATTAAGTACAGGATGGAATGATATTGCTAATCAAAATATAATCAAATTATGATGAAAGTAAATTTTTGGAGGTTTCAAAGATTAGTTTGTTGGTTTATGTTGTGTGTGTACTACTTGTTTTGTTGTTTTACCAGAAAAAAAATAAATCCAAACCAAAATCAAAAAACAATTACTATCATTCACAAAAGACAACTTTACTATTCATGAGGAGCTACCACCTTTTTTGTACCTATGGCGTAATGACTATATTTAAAAGTACAATAAGAGTATAATTTAAAAGGGCTCCCACAGATGTCCATACTTGCAGATCCAGTGCCGCAGATTAAAATCTTTTATCTTTTTGAAAATACATAGTAGGAGCTTCTTTGAAAGAGAACTCTATCTTAAATATTACAAGTGTAAGTAAAACTTGTGTACAAGTGATAGTTCTCTATGTGACTGCCCACGAGTTTTGCTTACAGCAGAAAAAATAGGTGCTATTGTGCATAAATACTACTTCTGAAGTATTACAAAGGACAATACAAATGTAATAAAAGTGAAAGGAAGTACCACAGAGAGTAATTTTTTAAAGTTTTTTGAAAGCAACCATTAACTTAGCAGAATGAAAAAGACAGCAGGTAAATCTTAGGAAATAAAGAAATAAAGAAATATAGAAATAGATCCCTTGTGTTTTCTTATAAAATACATAGGGATTCAGATATGATGATGAGAACGTCATAAAACCCCAGAAATAAGGATGGATGCCACAGGAATTTAGTCAATCCTGATTTTAATATTCATCTTCTGTTAAACTTCGTAGTGGAATTAATGGTTTCAAGCTGGGCCTTTCATAAAGATTTATTTTTATCCAACATGAAGAATAGGAGATTCACCTCAGAGATCATATTTTCTGGGCAAGAAATTGATGAATTTTAGACAGCAAGAAATTTAAAAGGCTGATTGCCCCACTGAGCACCAAATTTTATGCAATGCACCTGAAAAAAATTTTATTTTAGTGAAGATGAATGATGAGTGATCTTTTCTTTGCCAAAGTCTAGCTATTTGTTCTAGTCTCAAGCAAAGACATTCCTAATTTAACAGCTCCCCTCTACAACACTATGCAGGCTCTACGCAGTTGCTACACATCCTGCTGACAATATGATTCATATATGTGTAACTCTGGCAATTAAAAGTGTGGTTTCCCCTGGTACTCCAGGGAATAGTATGTGAACTCATGGTGATATTCCCGGAGTCAAAGAAATTCTCCTGCTGAAGGTGATTTAAACTGTTTTCGTTATCTGTCAAACATCAGCAAACCCCCAGCTAATTCAAAAGCCAATTCAACTAGTTTCTTTCCACTTATGGTCTTCCAAAAATCATAATGTAGTTAAAAGCCCTATTCATCAGACAGATCGGTTTCAGTTGAGTTACAAATATCTATGGGCCATAAAGCCATCTTTCTGAGCAAAGCTACTGCATAATAAGCGTGTGAGTTATTTTAAACAAAAACGCTACAGAATGGCTGTTTCAAATGATAGATGAGCAGATACTCCTAGGTTTCAGGAATCTCAAAGTAATAATTTTCCTGAGGGAAACAACTTTTGGTAAAGTCATTCTTAATAACAAAAGTAGAAGACTGTATTTTTTCCTCTTTCTTTTTTCAGGTTTGGTGGTGTTTTCTATTGGGTTTTTGTTTGTTTTGTTGTATATTTTTTTTTTTTTAGAACTAAAAAACCCCACCTGCTTTTGGGCAGTATAGTGATATGTACAGATGAAAAAAATAATTTAAAAATAGCTTGTATGTAATATGGGAACATGACAAATAAACACATGTGCTCAGAACCTCTGTGCCCAGCCAACTGTCTCTTATACGGTTAGGTATATGGACATATTTGACAAGGATGCATTATGACTGATAAAGTAATTAGTAAAAGGGTTATTTTTCTTTCAAAACTTCATCTTTGAAGTGTTGTTGAAGCTGATTTCAAATAGGGAAATGATCTAAAATGTGTCTAAATGAGCGAAACAATGGCTAATATGAATCACAGAATGGTGGATGATAATTTGAAATTAAATGTCCTGCTCTAATGCAGAAACTGACCAGATCACAAATAGACTGTACCTAATGTGGGATATAGGAAAGGAACAGTTTGAAAAATATACATTTTTTCAGTCTTGCAAAAGGTGAAGGACAAAGTGAAAACCAGTTAAAACTGCAAAATATTTTTTGACTTATATTTCATTATTTTCAGTACTAGGATAATGAATACATTTGATTCAGCTAGGTATTAACAAGGTCAATGATCAAATAAGATATTTGTCATTTCAATGAGTGATGTGATTTAAGTCTGTTACAAGATTCAAACTGACAAAATGTTGTACTTTCATTATGAAAGCTCCTTATTATAGATTTTCATTCACGTTATATATGCTAATAAAAAGAACATGATTCTGTACAAAGGAGCTGTCTTTTATATAGACAAAATTATCCTTAAAATAGTTGTGTTTTTATGATCTTGTAATGGCAAGTTGTTACATGAGAAATGACAATACTTCTTACCAAGGATCAGAATAAGAATATTCACATTTGACATAGTTTTCTAATCTGGTATACCAGGTTGTGGTTCTGATTGAGAAGAATGAGCCATTTTTATGAAATATCTCTTGATCTCAGTTAATCATTCACACTGACTGACTGTACAATGTTTCATAATTTACAGACGGTGTAGAGAAAAAGGTGCTTGTTTAATTTCTCTAGGTGCATAATGGATGAGAATTGAAATGATTCAGGTGAATGGACACTAGAGGGATGCTATTCAGTTGTAATATATTACAGCTACCCTGCAAGTAATAGAACAGGAACAATGTGCCATTTTCCAAAGTTGGAATTTAAGCTTTAGTAAAATTCATCAAGTATATCAAGAGCTTCATATAAAAGCAGACATGAGGTAGTTATCTTCTATCGACCAACATAAATCAGACTGGAAGTGTGGCTTCATGCTTTTTGAATGATGTTTTGGTTCACAGCATCCCACCACACCTAGATTCTTAAAAAGCACTATCTACTCAATCTGTAATTAAAAATATAAATTTCACCACCAATGAAAAACACAAAGCTTTCTGCACCATCTAACTCGGTATCCTTGGCTGTCAAAGTAAAAACATTTTCAGAATATATCTGGACTCTATGTTACTTTATTTTATGTTACTTTCTAAGGTGAGATTGGCACAAATTATGAAAGATAAATTACCTTTTTTCTTTATTCACAGTTTTGAATATTAATTCTCATTATTTATTGTTGCAGAGTTCAGTATTTCTATCCTTCATTGGAATTATTCTATGTAAAAATAAGGTAAATCAGTGAAAGAAAAGAATTGGAGACTAATGTGGCTACCCTCACTCACTCTGAATATTGTATTCTTTGAACAGCCTCTGTGTTTTCATTGTGATTACTGGATTAAGATCCTACTACACTAGACTACAACTGTCAAATTCTGCCCTGAAGACATCAAGTGCTATATTCTGAATATCTAAATTAAAAGAGAAGTCAGACTGAACAATGCCTTTTTCTTTAAAAGTACTTCATGCTATTAATGTGCTTACAGCTTTCAGATCCCTCACCTATACATCTGCCTATCTGAGGACCCCTTTATTTACCTGTTCATACCATTGCCTTCTTTCATAAATGAACTAAGCAGTTCACATAGAAAGTCATCACTCTGTCAATTCAGGGCAAATTACAGTGGAATGTAATCATGGGAGGCAACAAATCCAAATGGCAAAAGGAACTAGGAAGAGTCAGAAAACTGAGAATGGTTTAATATCCTCATAATAGATTTTGGGAAATAATATGAGGAAACTGAATAAAGAAAAGCAATACTGTGAAGAGCCATTTCTACACTTGTGTGAATAGTTGACAGATTATATTGGGTACATTAGCAAAATGTAATTTTTATAATTTTGATTTTTTTTGTAAGCAAGGAATATCATAGTATTTTTACACCATCTTTGTTATGCTCTAGCTACAGGGCATTTGAACTGAGTAGTGAAGAAGGGACATTGACTAGAGAAAATCTTAAACACGAGAAAAATCCTCAAAAGGTTATGAAATCTACTCTAGAGGGAAAAAGAGGAGATGAAAAAGATGCATTTCGGACGTAAGCCAAAAAATAAGTGATATAGTGTAATAACAGCAAACCCAATCAAGGTGAATAAGAAAGAGAGGACAAAAATTGGGTAAAGTAACATAGATGGAAAAGAAAATAAGAGTAGAGGTGATAAAGTGATTCTGAAGGAAGCAGGGGATGAACCAACTGTGATAAGAAAACAAAAGAAGGAGAAGGAGAAGGAGAGGGAGGGGGAGAGGGAGGGGGAGAGGGAGAGGGAGAGGGAAAGGG
>VZRW01000148.1:24281-89217 GCA_013398125.1 Aegotheles bennettii
GAAAAAGAAAAAGAAAAAGAAGAGGAAAAAGAAAAAGAAAAAGAAAAAGAAAAAGAAAAAGAAAGAAAGAAAAAGAAAAAAAGAAAAAGAAAAAAAGAAAAAGAAAAAAAGAAAAAGAAGGTAGGATACAGAAGTTAATTTAGTTCTAACAAACCTGCTGAACCACTATCACCAGCTGAATTCAATGATAATGTAACATCACATATGAGGAAAGAATGTGCATAAACAAAGGTTCGGACAAACCAGCCAAATCATAGCATTGGAAAGACTAGAATCTACAAACTATTGGATGCAAATATCACATTTGTTAACCGCCAGAGACTTCTCTCTGTGTCTAGGATGAAAAACAAGATAAAAGGGCTGTGGTTTAATTAGGGCATGAATTTATTAGCTCAGCTCTTGTGGGAACTCTCTGGTAATAAATCGTACAGTGTATATCAAGACACCTTAATTGTTTTCACATACTAGAGGTATATCATCAGACATCCTTTCTCCCTTATCCCTGATTACTATTCATATTTCTTTTACTCATACTATCTGCTCCTCTTACAAAAGTGTTAAAAGACATAAGAAGGAGAATCCACTCTTGTTACTCTGGACAGTCTCGATGGGCACCAGTAACAAGTGGTGTCCCCCAGTGTTCCATACTGGGACTGGTCCTGTTCAACCTTTTCATTAATGACATAGACGGTGGGCTCAGGTGTACTCTCAGCAAGATTGTGGATGACACCAAGCTGAGTGGTGTGGTTGACACACTGGAAGGACAGGATGCCATCCAGAGGGATCTATACAAGCTTGAGAAGTGGGTCCAGGGGAACCTCATGAGGTTCAACAAGAAGAAGTGCAAGACCTTGCACCCAGGTCAGGACAACCCTCGATATCAATACCAGCTGGGGGATCAATGAATTGAAAGCAGCCCTGCTGAGAAGGACTTGGGGGTACTGGTAGATGAAAGGCTGGACAGGAGCTGGCAATGTGTCTTCACAGCCCAGAAGGCCAACCATATCCTGGGCTGCATCGAAAGGACTGTGACCAGCAGATCAAGGGGGGTGATTCTCCCCCTCTACTCTGCTCTGGTAAGACCCCTCCTGGAGTGCTGCATCCAGCTCTTGGAACCCTCAGCACAGGAAGGACATGGAGCTGTTGGAATGAGTCCAGAGAAGGGCCGCAAAAATGATCAGAGGTTTGGAACACCTGTCCTATCTGGAAAGGTTGTGAGAGCTGGGGTTGTTCAGCCTGGAAAAGAGAAGGCTCTGAGGAGACCTCATTGCCATCTTTGAATACCTAAAGGGAATCTGTAAGAAAGATGGGGACAGGCTTTTTAACAGAGCCTGTTGTGATAGGATGAGGGGTAATGGTTTTAAACTGAAGGAAGGTAGATTTAGGTTAGACATAAGGAAGCAGTTTTTCCACCATGAGGATGGTAAAACACAGGAACAGGTTTCCCAAAGAGGTGGTGGATTCCCCATGCCTGGAAATGTTCAAGGGCAGGTTAGATGGGGTCCTGACCAACCTGGTCTACTGGAGTATGTACCTGGCCATGTCAGGGGAGTTAGACTAGATGACCGTTAAGGTCCCTTCTAACTCAAGTGATTCTGTGACAGCATAATTAAACTTGTTTCTCATTTCTAGAGTATTCCTTCATCTCCATTCATTTCCAACTCTGACTAATGTTGCATTTAGAGCATCTGTAGAACTGACAAATGCTTTGGATTCTTGTTTCAAATAAGACCTTCTGATAAGTTCTACTGTTTGGTATGTCCTCCCATTTCAAATTAACTTTTCAGATATTTTAACACTTTCCTTCCAAACTCAACCATCCTCTGCCCTGAATAACTAATGTATTGAACATGACATTTTGGGTGGATGTCCATTAATTCTCCTGTTCCCAATAAGTGACATGATATCTGGCCTTGTCAACCCTGAAGATAACTCACCATATCCTTTCTGAAAAATGTAGCATCTGGGAACAACTGGCACTAAGAAAAAGGTCCCTGAACTGTCCTATATACTCTTTTTTTTTTGAGTTTATACTGATCCATTTAAAAAGTCTCAGTATTCTGTTATGCAATCACAATTCACGAGTCTACCTTAGTAAATAGAGCAGGTTCAACTGTAGCTTTCTCTTGATGAATCTGAGGACAGCTGGAGATACAGAGGAAGCGACCATCTGCCTCATGTAGGGCAGAGCATTACCCCTCCACATCTAACCACCAGGCATCATGACTTGGTTTCTTCCTTTCTTAGTAATGGTCCCTCACCTCTTCAGCTCAGCACTTACAGGTTGAGAGTGAAAACAGGGCTGTCGTCTTTGGACCATATGAATGCTGCTGTCTGTGCCCAGTCAGACATTTGCTCACAGTGCTGTGAAAAAAAACAGTGGAACAGAAGTGTTTAAACACCATGTATGAAAGAATCTCTGTCTCAAAAGTTATATATTAAGGGTATTTTTCACAATACTACCTGTTTCTGTTGGCTAACTACAATAACAGTGTTTGGAAAGAAGAGAAGTCTATTTTTTAAAAAAAAGGTGCTTCCCCCTTAAATTAATGAAACACCCTACATTTTTATCTGTCCTTTATTATTCCTTGTTTTCATTTAGCCCCTATCCATGGCTAAACTGAAGCTCACTCAGTGACCCCTCCCCAGCCAAGAAGGGGAATCAGAAAGAAGAGAGAAGTCTCGTGAGTTGAAATATAAATGTTATTTTGTTGAAACAAAATAACAAAACTAAAACACCAACATAAAGCATATAAGCTTATACTCAGCCTGGTCCTCAGGAGTACTAGAGGGAGCAGCAGGCCAAGAAGCAGCTCCAGAAAACAGAACTCTCCACCCTCAGCACACCTCCCCCTTTTATAATGAGCATGAGGTAAGTGGTATGAAGTACATCTGTTTGACAGCTTGGGACAGCTGTCTTGGCTTAAGCTCCTGGCTGACTCAGGACTACTAATGGCCTGTCCTCAATGTGATCCTGTCCCAGTGAAACCAGAACATCCCTCTGAAGTCTTCAAAGGGCAGCTGATCTGAAATAATTAACCATGTTCATAGAACACATCTTCAGAGTTTCAAATCAATCATAAACCAGAAAACTGTGCCTTCTGTTTGTTTTATGAATTAAAAGGAACAGTATTTGGACAGACTTTTAAAAGGAGATTTGAAGTCTCTCTTTCTTTTGAGATTTCTATGTACATGCATTATAGATAGAATTGTCTCTATGCTCAGCATATTAGAGAAAGACTACATGACCAGCATTTCATTTTTAGATGATATAACTATTTTTTTAATATTAGATGTGGACTGTGGCAAGGCTATATTTTTTTTTAATAATTGATATTTATATTGAACTCATAAATGTATCTTTAATATCTAATGAGTTACTAGTTTATTACTTTTTTAGGTAAATTTAATTTGCTCTTTACATAAGACCTTTCCCTCCCTTTTTTGTATATATACAAGGCCCAGTTGTTATTGGCTCAGTGTTCATGTTAAAAATGAGTTGTGTGTTCTTTTCTCCAAGGAATCTCAAAGAAAAGGCACATCTGATGAGAACATTAATTTACTTGTTTAGAAGTCAGCAATTTTAATGAAAATAACTCACAACAATATCTTACAGTCATTGCTTCAATTTAATTGACCCCTCTCTGTTAAGGCATTGAAATCTCTCCTCTAGATCCATTTTCTGCTGGTAGAGAGACTAACACTCAACAGAATCTCTTTTTTTTTTTTTTTCTTTTCCATAATGACTATATATTTCATTATTTATTAGAGTTTCCCTTGTTATTTTTTTACCTAATTAGGTTGACTAGATACCTGTTTTCAGGATCCCAACTCAACATTGCAGAACAGACTCCCATAACTCACAATTATTTTCTTGTTTTTCAGGAATTAATAGTTAAATTAAATTCCAATGACTCTGTGTTCCCATCTATAAGAAATTGTGTAATTCTACCTGGCAGAGGACAGTGCTTCTTCCATAATGGCTGAAGCTACTATCACCATCACCAATCTTTATTACCTGTTTGTTCTTCGATGTTGAGGGGTTTTTTGCCAACAGCGTTCCATGCCAAAGCATTTATTTAGGGGTTTTTTTTGTTTGGTTGGTTTTTTTTGTTTTGTTTTGTTTTGTTTTTTTTCCTGTTTTTTTAATATTTTTTTTTTTAACCCGCTTTTCTTTGTCACATGCTGAATTTCTGGTCTTATTTTTTCCCAAGCACTATAATGTCTTCTCTGTTTAAAGTGTCTATAACCTCATCCAGATGGATTTTTTTAATACATTTTCAATACAATTGAAGTCAGTTAAAAAAAATTCTTCAGGATGTCTCAGTTTTTACCTGTCATAGATATATTTTACAGACAGTGAAGTGTCTGATCTCCTGTGGCCTTGAAAGACATTTATATAAATCTGACCTGTATGCTTGCCTTGAGTGCTTGAAAAGTATTTACCTTAAGGCAGAAATGTGGTGCTGTGCCTAGTGTGTGACCTTTCATCTATACCTGGTGAAAGAGTGGAAAAAATATTCTTTAAAGAAAATACTATTGTGCTGCATTTTTTTCATGTATATGCTCAGGCAACAGCACAGGGGAGCCCTTTCATTCAGGATAGATTGGGGACAAAAAATCAATGTAGAGTTCTCTTGTGAGACCTGCAAAACATTTTGAAGAGTCATAAAGTAGGAATATTATAAGGGCTTATGCCTCCTGGCAAACACTTCAACCTCCATCTAAACTGCATTAAAAAAAATAAGAAAAGAAAAGAAAAATTTATTGTTTTGGAAAAGATGTTAGCACTGTGTAGATGGTGGTTTTTGACTCACAGCTTGTGTGTGTGTCCTTGTGATGTTACCTCATCATAGAAATGTTAATACTGTTGATTTTAAATTACATGGTATGGACACAGCAGCGTTTCAGCATTTCACTGCACTGAGTTATGTTAATGTTACTTGAAACTAGATAGTAACAAGTATTATAACACATCTCTTCCACATCTATCCTACACTCTGACACATTTTGTGAGCTGCACGGCATGTGGCAGACTGCTTAGTGCAGATAGGATCCTCCTACAGATCTAAGTGCTTAACAGTTTGAGGGAAGATTTGGTGCATAACTGTCCCTATAAAACATCTATCTATCAAGGTGATGTGTTGTCTCTAAATAATTTTTCTACAGTGGTCAAATTAATGTAAGCTGTTAAAATTAGAAGATGTCAAAACCTTTTTTTTGCTCTGATATTTTTGCACTGATTTTTCTGCTTCTTCAAAACTTCATAATTGTATCAATAATAAATATCTTAGGACAAGTAATGCATTGTTGCTGGTTCAGAAAATCATCCTGGGTGTGAACCGTGAATCGTAGATTGCAGTTATGGGCAGAGTTGACAGTAGTTGTTCGTTCATAAAGTAATTGTTAGAATCATTCACCCATAGAACATAAATTTGTGGAAATTTTAAGTAAGTCTGAAATTTATGCATGTACTTCTACTGTGTGGCAATTTCATGCAAGTGAGAGCTGCCTCATTCAAATATATTCCTAATAACATACTCTAGAAGTACTGCATGCTTTCTAGTCCAAAAGCAGATGATGAAAGAAAATGTCTTCTGACATAAACAGGACATTTATGGGGGAGTGTGCAGGGAATTCTGCCTATATCACAGATTCCGCAATTAAGATATTTTTCCCTGGTTGTCTTAAATGAAAAAGGAAAGCCCTTTTCAGAAAATACAATTGCAAAGTTAGGGGGAAATTGATCGGGCTAAGACTGATTGGCTGAAGCTGACCCTCTAGAGATTAGTTATCATTAGGCAAAAGAGAACATTTAAACAATCTAGAAATAAACAAGGTCACATCTAGTTTCAGGGGTAAATTAATCTGTAGATTTGTTGACACAGCACACCGTTCCTTTCTGGCACCATGTGCACAAGGGGAAATTAGACAATAAATAATATTTGACTTTGATCTGATTTGCAAAAGCATAATATTGTACTTTCTCTTCCTTCATTTATCATATCTGATTTCATCCCAAACTTTCAGCATTTCTTTAGTTTCCCCTACACACTGTTAAAACAGACTGAATTAGTAAAGAATACAGGGACTAGTTGATGAAATAAAGTAAATTATGTATATTCATGTCAGAAAAGAAATTAAAAACTTCCAGTTAACATACAGCTAGAAAAACATGCATATCATCAAGTAATAAGAGTAAGTGAATTGAATAAATGTCAAGATGGGTTTAAACAAATGGAAAAACAAACTATCATCAGAGGTAATTGAGTGTGGGAGGTATAGTGCTTCTGATATGGAATGGAAGATTAAGGAATAAAGTTCAGAAGAATAAACAGGGCGATGAAAGAGATGTATGTAATAAATACTAGAAAGTACATCAGAGCTCTGATAGTATCTCTCTTACTTACATAAGGTTCAAGGGATCACCAAGAAAGGACCAATGTCTTAAAAAGCTTGAAAAAATAAGTAATTGACCACATGGATAAACCCTGCCCTGAAAAATAATGATTTTTTTTTTCGTTCATTTGGAATTCACAAAGGAATGTGAAGAAAGAAATCATGGAAGTAGTGCTAGAATATGTACCTTTGGTGAAGTAGAAAGAACATGAAGGAAAAACTGCATCAGAAGTGATTAATAAATCACAGTAAATTACAATTAGTTAAAACTACTATGTCAGGTTGGATTTGTCTACTGCTGGTGGATTTTACACAGTGGTGTAAATGCAATCCCATCTCTAAAGTCCATGGCTCATACCTACAGTCCATTCTGACAAAAGCAGAATTGCAAGAGTTTTTTGTATCCTTCAGAAAATTCCTGATCAGGGAAACATGGCAATTACCTTGTGTTTTAGGAATAGCTTGAGTTGCAGGAATAGGATTTCTTTCTTAGGAGCTTATGCTAAAAAAGCAAAAATGCAAAAATTCAGCCTAACAAAACACATACAGGACATCTTAGTTTAAGGAGAATATTACTTATTCTTTAGTCTCCTTTTCATTATACCCTAAATCCTGATTTCATTACAAAACCAATCTGCCTTCTGCGAGAAGATGGGTACAGTGATATATTTTATCACTTATAGTATTTATAATCCTGTATTTAGCGTGGGTTATTCTAAATGGTTCATTCTCAAATGTCTCAACACCTAGTAATTCAGAGGTACTGAATTTTTGTTGCTGAGTAGGTCTAGTCTCACAGAATTTTCTGCCGACACTCCACTTGTATCGTCATGGCCTGGATAAATATTCTGAAAGATGATAAAATGAACTGAAGCATTTTGTGAGAGCTGTGATTGTGTTTTAAGGTGACCCAAGAAAAACCAAGAAATGATGGGAATGATTGCCTCTACCTGAAAGTCATACTTAAAGTGAAAATAAGAATGTGTACTTGAAAAAATCTAAGATACCTCACTTCAGCTGCATGGACTAGTTTGGGTCAACAGTGTTATGTCGGTGTCTGCTTGCCATAGTAATGCTCAGTAGTTAGAAGATATAAAAAAAGTATCTGTGACGTGAAAGGAGAGAAATATGTTTTTAGTACAGTGAAAAAAAAAAGTGGTGGGTTGTAAAATTTTGGTTCACAATGCTTTATGTGAAGAAGGCCAAACCTGTCTCTACAGACTGCTCTGGTCCATATCACAGTTTATAGACAAAATGAATGTGTGTCATGGGTAGATTCTATATTTGCCCTATAAGAAAATAATAGAAAATATTTTTGTTCTGAACCTTAATAATATACTCCTGAGACATCACAAGAATTTTTAGTGAACATGGCGGTAGGAGAAGATAGAAAAGATCATCATCAGCTTTTTTGGAATTAAAATAAAACTAATTTCTAAGAGTCCGTGTTAATTTAATCAGATTTTTGTTGGTAGTTGCAAGGGACATGTCATGTAAATGTAATGTGCTGGGATTCCTACACATGTCTATTCCCATTCTTTCCAAAAGTCTTTGTCACAGTACATGTTATTACTATTACTGTTTCAAAATGCCTGGAATTTATAGTAACTTGGTTGGTGAGAGAAGTTGTGAACATCAGCTGTGCCCTAGTCTAGAATGATTTATAATATATAAGTCAGTGTAAGCAGGAAGATGTGACCTAGGACAAGCTGTTAATTTCCTTCACCATCTATACTTCTTTCGAACATTTCTGGCTCAGCGATTAAGCTATTACATTTTTTTGACATTTATTTTGCATACTCAGGTGCAGAAGACTGTTTTTCCTTGCTGTGTATAATTTGCTGCCCTTTAAACAAAGTACAGACACCATTTTCACGAATGACCACACATATTCCCTTGACTACTGACTATTTCTCCAGTACATAAAGTAACGGCACATTAATATACATTATAGATAGCTATCAGTTAGTTATCTCTGCAGTCTCCATCTCACCAATCTCAGGCACCTTAATAAAATATTTTCTCTCTTAGTACATGGAATCTTACTTACTGAATCACAGGAAAGTTGCAGAAGGATGCAGGAGCTGGAAGTGTCAAGATTATGTGATGAAAAAGTGCCAAAGCACAAAATTTATGAGGCAAAGCAGTGCACCTGTGTATAGGTCTTGCTGGGCTGGGGCAGTAGCATGAAACCAAAGAGAGCATGGATTCTGCTTCCATTTGGAAGGAAAACACTGTATAAGACATAGCTCTGACTGCACTGCACTACCCTTTGAAGATACTATCAACTTCAAGGAAATTTATTTTGCATACTCAGGTCTATCATTGTTTGAACTTCCTTAGAGCTTGTAAATCTAATTTCCTCACAAGGCACATTGAATGAAAGAGCACGCTTAGCAAGTATGAGCAAAGTCAACCTCTCAAGAGAAAAGGTCTCTCAGAAAAATTCTGTAAAGCTTTTGCTTTATTGTAATGGGGCACCAGCAAAAGATTGAAAGAAATTAAAGATGACCATGAAAATAATGGACATTTATCATGCTGTGGATCATTGTCTCAAAGGGAATGACAGAGTCTCAGCCACTTGGGAAATTCTGAGTCAGAGTGAATAAAACACTTGAAAAACTATTACTTGAAGCTTAGTTAAAGCAATTGTCAAATGAATGAATTAAACTTTACAATAATGGGTCTTTTAACTCATTTGCTTCAAATAATTTTGATATAGGAAACAGAAGAGAGATGTGCTTGAATGACAAAGTAGGAGGAAGTGATGAGGGAAGAGGAAAGTTTGAGCTAACGCAATTTAAATCCAAATATATAGAAGAAATGCTGATAACTAGGAAATAGAAAGTTTTCTATAATCTAAAAAATGAGAAAAGTAACGTAAGAAAAAAGATGGAATAGGAGTAGGAAATGAAACTATGTATAAGAGGATTTTAAATTCACAGAATTAAAGTTTGGCAGAATGGAAGAAAGAAGTAAAGACCACATATGCAGAACAATACGAGAAAAAGCAATTTTTAAAATACAAATGAAGGAGTTAGCAAAAAATAATCAGCTGTTGAAAACAAGCCACTTGGAGAAATACAGATAGAAAACTGAAGTTTTGTATTTTATTGTCACTGGATACATCAAAGAAATTTTGCTCAAATAAGAGACAACAACACAAATTGGGAAGTGATGTATATTATCCTCTGATCTTTACATGCTAAGACAGTCTCAGAATACAATTTATTACATTTTAGGAATATCTAGCAAACTAAATTAGGTTTTCACTACGACCTAATTAAAAGTTTATTTTTAGGTTTTTATATTTAGTGTTATATCTCCTAAGTAGGGTTAAGAGACCTTAATTAGATTATTTCCTTAGTAAATTGTGCTCTGAAAATTAACCCATATTTCAGCCTACCCTCCTTTCCATGTAAGTTTATTATTACCAGTTGTTTATCAGTCTATCAGTCTTTATAGTTGATATTTATATAATCACATTTTTACTTCCAGCTTTCTCAAAATTGCAGGACTGGAAGCTACCCTTAGCAACTGAGTTTTTTATTGTGTTCTTCTCCCATCTATTGGGAAGGGAATAAAGAGATATGTGCATTTTCCGACACTTGTAGAATAAGACTATTCTGAGGAATCCATATACTAAGGCTCTAGCTCATTAGCTACGGGCTATATGCAGGAAGAAATAGAAAATACAAGTTAATGTTTCCAGATATTTCAGTGCTTAAGTACACCTTGGAATAACAAAACAAATAATCAGGAATGCCTTACAGACTTAAATTTAAAATAAAAAAAATTACCAGCTTATCACAGATGCAAAATTCCAAGTGAACCTATCTATCACCAAACACCAAGATGAACAGTTCATCACATATAGTAACAGGATAATGATGACATAAATGTCTAGTTGAGGGGCCTGAATGTATACTTTCCCAAATCTTAGCCAGAGGTACTGTACAAGTAGTGTGGAGGGTGGGATTTATTTGAGGTGTCTGTAAGAACTCTAGTCAAAACTAGAACAAGAGAAACTGTACGAGGTCTAGTAGTTCTGATTCCCAGAATCCAACAGAGACCTCCTGCTTCTTTTGGGGCCAGCTTAGGTTTTTTACTGCCAAGGGGATAGGTTACTAATCGGTCTTGCTCACAGTTTGGCCATGTAAGCTACTGGCCAAACACATTGTGAACTATTGCTCAGGACACTACTATTTTGCTACTTAGCACACTCCAAGTAGTTCACCTTTCCATTTGTGTTGCTCCACTGATAAATATTGTGAGGTGTACTGTAGCGGAACAAGAACAAAGAAGAGTTGTAAAAGTAAACAGGAGCTGAATATGTGATAAGGAGGAAAGAAAAACAGTCTTCAGGCATCAAGCTAAGTGTGGACTGTGATCAGCAATTGTATTGGACAAGAGACGTGTGAGATGGTAGGGGATTGGACTGAGATATGGTGGAAGTAATAACAAAATAGTCGCTTGCTTAAGGCAGAGAAATAGCAAATAGAATTGCAAACATCCTGATAGTAATGTATAAAAAGCACAGCTGCAAAATAAAACTTGTCTCACTTGTTGTCTCACTTGCACCACAAGCTGAGCCGGTGCCTTCATATGCTACAGTGTACTCTTCATTACAGTGGTCTGGAATAGAGGCTTGTGTTTAGTTAAGATCCTGAAAGACCTTACCCTGTTCAAGTCAAATGCAAAATTGAGATCTCAATCAGAAAAAACAGCAAACATTCAGGATCAGAGGCTGAGTGCCAACACTGTAAACAGAAGAGATCTAGCAAGAAACTTGACAATCTCAGCTGAGCAGAGGAGTAGGTCTCAGGTCAGGACGACCAATGGGACCCTCCCAGGACGCTGGCCACAGATGAAGAAAATACTTGGCCCTGTGATCCTTCAGTTTTATACTGAGTATGATGCTTATGGGATGGAATATGTCATTTGGTCAATTTTGGGTCACCCATCCAGTCTGCTCCTCCCCTCAGAGGGGTGCAGGTATGATCCCTTTGCTCTCCCTTTGTGGCCTTGGTCTGCATACCATTCTGTAGCAGTAACTATAAACATTGAGTGTTATCAGTCCTAAAGGCAGAGACTGACTGAAATATATGCAGTTGATTTCAACAAGTATATCTACTTAGAAGAGACTTAATTGAAAATTAAAATTACTAAAAGAAAATTGGTTTTATTCTGGCTTAAACCAAGACATCTATACAAGTACAACATTCAGTGAGTTTTGTCTAATCAATCTTGCATAACAGTTTTTACTGGACTTGTGCAAGCTATAGGTTTTATTGAAACACAGGGTTTTCAAGAGGTCTGTGCTTCTGCTCTGAGCTCTACCTAGTGTAGCCAGACCATCTCTGACAGATATGTATTAAGTATATTCCTTGTCTCCAAAGCAGACATATCATAACATACGTAAGTATCCGGTACCTCCTTCTCATACATAACTGAAAGCCGAAAGAGGCAAAACAAGCTATCTACTGCTCCTGTCTGAACTAGAAAAGACTTTTCACCCCCCTGAACATTTTTTCTCTATTTCTTTCTCCCAAGAGATTTCAAAAAGAAAATAGAAAAGAAAGAGAGAAAAACATGTCAAAACAAAAAATGTCATATTATTATATGAATGTGATAGAAGTAGAATGGTCCTGGGGAAAAATCAACAGTAATTTACACTTGGCATATTAAGTAAACAGACAACTCATCCAAATTACAGTACTTCTGAATGTCAGAAAAGGATATGAAGACTATTAGAAAAACATTTTAGATTTACTAAGTAATGACATGAGATTTATTATATGCCAGATAGGAGGAATATAAATTATGTTATCATAATACTCTAGATTTTTTGAGTACTAACATTTTGTGATCCTGAAACTGCTTCAGTAATTGTATAGCACTGAATATGTTATTTTGTTAAAAATAGAATAACATCATATGAACAGAATAAGAAATGTTTGACAATTAAATAGTCCATCAAATTCAGTCCAACTTTCTTTACTTGTGTGGCATTTTAAATTCCTAGAAATGAGCAGGCATGATTTTGTGTGGCTACATGAATACAGCATTTGACTCTTTGCTAAGACCAAGTTTTTTGCAAGTTAGAGGATTATTTACTGTCTTTTTGTTTGACCCACATGTACAAAGTGGTAGGGGCTAGATAAAAAAATTAAGACAGATCTGTGGTTGGTCTTTTTTACTGCCTAAATGAATTCCAGTAATTTTACTCAGAGAAAGGTAGTCTTTTTTGCTTATAGGTCTACGTTTTCACCTTCATTTTTCCATTTTATTACAGGAATTAAGAAAAACTATAGCTTTTAAGTAACTAGGACCAAGCCTCTTAAAAGTTTTGTCTGTCAATGAATTCTTGAGTTGTACCTAGTGAAGAATTTTGAGTGAGAATTGAAGTTCATTGAGGCATCACAGTAATTTATTTATAAAAATCTAGCCTCTTCAGAAAAAAAAATGAAAAAAAATATACATCGACTGTGCTAGGTTTTCTCATGCATTTTGCATATAGGCACATTTACTCATGATTTGTACTGCTGATAATACAACTGATAGAATAATAAAGATGTCACATTTTACTCAGTATCATCTCAGTAATACATGTCCTGAGCAACAGCTCAGAGAATGGTCTTAAAAGATTTGACAGAAGAGAGCCTCCTGTCTGGCTGTGTCTGGAAACTTAATCCAGAAAAGGACCCTCTCACACTTCAGCCTTCTTACCTGAAACTCATTTTAATTTGCTGCAAGTTTAGTTGTGACATTTCCTGACATATTCTGTGAGTTTAACCAATTGTCGCTTCAACAAAAACAATGAAATCAAAATGGACGTTTTGTCTACAAAATCAGGTCATACATTGTATCATTTAGTTGTACTTCACAGCAAAAAACTATGTTTATGTAGCATGAAGGCTTCTGCAAATTTTGACTGAAGTCTGGAAATCTAAAGTTAGGAGTGACACATGTAATATACTGCAGGTTAATTTATATTTCAGGCAGTGCATGACCATTTAGAAAGGCAAAACTGGAGACATGTTCAGAGCTCCTGCTCAGAATTGTCTGTTTAAACAGTCCTTTACCAGTTACCTATCTATAAAGTCAAAGGGAAGATTCTAACAATGTTGGATGAGGCAGATGAATGGAATTTTTTCTTTCTTGAAGATAAGTAGGTTTGTTCTTTGTTTCTGCATATAAGACTAGTTTAAATATGTTCTCTGTGAACTGAGGAGAACGATGCACAGTAATTGATAACTCTCCAGTCATTCAGTACACAGGCATATAGTTGCAAAATATTCCCTTGTAGATGGAACTCAATGTATGCATACAATGAGCACCTCATGATCAAACATGAGGTTTATCCATTTCTTCATAGCTGCATAACGGGTGATGTAATAGGAAGAAAAATGTTGACCTTTTATTAATATCCAGAAAGGATATTGCTATTATGTTCAAAAGTCCTTATGTTAAGGGGGGGGGGAGGGGGGGGAAGGGAGTGTATAGAGCTACAGAATACATACGAGAGAAATAAAGATCTAGAGGAAAATGGGGAGGATAGAGAAAGGGCAGTTGTGGTAAACAAAGAGCAACAGACTTGGGAATGGTAAAATCCATACTCTATTTTAAGTAGTGAACAGAGACCAGGCTTCAGGTAGAATTCCGTGACTAACAACACACTCTAGTGTGCACCAAGTTTAGGGTGAAATGGATGACTTATCTAAGGGAAGAAAGAATCTTCAGCTATACTCTGACTTTGAAAACGACCTTCGTTTGTGTATTTATCTAAGATCTAGATAGCTCAGGAGATATTTTCTCTTAAAGGTGGCTTTAGAATTCAAAATACATATAAACATATATCTGTGAGAATATTAAGGACTGGTCTCTGTTGTGCATAGTTAATGAACTTAACTAAAATGGTATCTTTTCATTATGAGAAGCTTCTTTTTTAGGAGGATTTAATATTCCTCACACTTAATGAAATGAGGAACCCCATCTGCTCAACTTGGTTCAAATTAAATGATTAATTTCTGAAGAAAATAAATGTATTATTATGTGAAGTCAGTAGCAAGTAAAATTCATTGGAAAATAAAAAGAAGCTTTTTCTCAACCATTTTTCCTGTTATGGTTTAGGAGATGATATAGAATAGGAAACTATTTGGAAGAGTAGCCCAGCTCAGCAAGCCCATCTTGCCTGTACACTAGCACTTTTGTATATCCATGTGCATAATCTTTTGTAGAATTTCAGCAGGAATTTACGTCTATGTTTACTCTTTTGTTGTTTATCATATTGAAATTTTACTAACCATCATAGTTTCAAAAGGTCACTGCATCCCATACCTGTAATTTACTGCAACAGATTTTTACTCCACTTTGGATCTCATTATGATTCACACAAGTTGATGGCTGTTGTACACTGACGCTTATTTCAGCAAGATCTTCTTGCTAGACTATAGGGGAATAGAAAAAGTTTAAGCTTTCCCCTGGTATCTCTTTGATGCATTTGGTAAACCCATCATACTACATTATGAAGTTGACATCTACAGACCCCCAGTGTTTACTAACCATACACTTCATCACTTTTGTAGCTGGTCTCTGCATGAGTACATATTAGACTTTTGCTTTAGTGCTATATGTGATTCCAGATACTACTTTCTTCAACTCAGTCAGCAGAAAAAAATCTCTAATTATGCTGTGGGCTCAGTCAACAGAGTCAGCAAAACAAAACTCATTATGTATTAAAAAAATCCAGCAGTGAATAGCTCACCCAAATTCTTCATGGAGTTACAGAAAATAGATTCTCTATTAGCGGAAAAAAATTCTGATTTGCTGTCACCTTGATAAGTTCTTGAACTATTTTTGTTTTCTTTCCTTGGTACATTGACATTGCAATTTCATACATTCTCATTTATATTATTTTGGCTAAGCTTTTTTGCTATAGAATACTGTACAGAAATGAAAATTCATTAATTCACACTCCATAAAGGTGTTAGCTTTAGAAATATGTGTTGGGTATGGTTGGTTTGCACTGTAGTAAAACACAGCTCATGTTTTCCTACTAAGACTTTTTTTTTTCTCCCTGTTCCACAGAGTGAAGGAGACAGAACAGAAGAACAACATATGCATCATCCTGTTTAACCATAGTCTGCTGTCCTCTATTTTTACCTCTGATTTCCAATAAACTCTGTAAATTTTGTGCAAGTAATTTGAAAAACCTCATAATACCAAGACAACTCTTGAACTATAAATCTTCAGCATTTTCATGGATTCTTTAACAATTTGTGGGGTTTGGATATTTCTCTGGTTTTACCTTTTTTTCTTCTGTTTCAGTGTAAAGACCATGTATACTTAATGTCTCTTTTTCCTCTACCTGTATTTCCAATTTATTTATTTCTCAATTCCATCTCCATGCTGAGAGTTAAAAGAAGAAGGATGACATAACCACTTTCCTCCAGTCATTTCTGCCACACAGATTTTTTTTTAAAATTTTATTTAAGGGGAACTTCCTTACAGTATGCATATTTGCAGATACTGTTTGCTGATTGACCTGCACTTGCTCTCATCATATCTGCTGCTCTGTTTTGTAGTCTCAGATTTCAGCAGAGATGACAACAGTCAGAGAACAGGAAAGAAAAACTAACAAAACTATGGTTGGGTAGGTTTGATTTATGTTAAAGGCTTATATTAAATTGAATATTTGATAAATTGCATACTGTACATGTAAAAAGCAACCCTTAATATGAACACTGCTCAGAATTATATTAGATCTAAAAAGTCATATATCTTTTGAAGATTAATCCAATCCCTACCCCTGCAAAAAGCAATCAACACCAATGTTGGTTTCCCGGCAAAAAAAGCTTGCCAAAAATTCCACTTAAATATTAGAGTAAATTTTAATGTTAAAGTGTTTTGCAGTTGTTTTTGTTTACTTGTTTATCTTTGGTTGATTTGTTGGTTTTGTTCTGTTTTTTTCTGTAACACACACTACAGGGTTTTTTTGTCTTTATCCTAACTAGACTCCAGACTTGGCTGTAACTGTGCTATTTCTCTTTTCTGAACATAAACTGAAACATTTTATTTTTTTCATGGAAGTTTATAGAACCTCTTACAAATTATTATGATGTTTCAACCTCCAGTTTACAATTTTTGACCTTTATTCTCTATTTTATTTTCCTAGACAATTTTTTGAAGTGTATTTGTATGTGTAAATAGACATCAACACTGCAAATTCCTGCTGCAAATTTTCTATTTACAATGTTATTTGCAACCTGACAGAGATCCAAGTCAATGTTGCTTCTGATCTGTTTTCACATGCATAAATTCCATTTGCAATTGACAGCATAGCTATTGTATTTCTTAAAGCAGAAAAAACGGCAAGATTCTGAAGTAGTATTATTAATTAGAAAGTGATACTGTAGCATATTATTGAGCAATTTATTTTCTTTTCTTGACTTGAAGACATGTAACATTGCAGACAAGTCACAGGACCAGTCTTCATTCTACACAATTTCTCTTTTTTAAAGTGATCAAACAGTACAGTCTTTGGGGGCAAGTTAAAAAGAGACATACAGGAGGAAATGGCAGGGAGGAGATAAACAGGTATCTATTTCAACTGGATATGTTTGTGGGAAATTTGGCCACCTGGAATCCATGAAAACATATCCATTTCCAAGCCTTTCCAAGCTTGGACCAGGGTATGAGCCAATTTCCAGATTCCCTGGGTAATTTATTTTACAACTTTTCCATTATCATAATTTTAAACAATTGGAGTAGTCTAGCTTACCACACACTCCTTCCTCTTCAGTTAACAGGTAGTCAAGAACCATACAATGTTGGAATATTGCTGTCCGCATCTGTGTGGTCAGCTAATAGATCAAGAGTGACAGCTGTCTGATGGGTGATTATTTCTAACACAGTTTATAGCCAGATAATACAATTTAGATTATAAATTGGTTCTCAAGCACCACTGATTAGATCGTTAGGGTTCCATGTGTCTGGCCCCTAATATTCTATGATACGTTGAGGGGTCCACTCGTCTTTCCCCCATTAATGGGAGCTTCTGCCCACCGGGCTTGTATCTATTTTGAGACTTTTGTCTATAATCCAGGATTATAGGTGATCCAAGGGCTAGGATATTAGTTTAGGATTTTACAGTCTTAGTTCCATGGTAGGACTTCCAGTAATATAGCTAATAGGTTCAAACAATAATAGTAGAACAAATGCAGACATCTTTCTATCAGAAAATGTGTGTCTCTATTATTTTTTTCAGTTGCTAATTCAGTGTCTCTCCATAAAAAAAGTCCTTCTTCCTTTAGCACCAAATTTTCAATTTTCTTTTACTTTTTTTTTTTTTACATTCAGCAGTCCTTTCTTAGATCAGTTTCTGTAACATTTTTCTGTTCAGTTCTTAATTCTGACACTCTCAAACCTCATTGCTCAAGGATTTTGTTCTTTTCCTCCTTGCTAGTTTATCTTCTAAAATAATCAGCAATTGAATAGTTTATGGTGTCATAGATGTGTCATCTGTGGCCTGTAAACTTGACCCTTCAATGAGATTAGTAGGGTGTAGAACGAGGATTAAATTCCTCTTAGTCAAACTTCCTACAGTGTTCTACAGTTGTAATGAAAAATCTTTATATTCAGTTCACATCTGGAAAGCTTGCTTTTATGGCTAGTCTTCTTAGAAATAACATAAATTTTAAAAAGCCATCACAGAACCTGAAAGGGCAAACAGGATATAATACATTATATGATTTGGATGCTTTTACATCTTTTATGTAGAGGATTTTCTATATTTTTCATGAACTCAAAATATGAACCTTTGTTCAGACACTACTTGATAAATTCTCTGACTGGTTGCTTGTGGACCCCTTATTCATTCAAAGGTTGCTTTTGATATTCTTCATCAAACAGCAACATAATTGCAGTTTGCTATTTGATTTGCAAATAAGGCTGTGGGAGGTACTTCATTTAAAAAACCCTAAAAAATAAATGGAGTTGTCCTAAGTTAGTACTTTACACATATTCTAAATTCTTATTAAATTCAGGAAAGTTATACATGCCAATTAAACTGAATGCACACCAACATGAATATTCTATAATTTTCAGGAGTCATTCAACTCTTAACATAGATAGTCATTATTTAATTAAAATAATAATCAATTGCCTACTAATGCTGCTCACAGTAAGAAATAGAACTTCCCAACAAAACTGCTCCATTTGCAGTATGGAAGAAGCATCAGCTTGATTCATGAATAAGTTTTTATCTATTTTTTCCCTTGATCAAAAGGTTATTTACATAAAGTTGAAAGAAGCTAAGACTGCTGCCTTTCTCCCATTTGTGTCCCCAGAAAACTACTTAGCTAGCCTGGAGGAAATCATGGAATGGTTTCTTTTTCTGGAAGGTAACTGCTGAGTAAAACAGCTGCACTACTATAGCTTTTCACAGTTGTCAATTAAAAGGAAACAGATCATCAAAACTTGAATGCTTCATTTTATAATGATCTTCTATATTGTGTTATTTTAAAAAGGCAAGTGCCTCTTGTCAAAGTTTAAAAAAGGAAGGAGTGGGGGAAAGCTTCCAGTGGTGGCAGCTGACATTGTGCAAAAATATTTCTGAGAAAAATTGGAAATGGTGAGGTTTGTTCTCAGTTTTCCAGTTCTTAATGTTAATACAAACAATAATGAGCTCAATAACAACACAAATTTTAAACAGCTCTATGATGCTGCTTCCTGGAGAAACAATGGAATTTTTGTTTGTTTGTTTTTCCATAAGAGATGTCTAGCAGGTTTCACAGACTTTAGTAGGAGAAAAATAAGGACATTGCCTGCTTTTCTTATTCAGGACATTTAGTTTCCGGGTTGATCCTTTCAAACAAAAAGAGGTAAAGAAAAAAATTTGTCAGGAATGATACTGAGATATAACTAGTACTATGACCGATGTTGTGGTCCAGCAGAGTATTTCTTATTCTGGGCAGATGTTCACTAAACTTTTTATCTGGGTGGATCATCATGGGGAACAAGGCGTTGGTGCAACCAGAGCAGAAGTATCTGTGCAACAGGACCTGCTGTAGCTCCTGACAGACTGTACCAACTCAGTCTAAGAGTTATTTTTCTCCCCTTGTGCATATCTGAAAATGTTGCATTCAATATGAATTATGACTAAATTAGGAGATACAAATTAGACAATGTAAACACTTCAGAGTGAAGTCAATTGCACATACACCCTAATAACACCCATGGAAGCTGTGATTCTGAGAAGCTGTCTGCAGGAGATTTGACAGAGATGGTTGTTGCAGGGCAGTGAGAGGGGAATGAAGAAAAAGAGATATGCTCTGAGGACTCCATGCTATCTTACTTAGAGCCAGACCATCCCTAAGTGTACTGTTCATTATGACACTGTGTCCATCTCTCATAAAATATTGATAATCTGTTCATAGCTGTAAGACAATTGACAAAATTACTGTAACAGAAGTCCTTCAGAGGAGAAATCCAAAGGGAAAACACATTAGAATAAGATATAAAATCCCAGTGCCAAATCCAAAAACATTATACACACATTAAATCACTGAAAATTAACCTGACAATATTTTTTTTGTTCCTCTCATTTTCCACACTTTATGCCGATGTGTTATCTATCTGCTATATCTTATTAGTTAGCTTTCAAGATTTTTAAAAGTGGTTGTACAATGTTTAGCTCTGGGGCCTAAACCACCTGAGGTCTCTAAGTATAGGCAACAAAAAATATGGTGATTAATACTGTAACATATACTCCTAGATGATTTCAACACAATTTCAGAGATGATTCTTCTCTTATCTCAATTTCATGTTTTAACAAACATTTTTTCTGGATTTTCTTTTCTTTGTTAACAACATTATACACGTAAAGAAATCATCCACATGATTTGGAATGAAAAACAAATCAGAGGGATGATCTTCCAAAATAACATGAGTATTTCAAAAAGCACAGAAGATAGTACTACGTAAAATTTAACAGCTAAATTATGTTTTAGATCTCTGTCTTTCTACTAATACACAACAGGTAATATTTATGTGAGAACCTATGAATGGCCCATTTTAAAGCTTTCTTACTGCAAATCCAGGGTCCAAGGAATGAAAAAAAAGATCCCAGAGAGATGTTTCTCCCTTAGAATAAACTGATTAAGAATCTGTGGAATGAACAAAGTCATTATTTCTATCGGTACAGAAACACATTCCAATCCACAAGAGACTGTTGAAATTTACACCACCAAACAAGTGACATGTGGTAACAGCAAACAGGATTGCTTCTGAATAAGCATCGTATCTTTAAGCATGTCTTGAGACTGATATGATAATGAACTACATAATTATGCATAAATCTCTACAGTATGTATTAACTGTAGTCTTTTTTTTCTCCCCTATTCTTTTTTTGAATGAAGTTTCTGTATATTATTTATTTGCAAAATACCTAAATGTTGCAAGTTAATTACAAAGTTTCAAAAATATAAATAGTACCTAAAGAGAAATCACCAAATATTTTAAATAAGGGAAAAAAATTCTGGGTTTAACAAATGTTTATCAAATATATATATATATATATATATACACGCTTTTATTTTATCTCAAGTAGTTTCTTTGTTTGGATGGATCAGTACCCATAGTATAACAATGGTATTAATAGCCATCAGGTTCTAGTACGTTGTCAGGCTCTGGTACATTGTCAGATTAAGATTAAATTAATTTTCACAATTTTTCCTTTACAATTAAGGGGATTTTTTTAGTTTTAGCACTGAAAAGGACTAGGCTTGACCAATTTAATTAAAACAATGGACAAAAAATGACATCAAAGATTTCTTGCTTAAATTTCATGCTTCATGCTCTTCTCATCTTTTTTCAACTTCAATATGCTTCCAAAGGTTTATGTAACACAGTGGATAGGTTGTTTTTATTAGACCACCTCTATTTAAAAAAAAAATATTAATAAAAATAAAGAAATTTATTATCTCTTGTGATACATCTGTAAAGTCATAGACAACTAGATCTTTTGTTTAGAGATTATGGGATCTTTTCAGTTTAAAAGACATACTTGTGTGAGGTGATTTATTAGATAGACTTGTAATCCTTGAGCATTACTGTTTGAATCCAGTTAGAAGGTCAACATCTGTCATATCTGCTCTACATCAGGAGATTTTATTAACCCTATACTCCCATTACTGACTTTTCTGCCATAATATTTTGATGTGATCACATCCGAATGCAGTCCCATCTTTTCCTAATCTCTCTGTTAGGAGACAACATTTTGAAAAAATATTTTGGCAATGTCCTTTTGTATTTAAGTAATTGCCTGAACAATTTCTCCAGGCTTTATATTTATTTTCCCATTTTGCTGTAATATTTCATTGTTAGAAGTAGTATACTGTTCTTTCTTTCAAAATCACATGCTTAGCTTTGAATAAGCAGCACAATACTAAATGGAAAAACAAGATATAAAAATACCTGAGAATATCAAGTCTAAAATCCTTATTCCAGAAGTTCTTTGTTACATGAATGAATTTATTTGGAGCACACATATTCAGAGAAGCACATTCATTGTAGGATATGTAAATCAGACTAGATGCTAGATATTCTAGCAAAGCGTACTTCATTTTCTTTTATATGCATATACAACCTCCTCAGATTTTGAAGGCTGATTTAATGGAACAGAACATTTGCCCTTACATTCCAATTATATTAAAACTTTAGTTTGAAATTGTATCTGACTATATCATTGTTAAGCATGATTTTTAGAGAAAGCTGAATAGTGTGCTTATCATAAATAAATTAACAACTAACATAATGTTAAAAAAACAATAACATTTATATTTGGTAACCCTTTGCAGTTGATGTCTCTTATCTCTTCACGTAGTTTTCTTTCACAGCCTGTGAAATTCCCTCAGGAATTTGTGTGGTAACGAATGAGACGTAACTTCTTCTATCTGCTTCTGGCTCTGGGTTAGGTCTTCCCTTCAGAATCAATCACTGTTTGTAATAATTTTTAAAACACCTATAATTATTCTGTCACTTAAAAAAAAATGATCATGCTTAATATTATAACTTTTTTTCAGGTGGAAATCCAATTTTGTTTGCAACAAACTATATTCAAAGCAGAAAATGATAAATAATTGCTTGAAGGATGACTTAACAAGGAAAAGGTGTTTTGACAATAGTAATTTTGACTTCCATTCTGACCTGCAATATTGCTTTGTGCTTCAGTGTGAGACCCAACTGTAACTCATTCTTGTCAACATGCATTAATATCTTGGTCTGACAGTGAACTAGTTTGTATCTCTGAATTTTTAAACATGTATGTACAAGCATTAGAATGGTGTACCTTTTCATCTTCAGCAGTTTGCTTTGAAAATTTATGCTACTAATCAGGTTTGTGGTATTTATCCTAGAAATGAAATAATCATCTGCCACCGGTTTCTGATACAAGGTTTTGAATGGTTAACATAAAAGTTCAGATCTTAGAGACACACACAAAAGTAACTAATTTTATACAAACATACACAAGCCTATGCAAAATTATTTGCATTCCTATCCTGAGTACTCTGCATTGCCTCAATTCTCTATAATATTTCTCTGTGGAAATTAATCCACATCTTCAACACGTAAATTTCAATCATTTCGCTACTTTAAGTAATGCAGTGAATATTTTGAGTTTATTTTTCTACATAAAGTAAGAGAAAAGTAGAGATGGATGGATATTTCAAGGTTGCATAGTCCAGCCTTATATCCCAGCATAGAATCCTGGGATTTTAGATCTTAATCTCCCTTGCTAAAATTTACACCCATTACTTTTTGCAATATCCATTATGGACAAAAAAAGGAGACATTATCTCATTTCCTTTACTTTTGCAGCATTTTTTTGTCTATTCAAAGATTAATATAGAGTAATCCCTCATCCTTCTAACCTCTGAATAACTTCTGTTCTTTTAACATCTCCTTGTTAGTCACATTGCTAGAGCTCTAGGCATTTTAATTGTTTTCATCTAAACCTTGTTGAAGATCAGAGCCTCAAACTGAACACAGGCCTGCAGTGAGATCTTGCCCACATGGAGCAGTGTGCCTGAAGAATACCCTGCTATTTAGAAATCCCTATTTTCCTCTGTAAGAGTCATGTTATATAATCCTTGATCCTTTACTTCAGAAATATGGCTTAGCTCTTTGTTTCCTTAAGCCTTTTTCATAAATCTGAGTATTCTTGTCTAGGTGCAAATGCTTGCACTTCTTATTAAATAACAATCCATTTTATGTAACTAATGTTACCTGTTTTCTGCTGTGTCTTCACAGCTATTTGGGTGAATTACAACTATTTGGGTTAATTGTTCTTCTATCATGAAAGAAAATAAAGTTAATTGACATTCTATAATGATCTGGCTTCTAATTTCTTGGGTTTTTTAAAAAAATAGACCCTTGTCTTGTCATCTGCCACTGTGGTTTCTCATAGACAATTGTTAATGTTACTGATATTTCAACCAGTAACTTAGGTACCCAAAGGTGAACTTCATCAACTCTAGATTATCTGATAAATAACTGAATTTTCTCAGTACTTTAAAACATCTTACTTTAGTGCAGTCTGAAATCGTCTCTTTCTCTATTACAGAAATACCCATGCAGTTAGACAAGCTTACCTTTTTTCTGAAGATAAAATCAAACAAAATACTACAGATTTTTGTCTTTATGGTATCATTTTTAATAGCTTGTAATTCTGCTGATCAGAGGTATATGTGAGGACAGTTATAGAATTAGATGTTTCTCTTTTATCTGTCATTGCTTCCTAATTTTTCCCAGGAGGCTCATTTAACACTTTTCTGTGCTCATTAAGTGTGTCTTTTCTGAAATCCACCATTTTCAGTCTGTCACTCTCCTTCCTTCCATTTCTGATGGTTAGCTATCTTCAGTGGATGTGGCCATTCATGGTGGTCCTCGTCACCTGTCTCTCCTTCAGGATCTGCATTCTCTTCCAGTTGCTCCCTAGCGTTTAGAAGCAAATCTAGGTTAGGCTCTCTTCAGGTTCCTTGCTCTACCTGTATTTCATGATCTTGCTGGATTCTGCTGATATATTCCTTCTCTAGCAGGACTGGGATTTAACTCACTTAGATTTTGGTGTTTATCATATGGGTAGCTGCATATGGGTAGCTGGGAAACTCCTATCATACTAATTGGATATTCAGTCATATAATTTGTAAGGTAAATATCTAATCATAATGTCAGCATATATTTGAACATGAGAATTAAACATATATGTTCCCTGAATTTCACTGGCCCTCTTTAAATACCTCCATAGATCATAAAGGGAATCTACTATGACTTGTTAATATTTAGAAATCTTCCTTGTTCATATCTATGGAGTAAAAGGATGTGTCTCCTTTTGTCCCTTTGACTATCTTTTCTGAATCATGTGAAGTTTTTGCAACAGAAAAAATACATTTAAATATTTTGTTTATAAATATTAATATCAAGTAGGGAATTCAAGATAATCATGGGAGAGTTTAAAAGACTGATAAATCAGGTCATTTTCAAACTTCAAGAAAACACTTTGTTGGATTGAGATTAAATAATTAAAAATACACATTACTGTCTCGGTTTAAGTGGCCAGGGTGAACCACAACCAAGAGAAGAGAATTTGTTCTTTGTTAGTCTCCTCCACCCTACCACAGGAAGATAAAATGGGAATAAGGAGTAGAGGTTTAAAGGTTGAAAGTTAAAACTGTAACAAATTAAATGAAATGGGGAAGGGGGAGTAAGAAATGGGAAAGGAACAAAATATACAAATGCATATATACACAATCCGATTCTGATCATCGCTGATATAAGTTCCCAAAAGTCTCTCACGGCAAAGCCAATGCAGGGAAAAGGTTCCAAAGCTCTTCTCAGCACCCGATGGATTCAGATTCTGCAGAGCATGCAGCAAGCTGATGAAGTGGAAGAACTTCCTATTTTCCTGGCTTTTATAGAGTTTGGCAGGAAGTGAGAGGAGATACGGTTTCCTCAGATTTCCCACCCCAAACCACTTTTCACAAAGGATCCTAAACTCCACCCCCCTCTCTGGGTCCTTTCAAACCTGTGTCCCCTCAAACCATAAAAATTACCAATGCTGAGTTCTTACTCATTATCAGTTTTTGCCACTAAATATTCAAAAAATTAATCCTCAACAGTCTGGATTAGTTATGGGTATACAGTATCACTGAGCTGCTGCCCTATGATTAATGCTGACAGCTACAGTTCTTCATATTTTCAGTCCAAGGTCAAGGTCATTAGGTTTGAGAACTCTTCCACAAGGAGAGCTGGAACAAGCATGGGCATTTTCCAGTTTGCTCTTTCACTGTTGATATGTTTTACATTTCTTATACTCATCACCAAAAGAAAAATGGTGATCACATTTACTCCCAACATAGTTCATCCTATTTTGGGGAAAAGGACTTGTTTTGATTTTACCACACACCTTTCTTGTTTGTTCTACAGGATTATCTTTACTGTTTTTACAATGCATCCTTCCAGTATAAAAGACAAGAGAAAAGCTAATGTGGCCCTGAAAAAAACTCTTTCTTGTCTGTTCTAAATTCTTGTTTTTATCTTTTGAATTTTACTGCTTGCATTTTTTCCTTTAACCCATTTGCGCAAGTGTTCCAAAAGTATCCATTTGCTTTTTATTGGTTACATATTATTTGTGTACTTCTGTTTCATGGTGTTAAAAACAAGATCTTCTTGTCGCTGATTATAACTCTTAGCATTGCTGCAATGTTAGAAAATGGTTGTACACTGTCCACAGTTATAGTATTTGGGTATGCAGATACCTGGGTCCAAGGTAACCACATTGTCATTCTATCTATGTTGATATGCTTTGCCTTAATGGGTGCAACTTCTTTGGCTTCAGTTACAACATATGAATTATCACACTCATTCTCTGACACAACTCTTATATTATAATCTCTATTATAACTATATAACTACCTTTGGGGTGGTATCTCTATCTAAACGTGTATTATGAAACAAAATTTTCTTTGATAATAACTTAATGTATATACCAATAAAAAGAAACCATTAAATAGTCTTACAGAATGGCCTCTGACCTTGAGCAAAAATGTATGCTAATACTGCATTTGTTTTCAAAGATAACTTCAATGCAAGCATGAAGTTTAAGAGTGGAAAAATTTTGAATTCACTCTTAGGATACTCTCTTGGCAGACAAACCATGACACTTATACCATACTTATTGCAAAGACATTGGATCATTTAAGTCCATTGCATAAGAGAGTAAGTCCTCAGGTTGTCTCTGTGTTATATTTCCAGCTGACAGAACACCTGACCTATGACAATGCGTTGATCTGGAAGCATAACAGCAAACAGAAGAACTCGCCAGGGAGCCAAGAATGCACTTTTGTTTGACAGAGGAGAAAAAGCTCAGACTGACATGTAGGCATTTCACTTTCTTATTAGAGAATATGATAAGCCTGTCCATGACAAGATACAGAAATCCTTAGAACTTTTGCCTGTACTTGCCTCTCACATTAGCTTTTAGAAAATTGGTGAGGGAGGAAAAACATTAAACCAGTGGAAAAACTTCCTGTGATAGAGACAGATTTGAAATGTAGTAGCAGACTGTCCTGTGGACATTGTTACCATGTTCATTAATAGATATTATGCTTATGTTTGTTAGAAATACCTGACATGTAAAACTCTTTCAGATGTACATTATTAAGTAATTTGGCTTATTGCAAATTATCTCTTTCTCTAGGATATAAAGGAGGGTAATTACATGCTTAAATTCCCTGACAGTTTTCTGCATGTTTTGGGGAGAGTCAAACAGAGTAATATGTTGCAACACGGTTATAACCCTTAGTAATCCCCTGTAATTCTCCTCATTCCAGCTAGATGCACTTAGTCAATATTCACTGAACTAACACTTATTTCTGGTGCATTATTTCTGGTGTCAACAGAGCTGACATTAAGACAACTATGCTGACTGAGGGAACATGCTGTGTGAAGAGTCTATTGCAATTATGATATTGTTTAGAATAAAACCCAGAAGTTCATTTTTAAAACATGAAGAAAATTTACTCCCAGTATAAGATTCAAGCCAACACTAACACTTTAAATGTTTCTTTAGTGATGAGGAAATTGTCAGCAATTTGGATATTTGAATAGAGTTAAAATGTAGTTTTAGAATAATTGAGAATACTTGTTTTGATAGCCTGTACACTTTTCCAGAAATGTGTTTCTACTTGTTTTTAGTTCCATGTTGATAACTTGGTTATTCTGAATAAATAATAAATAAGATGTGAATTATGCAAGGTGGTAAGGTAATTGGAAAATGAATCATAAATACATTGCAAAATTCTTATCCAGAGATAATTTCATGGGAAGTAGATGACTCACTCTTAACTGTTGTATTAGTGACTTCTGTGAGGAAAATGAATACAAACCTCATTAATGCTATGAAATCATAGTAAGTGAAAATCTCTATTCAGATGACAACACTACAGTAAATTTCTGTTGCTTTCTGCACAAGTATCCTATACATGCAGTTAATATTATTACAGCAGAAGCAGATTTTTCTTTGATGGTCTGTTTTTCAGGAACATAATGACTCAAGTGACCTGACACAAAGGACATGCAACATCACCTACAATCCACAGAGACAAAAAAAAGATTTTGAATCCCTGATCTATTGTTAGCTATTTGAATGTACACAGCTTGCAACTCAGATTTTGTGAGATTTTATTTGGTAAATCAGAACCTGACCACAGTTTAACTTCAAACTGGATTAAAATGTATTGCATAATACTTGAACATGAATGCAGGGTGAAAGTTGTCCCTAGTGTTAAGTGAATAAAACAAGAAGAACTATTTTCTTCAAGAATGCTGTTACTGAAAGAAAATAAAGTAGATTCGTTAATTACCCTCATCCTGTCAAGTTGTTTTGAAAATTAAATTGAAACAATGCAATTAATATCATATGGAAAGTAGAAATCTCACCTGTTGAAGTCATAAACCTTTACTGAATATACAGTAAGTTTTCTCAAAACTTGGGTGTGGCTGAATTCCTAAGGAGTACTTGTGCTGCTACTCCTTGGACACAAAACACATCATTCTGGTTTTGTCACATTTAGATTGCCATCTTCTGGCTTTAAATGGAATTCCACAAAGAATGGTATTAAAAGAGTGACTAATGTCAACAAGTGCCTCCAGCATATTACCTACTGTATGTGCATATTTGTAGTCACCTGTGCATACTAAGAAAATCTGATGTTTCCTACACACTGTGGGTTCTCCATGGAGGTGCAGACTGACTGTACATTACATTTTTTATAAATGCAACACAATGTGGATGCAACAGATTGAGTATGAATTCAATGTAAAAACACTTCATGTTCGTGCACTGATTTTAGAATATTTACATGCAGGAAAATAACAACATAGCTAGGTGCTAGATTACTACCTGAAAACACATAAATCAGAATTTCACAGAATCACAGATCAGTAAGGTTAGAAGGGACCACTGTGGGTGGTGCCTCCCATGGACATCAATTTGCCCATTGCCTCACATGGACATCCTTTGCATCAATTTTTGCCCATTGCCTCCCATTGACACTATCAAGAAGAGCCTGGCTCCATCTTCTTGACACCCACCCTTTAGGTATTTATACACATTAATGAAATCCCCTCTCAGTCGCCTCTTCTTGAGGCTGAACAGGCCCAGCTCTCTCAGGCTTTCTTCATAAGAGAGATTCTTCAGACCATTGACCAACTTAGTGGTTTGTCTTTGGACCTGCTCCAGAAGCTCCATGTCTCTCTTGTACTGTGGAGCCCAGAACTGAACACAATACTCCAAATGTGGCTTCACCAGGGCTGAGTAGAGGCACAAGACCACCTCCCTTGAGCTGTTGGGAGGTCGACCTCCCAGGATTTCATTGGCCTTCTTGGCCACAAAAGCACACTATTGGCTCATGGACAATTTGTTGTCCACCAGGACACCCAGGTCCCTCTCCACAGTGCTGTTTTCCAGGAGGTCAGCCCCCAAACTGTACTGGTACATGGGTTTATTCCTTCCCAAGTGCAGGATCCTGCACTTAGTCTTGTTGAACTTCGGGTCCTTTTTTTCTGCCCACCTCTCCAACTTATCAAGGTTCCTCTGAAGGTCTGCACAACCCTCTGAAGCATTGGCCAGTCTTCCCAGCCTTGTATCATCAGCAAACATGCTGAGGAGGCACTCTATGCCCTCATTCAAGTCATTGATGAACAAATTGAACAACACTGGGCCCAGTACAGAGCCCTGGGAGACACCACTTGTGACAGGCCTCTGACTGTGTATTGTTGATCACAACCTTCTGGGATCTGCCACTCAGCCAGATCTCAATCTATCCCACTGCTCATCCAACCTACACTGCTTAAGTTTGCCTATGAGGATTTCATGAGAGACAGTGTCAAAAGCCTTGCGGAAGTCAAGGTAGGCAATATCCACTGCTCTCCTTCCATCCATCCAGGTAGTTGTCTTGTCGTAGAAGGCAGTCAGGTTCATTGAACATGATTCACCCTTAGTGAACCCATGCTGACTACTCCTGATTACCTTATTGTCTTCCATGTGGGTAGAGATGACCTCAAGAATGAGGTGCTTCATCACCTTTCTAGGGATTGAGGTGAAACTGACTGGCTGATAGTTCCCTGGGCTTTCCTTCCTGCCCTTTTTAAAGACTGGAGTGATATGTGCTATCTTTCGGTCCTCAGGCACCTCCTCTGTCTCCATGACTTCTCAAAGATGATTGTGAGAGGCCTAGCTAGGATGTCTGTCAGTTCTCTCAGTACTCATGGATGCATCCCATTAGGACCCATGGACTTCTGGATGTCAAGTTTGTTTTGTTGTTCTCAGACTCAATCCTCCTCAATCAAGGGAAGGTCTTTCTCCTAACCTTCATTCATCCTGGTCTCCCGAGTCAGAGATCCCTGAGGGCTGATCTTATCGGTGAAGACCGATGCAAAGAAACTGTCTTCTCCGTGTCCTCAGTTACCAGGGTCCCCCCTCCATTTACTGATGGGCTCACATTATCTTTTGTTACTTACATATTTGAAAAAGCTCTTTGGTCATATGGTAAAAGAATTTGGTTATATGTTAAAGTATTCCAAGTAACAATATTATAATTTGAAACCTGCATATGGTACATGCAACTTATTGCATGTGTTGTACAGCAACCTATTGCAACCAGTGGATCTGAAATTGTGATATACCACAAAAATTTCACCATATACCACCCTAAATTTCAAAATGTCCTGTACACTACATAGCAGATTATTTCACCATACTGTAGGCAGTGGTTTGAATGGCTTGCTAATACATGAATAAGTAAATAAAGAGCAACACAGAAAAAGAAAAACAACAACAAAACAGCCTTCTCCTGTTGTTCAAAACTCTGGCATGGGGCTTCCGTTGATTAATTAGTCAGGATGGGAGCCATATTCCTTTCATTTTCTCATTAGTCAGCCTCAATCCAGCTTCAAATCTCCTCAGGGTTCACCGCTACTAATGATTCACTCCATTTAGCACAATGGCTTATTTTCTCTAAATCAGGCCTTTCTTCTCTGGTGAATTAATGTTGCATCAATCTGGACAGCAGTGAAATAGTGATATAATAGGTCTCTTTTCTACTATAATAGTAGCTCTTTTCAGCTACTTTGAAAAGAAGACAATTTTTAAGATCTAGTAGATTTCATCATATTTTTCATTTAAGATGATTACTTGTTTTGTCATAAAAGCAGAAAAACTGAAACATGCTAGAATACTATAGTATTCTCAGGACAAAATATTTTTTCTATTTTAAAATTAATTAATTTCAAGATCTTTTGCTCTGTAAGTTACATAATTCATAATAAAATTACAGAATTAAATATTTTCTTCAAAAAATAATTTAAACTTGAGATATTTCTCAGAATGGTACCCAATGAGAATTTTCAACCTTCTTTCTTCTCAAGCAAATCTTCATTTTCAAATTTTAAACTCTTTACAAATTTGAGCTTTTGCTTTCATAAAACCTCTAATAGTCATTGGAGTAATGGAGGTAATTTTAACATAGCAAAGTAGCTGCAGATTAGTTTAAAAGTCCATTCTCTCTGTTTATGATTAATAGATATACAATGGAATAACATAGACTGAAGAGTAATTTTTCCAAATGTAGCATATTACTTTTCCATATGGTTAGTTTATGACAATGAGAGTGCACAAAAACCAGACAGATGTTAATATTGACTATATAGGAAAACATGTAACACAGCTGTTATCATTAACATCTTTGCTAGCATCAAAATGATCGTACCTGAATAAAGAGAAACTGGAGCTAAAGAAACTCCAGTAGTGACAGCTATTCAGCTCCTTGGAATTCATGTATGTTGCTTAAGCCTGTATACCTTAGGTTCCCTAAATATACCTCTCCCTTCTTCCTGAATCAGTCAGGGGAAGACCAGATTCACAGAATCACAGAATCCTAGGGGTTGGAAGGGACCTCAAAAGATCATCTAGTCCAACCCCCCTGCCAGAGCAGGGTCACCTACAGTACATCACACAGGAATGCATCCAGGCGGGTTTTGAATGTCTCCAGTGAAGGAGACTCCACAATCTCTCTGGGCAGCCTGTTCCAGTGCTCTGTCACTCTCACAGTGAAAAAGTTTCTCCTGATATTCACATGAAACCTCCTATGCTCCAGTTATTCCTCTGCTAGATGTCAATAAAGGAACAAAGGGGAGAGATTCATAGACCAGCTTGTAGATTTTACTTCCAAGAGAACTTTGACATTCTTATTTATGCACCATTCAGTGTCACTTTTTGTGTATTGGTTCCTTAAACCTGTTGATATTAGAAATTTTTGTTTCCTGACTTTTAAGTTTGAAACTACCATTGTCCTTTTGGGACATGTTTATTATTCCTCTAATGTCTACAATTTCTATAAGAATATAAGTAATCTTCATGTACATATACAAGAAAAGTATTTGAATTCCCAGAAAGGTAATTACCTTCTTTGCTCTATTCTACTACAGTTTTCACCTTAGTCTTATGGGACATATTCTTTTTAAAAAGATTTTTTTTCCAGATAGAAACCTAATATTTAATGGGGCCAGTTCTTAACACAATAGTAACAAAATACAGTTTGTATATTTTTCATTTATCAATTCTGTAACTGCACAATAACTTACAAAAAAGTAGTATGGTTTGGAATTGAGATCCATTTATTGTAGTTTGGGAGAACTTTAGAGATAGATAAATGCAATTAAAAATATTTCTGTAGGTTTGTATTTGGCTAATTTGGGGAACACTATGCACAATTGATATGTACTGTAAAACACACATGCTCACAGAGAAGATGTTTTATACAGGAAAGTGGATAAAAATCCAAGAAAACATCCACATTCAACTCAAGACTGTCCCTGAATTGCTTTTGTCACTAATCTGCCTGAGGTGGACTTATGGTAAACATTTGTTCTGTCCTTAGAAGGAGGAGGAAATTAATAAACAGGAGAACACTGAGAACAATGACAAAGCTCTGTCCTCACTTACACTGAAGATAGAGAACTAGTCAGAGAACATACGGAAAAGAAGCCTTTGCTATGGTTAGAGGACTCATGAAAATCTCTGTGAATTCACTGGGGAAAAAACCAATGATGATATTTACTAAGCATAGAATCTAGCTCTTGGTGAATATCTGTATAACTGCATCACAGCGGCACTTCACATTTCCAAGTTCAAATCCCAAATGAACAATTTGTACTATGGTAAGTGAAAACTGAGGTGTGTTGTTTAATGCTTCAGTATTTTCAGCCCTAAAATAAACCTACTTAAATTTAAGTTCAAAATAATACCATTTATTTCCTTAAGGTCTAGCTCCAGAGTAGTAGATTTAATGTTTCTACATTCTTCAATATTTTAATTCATAATAGGACTAAGTCTCTAATATTGACATTGTCTCCAAATCAACCTGTTATTGGAATTTAAGGGAGTGAAAACCAGGACACAGAGGCATAGAAAATTGAATTCGCTACATCTTTTGAGTCTACATATAAAAACAATGGCAATGTCACTCTGTCATTCTCATACTGTCATTTTATTATTATTTTTTAATAGTGGCTATAGATACATATATTTGACCAATGTATCTCTCATATGCTCATCACGTGGAAAATAAACACATCACAATCTGAATTCAAATATTGCATTCAGTTTCCTAATATAGAATGTTGCCTGTCAAAATAAAACAAAATACTTAATTCTGGATTTTAATTTCTATGATAATCTGGAAAATATCACTATATCTTTTGGGGAAATTTAAATATCATGAACAGTCAATGGTTTTTGCAGAAAATGCATTTAAAAAAGTAAAATACATCAGAAAAGTATGAAGAAAAAAATCAAAACAAAAATATTATTTCCTCTTATCAGCAGTGTTAATTATTCTGACAAGGAACCTAAATTCCATTTGTACTATATAAAGTGAATCAACAACTGAAAAAAGGTAAAATGAAGGAAAATTATTTTTTTTAGTGCTTCTGTGTTAATTGTGGAGGTGCATAAGGAAGATTCCTATGTCAGGTATGTAAGATACCTACAGAAGTAGCGAAATTATATGTGAGTATTGGAAACGTTACTATGTATGAAGGAAAATAAAGCAGTCAGACTTGATTTCTATTCACAGTATGATGGCAACTTTACTTCCAAACATCGTGTACCATAGTATCTTCTGTTGCAAAAGCCAAGCAATATAATGAAGTTGAAATTCAGCAGATTGCGCACATTTTTTTTTTATTTCTTTTTAAGAGATAAAGAAAGACACTGGTTCACCGATGAATGAAACAATTCCCTTCTATAGTGTACATCAGGGCCACGTTTTCCTCTCTCTTGATTTTTGTATTGAAGCAATACAGAAAAAGATAAAGATAATGGTAACAGCATTCCCAGATAATTCACTTTAAGTTGAATATTGTATATAAACTATGTTAATTTATTTTATAGAGTATTCCTTGTTGTAAAATATCAACTACTTTTAAAGAGGTATTAACTAATTACTAGAATAATTACTTTTCTAACAGGAAGATCTCTTCACAGAGGACAAATTTTGGCAAAGAACCGGAGGATACGTTTTTACATAATAATTAGGCTAAGCACTAAATTAAATGCTAATTAATTAAATGAAACATTAAACTCAAAACCAGGCATTTAGGCATGGATGATGATTGGAGGTAGAAGAGACAAGAACACTACTTGCACATCTGTTTTTCCAAAGTATTACAAAAACAGATACTACAAATGTTCCAACTAGTCTTCCAGGCAGATATATCTTTTGTTTTATGAGGCACAAAACATGGTCCTTACAGTTTAGGATGGTAGATGATGGAAATAAACATTTCTGCCAAAAGAAAATGGGCAAACTATTCACATACATGATTCAGACAGAGTGAGATGCAAAGCACAGTAAAGACATTCCACTTCACCAGAAATCAGTCATTGGATAATGTTATGACACACTGTGCTTAAGGAATTATGTGACAAAAATAAGAAAAGAACTGTAGCATGTCTGACCTATAAAAGGATATGAAAGAGCTTTTCTGTCTCACAAAAATTTTCAGTTTTGGGGGGAAAACCTGACATGATGAATACAGTATCTTCCAAATACTTTGAGAATTGATGGCATTTCTCTCATTTGTGGTAAAACAGTCATAGTGGATTTAGGATGAGTAGGTTCATGTCTCTGCTCTCCTTCATTTCACCATGACACTTACTTTAACATTGGTGAGTACTCCAGACCACAGAATCAGTTTCTTTCTTCATACAAGATATTTAACAAGATAATTAAGACAGTCACTTGTGTTGTGGAACACTGAACTTCAGCTCCCTTGTCAGTATCAGGTAGACTGGACACTTGCCCAGCGACCTTCTACCACACACCTGCAAAACAATGCAGCCATGGAAATTGGCTAGACTTCAGAGCATCCACTGGTTTCTGTGCAAAAGTGCAGTAAGAAAAGGTCCTTTTTGACTGTATTTATCACCTGATAAAGACAGGAGAATAGAAGGTTATCAAGAATTAAGGTTTACTGCAAACCTACTTTTACTCTACATGGAACTAGGTGTTGTTTAAAGCCCTCTTGCCTCAGCAAAACCACGTTCAAAGGCACAGTAGGGATACTGAGCAATCACAGATTTACCATTCAAATCTTCGTAGAATATACTGTGAGAAGCTGTTGTCTATAAAATCCTCTTATTCACTTGACTGAGAAATACAGTATCACTGTACACTGAATCACATCATCTCTCATCTGAACTACTACACTGATGTTATGAAATAATAGAAATTACAATGAAATTACTTCTTTTAAAATGTTACAGTGTACTCTATCTTATTTTTTGACTCTTTAACTTGTTTCATTATGCAAGATGAAAATTTAAGACATCAAATTGTCAATTTTAAATTTATCATACTATACCTCAGCCAACAATGAAGGCTTTGAATAGCAGCTATTCCATATTATTCAAAGCTTACATATGTTATGTGGGTTTATGGCAACTTCTTTGCCTTACTAAAACTCCCTCAAAAACTAAAGTTACTGAAAAGCTTTAATTTTTATTTTTAAAGCCAATATACAACAATACTGTTCGAATTCCATGGAAAAACAACAGAATTTTAACTTCACTCAAGAAGAACCCTACTGAATTCTTCTGATTCTTTAGAGCTATAGGATATCCATGTTACAATTTAAGAAATCTCTTTTCTTTCTACAAAAGAATGTGGAGACTTCTTAGAGCATGACTCAAATCTTGAGAGACGTATGAAACATACAATTAGAAAAAAATGTTCTCTTTCCAGTTTTAAAATCTGTTTGGTCATTTATTTTAGCCATATCTAGATTTTAGTGCATCTTTCTCAGAGTTGATGATCTTTGCAACAGTTGTGGGGGCTCCTTGGGCATATACAGCAGTTAGAATTTATTTACTGTATGACAACCTAGTAAGAAAATGTAGTGTGTAAATACATGACAAGTCATCTGCGCTAAACTGCCAATTAAATGCATATTTTAACATACAAAGCAAATTGTTATTATTGCTGTAATTTTATTATGTTTTTTCAAGAAAACTTTGTATAAGATGTCTTTCTCTCAAGCATCCGTTTAGAAAAGTGGTCAATTATATATAATTATCCTGACAAGAATAACTTGTTTAAGAGAGAAGATACACTACTGCACTTTTGAAAATGTTGATTCAAGGATTTCATTTTAGTTATGAAAGTTAACCTGATTAGTTTAAAAAATGGGAGTACAAGAACATCTCTTATCTTTCATTATGAGATTCAACCACAGAGAGAGAAGACCCTCTAATGCTGATGTCTGCATTGTCCATTAAATAGTCTTTGACATGATGAATGCAATATCATAATGTGTTCCTATATCCATAGCATGGTCTATTCTCTGAGTGAAACTCCTGGAATGATAGAGTTTCTAGGGTCCAGTCTTTCTGGTCCAGTTACTTTTCTGATATAGTCCTGAATCCTTATATAGTGCCTTGTTCACAATGCTATACAGTGTTTCATTGTCAAGCATTTCAGTTTACTGACTAAAGTAGAGAACTTAGGCTTGTTCTGGTCAACTAATAGCACCAGACTAAAAATCTGCTTCTATGCTGAGAAGAACAATAGGCAGATCAGCCAGATTATTCAGGATAGGAACCACTGCAATAGAAGTCACATTGACCAAACTCCGTTTCATTATGGAAGTTAATTTCTTCAGCCAACTACTAGAATAAACAATTAACTAGGATACAATTGTTAAAAACTGGTTGTATTGAATATATATGTCAATCAAGGAAAGTTTTATTTTAAAATATAAAACTGTCCTGAATTCTAAACAACCCCATTGCAGATATTTCTGGTTCTCTAAAACAGTGGTCTCCAAGAATTTTCAGTCACATATCTCATTAGTAAAAAATTTTTGAGTGTGTACTCCAAATATATGTCCACTTATTTATTCATAAATTATAGGCATGTATTACTGAAGTTTTAATATTTTCTTCTCACACTCCAACATACTGACCCTGTTAACCCTTGGATACATACACATACACTCACATCTTTTGGGAGGCCACTGTTCTAATTGATTCAGTGATATATATGTATGTATATATATACATGTACACATACTCATATGTAAATCTACACGTATATACAAAAATGTAGTTGCAACACAAAATATTTTTTTTTAAAAAAAAGATCATCACATGCTATAAAAGCTATCTCTTTGTCATAAGTATTAGATACACAAACCTACAAAATGGTGATAAACAAATGAACCACTGGGACTACAGCTTACAGACAAACATGGGGTATCTCACTGGAATGAAAATAAGAAAGCAGCATACCTGGAAGAAGTCCATACAACTTTACATCTACCTAAGGAAGAAGAAAATGCACTGCTTCAGCTAAAGAAAATAATTCTTTAGCCAAACTGTTTGCAAGTCATCATGCACTATTATTATATTAAGTTTAAACAGGCTTTGCAGTATTAACATTAAACTTTAGCCACAGTTGAATTTGTTAGAAAAATCAATAATCCTAACAACCTCAGCCTATTAGCACTCATCTTCAAATATATAGAGAGGAAAAGTTTTCTTTGCTACAACTGGGAAACTAAGACCTAACACTGGGTAAAGATGACACTCATCTATAAGATATAGTTCTTGCTTCACATTGTTCTCAGTGACTGGTATAACAAATCTGTTCAAGTCAGCAAATAAGCAGCAGAAACATACAGAGAAGGCACTAATTAAAATTTAGGGAAAAAAATACCAAGAAATCATGGGACCAAGTTCCTTTAGAGGCATGTTTGTTTCCCTAAAAGGCCAAGAGAGGTATCCACTTATCAATCTCCTCCAGAGTGACAACCCCCTCACCTCCTTCCTTAGGGCACTCCCAGAGGTGATTGACTTGATCCCATCCCTCAGTTCTTCTTGCAGGCTACTTCCCAGCAGGTGCTGAATGTCCTCCTCTGTGACTTTCACATGAATCCCACCTGATGCTGTCCGTGCTCTGTCAAGATTTGGGGGAGGGGGAGAAGAAGGGAATAAAAAGAGAGCTGCATTAAACCTTCTTTGCACAACCAGATTTTTTGAACTAGGTAAAGGGGTCAACCTAAAAACACAGATCAGCAAAAAAAAGGTAAAAGATACTAATCTCTCTTTGTTCTGTAGCAAAGTAGCTAAAATATACTTATGGGTGAAAAAGCAAAGGTAAACATTATCTGTGCTTGGCCTGCAGTCCTGTGCCCTCATTTATTTTTTGTTAGACTGTTTCAGGAAAAGGGAATTCACTGAAAGTGCAACTCTGATGTTGCATTTGTAAAGGGTCCTTTAAAATATATAAAGATAAATCAGTGTCATCAGCATTCACAGTAGGGAAAGCAGGAGTGGTCTCTCCCTTTTGCTTAAAAAAGACCCTTTATTTTCCAGTTGAGTATAAAAGGACTTAGTATAATGGCAAGATTTTAATTCTTTTCCATGGTGTGTTCTGCTCTCAGATTCACTCTTCTGAAAGAAAAAAGAAAAATTGTATGATTGTTTTGGCATACTTGGCTTTAGGGATTGGTTTTTTGGTGGAGTAGTACTCAGGAGCAATGACATTATAAACAATGAAACAGAAGGCAGGAAAATAGGTGAAAGAAAACACGTGCAGAAAACAATCCTGTCACCCAATAATTTATTTATAATAACTTCAATAGAAGCATCAAATACTTTTTTTATAAAAATTTCTATCAATTGAAAAAGAATATTTTAAAATTTGTATATGAAGAAACTAATGAAGTAACTTCAGTGAATTATTGAACCTAATGAGCATGTGTTATTTTAGGTAACAAAACTTCAAGTTAAAGTTCTGGAAAATAATCTTTTTTCCTCCAAACATGTTAATGTTCCACACCAGTAGAAATGTGCTTCATTCTTGAAATGACATTCCCAAAACAGTTTCCAATTTCTTCTTGTGAAAGATCAGGTCCAAAGGGAAAAAAAAGTTTTCTATATTTATTTAGGTTCTTTATTTCTATCTTTTTTACTGATAATCTCAATATATCTTAGTGAACTGTAGACCTGTAATGCACTTTATATCCTTTCTTAGCTCAGTAGCATGCTGTCAAGTGTATTGAGGAATATCTGAATGTAATTAATGTAATAGCATAGTCTCTCAGCAATATATGAAGTTGTAGAGATTTTCTATTTATGTTTCATGTAACCGCGGCTTTGGATTTTATTAAAATATCTTCAGACTCTTTCCAGGTTTTAGTGGTTCAGAGGAGTTCTACACATGAAATGATTCAGAAAAGAGGTAAAAAAAGGTTTTTTTAATAAAGGTAGTTGTCCACCAATATAGTGGAAATAGGTGGGAGTGGGTGGGAACAACCAACCACATACTTTCAGTGAATATTTTTTACGTGTACACAAATAAATGAGTAGGCTTTTTAATAGGTCATCTGTTGAAATTCTCTAGTAAAAGCCAAATATGTAGTTCAGGTAGAGTGAGAGTTTTCTGAGAGAAACCCAAAACTTTATTGCTGAGATGAGCAGTGATAAAGCCCCCCTCTCCTCCCTCAAGATATTAAGGAAAGTAACTGGTGTTGCACAAGGTACAAAGATGTTGGAAAAGGAACTCTATTTCACATGGGGACTTTGAGTGGACTTAAAATGTGAAGATAAGGAGTCTGGGGTCAGGTTAGAGATTTACTTTCAAGTCTTTAGTTTACTTCTGTCTGGATTATCAGTCCTGTCTTGTCCTTTTTAACAAATATTCCTGTTGTGGTTTACTTCCTAATAAAACATTATTTTAGGTGATAGGAAGCCTATTTTCATTTGCTTTTTATGAGTGAGAATGATAGAAAAGGGATATCACTTTGAAGCTTTGGAAATTTTCAGGTCTTTTTGCAAATATATTTTATTATTTCCCTGTAAAATACCATTAGAATTACAGGTTGATGTTACTACAATTAATTCTGTCACACCGAGGTTTGTAAACAAGTTTCCTTTAATCACTGATTTATTATCTAGGCAGAGAGCTACAACTGTTAAGATCTAACTTGTCTCATTGGTCACATTCGGAATTGGAAAATCTTCCTGCAGCAAGGCACAATTGTTACTTAAGATCTAACTTGCCTGACTGGTCACATTTGGAAACTGTTTCTGTCTGTGCTGACTCTATTGCCTTCCTGGTAAATAATGCTCTGGCTCCCTTGAAATTGCTTCAGCTTCTGTGTGTTCTCTATGGAGTTCTCTGGAATTAAATTAGACTTCCATCTTTTCCTTTCTTTCCCCTCCCTGTCGTTCCCCACCCTCATCCACTCCCCCAACACACACCATCCCCCCAATTCCCTTTTTAATTAAAAACTGAGATAAGAAGTAATTTATTTTTTAAAAAATTCCAATTCATCTATTACCTTTCGCTGCTTATGTAGCTTTCTTGAAAAAGTTTACTAAAACTCTAACAGCTGAAGCAGGACAAGGCATATGGAGATGACTAGCTGAGAAAAGTGATATTCTAAATCTATTTCACCCTGAGCAGCAGAAAGGTGAAAATCATGATGTCCATAGATGCAGAGGATCACCCAGCTGTCTACAAAGCAGGGTGTACTAGAGCGTGGAAGTGCAAATCAATAGTATTTGTCATTGCACTTTATCTGCTGTAACAGAGGAAGGTTTCTGTATATCTTACTAACTGTAAACAAAAAACAATACTGCAGAGGCATTGGACATGCTGTTAGTGCTAAGAATCCATCTAAATTTCCATAATATGCCTTCTGTTGTTACTGACTTATAGCTTAGATGTGAAAATTTACTGTGACCTATAAATTAACATAAATGTTGCATTGTTCACTTTCACGTTTTTCTCTTTTTTTCTTCTTTCTGTTCAAAGACATAAATCATGGGTGAACTATTACTCAATGTATACAGCTTTACCTCTGAACACCTTAGATCCAGGAAGATGCCAGATTTATAAAATTACTACACATTATTCCAATTATTTGCATGATAACATACAATTGAAGTGAATGTGGCAGAGTTTCACTCACCTCAGTAAACTACTATAAGGCAAAGTTTGGCTAATTGGAATCCTTTTTTTAAAGAAAACATTTCTAGATGAGAATTTTTCTCTCTTGGAAAATAAATTCTACTGAGCCAGAAGATATCTTCAAGATATTTCTCTAAAACACATCATCTCTTAGTTCTGCTTGGTTTTTTGTTGTTTGGTTTGGGATTTTTTTGCATGGGAATGTGAGAATTGCTTTACTGAGTCAAACCAAAAATTCAATGTTGCAATGACAGTAGTGACAAGAACCAGGTGTCCAGGGTGCTATATGACAAGTGAGGTACATAGAAAGAACAATGTTCCCCCTAATGCACTATTTTGGTAATCTTTGGTTACTGCTTCTGATTAACTGATATCAATGGACCTATTCTTCATATTTTTTCAGCTTTGACTCATTCACATTTTGCCTTTCTTATGCTTTATAAAAATGAGAATTATAATTGAATTAAGATTTTTTGACAAATTACTTTTTTTTCTTTTATTTCTGTTGATAGTCTATTACTGTCAGTTTTATTAGAGAATTTATCACACCTCTGTCATATATGACCTGTAGACATTGCCATTATCCCGGGGAAATCCAGGGACCTGACGCTTTTTTGTTGACTTCATGTCTTCTTATAAAGAACCTGCCCCAAAATTCCTCCATTATTGTCTTTCTCTTCACCTGTTCTTATTATATCAATTAAGAAATAAGTTTAAAGTTTAAAATCCAAAGCAAACCCAAAAAATACTGACAAATTAATATTTTGTAAACTATCCTAAAGATAAATATCGAGGTAATATTTTATGAAAAACAGACAAGACCTATTGTAAACAGAACAGTTCAAAAATACCCTGTAAATTGAATGTCTCTTTTGTGGCAGGGAGGTAACTTTAAGTCAGCATATAATAAGCACTAATAGATTACTTGTATCATGATAAACATTAAAAAGTTTGTATGGTAATAATGAGTTAAATTCTAAACAAAATTCCGTAAGGTTAGAATAAACCATTACAAAAAGGGGTGCTAGCTAATATTTTTTTATACTTTTGCTAAACTTTAAAAGATCCTGAAAGCAGGACTTTCTCTTGTTAATGTTGAAGCTAGTTCTCTGTAATATACTCCAATAATAGAGGACTTAGATTACAAGGAGGATGTGGAACAATAATCTACGCATCTAAGTGTGTAGGATTGTAGCTGGACAACTTTAATCTATTTTTATTTTGTTTTGAAGATGAGAACTCACAAAACACATCTGGACAACAAAATACTTTTGAAATATCATTATAGTGTCCTGGAATTTAGTTATTTGCCTCCAGACTAATTTCCACACCATACCATATGAGTTAAATTGAAGCAAGCTTTGTTATTAAATTTGCTATTTGTTCTAATACTAGCTAATGAAATCTCAGTAAAGCATCTCATGTCCAGCACTTGCAAAGGAAATTAATTTCAGGACACTGAACAATTTCAGATGCCTACTGTGACTGTGTAGAGAAGTGAGATCCTTCCTAATAGACATAGTGCTTTGCTATATTCTATTTGGTTATAGTACTGTTATCAATGACAACAGATGGACACATATATATTTGAAATACAAATAACATTTATTATATTGATAATAAGAGCAAAATGTAAGCTAAATTTCAAGTAGGTCAATAGTTGAGAAACTGGGTCATAAGTCTCTAAATGTTTAACATTTGAAGAAAAACTTCTCACTGGGTGGTTTCAAATTTGTTGTGCACTGACACTTCCTTGCAGAGCAAAAGTCATGTTCTCATTTGCCACTTAATTTTATATTATACTTATCTTAAAATATTTTTTTTTTATAATCAAGTTTAAAAATAATTTCAAAATGAACAGCTTTCAGACTGCAAAGGCTATAGGTGGTGTAGGCCATGATACAGTATGATGACTGATGTAGGAAATGCAGGAGATGACAAAATTTGTAGCTAATAACAAAGTTTATATTTTAATTATCAGGTTATTTCAGACTTCATTGGAAATAGAAACATGGTGACAATAGATGGGAATATGATATAGTATTATGACTAGACTGCCAGATATGAGAACACCTGAGTCAGCAAATTTCATTTGCTGACCATTTATGTAGTACTGTTAATGAGGAATGGGATGCAGTCCTTTTCCTGGGACCTGTTAACTCCTCAGAGGTTTAATTCTGCTGTGATATTTTTGTTTTCTCTGACTTGACCTCATCAGTGAAAAAAAAAACAAACAAAAAACAATCCACTTTCCAAGGAACTTGATGTGAACCATAAACTGTAGCACAGTGTCAGGTAGTGTAACATGAAAGAAATTTCCATAGTTCAGTCTCCCCGAAGGCATTTGTGCTCAGAACTGATAACTTTGAATCCAGGATTAGAAGCTGTGACATTTGAGGAGATTAACTGGAAAGAACACCCCATTCTTACATTCAAGTTTAAAGTTAAACCCCAGGAAAGGACATAGTGATAGAAATGAAGGAGTTGGTCATAAAATGGACTGTTGAATTACTTTCCAAACAGTATATTCACACTGGTTCTATACCATGCATCCTTAAGTACTTAAGAACCATGAAGATAAAATCATGATCCTTACTTGCCAAATCTAACATAAACAGGAAAAGTACTGGTAGATTTTTTCAAAGCATCAGGAGAAAAGAAACACTTTTCCAGTCTTTACACTAGAACCAGCAGGGACTTAATGTCGTTGGCCTCAGGTACAGAATAAATTATTCCTCATGGACATTTGATGCATGGGAGAAATTCAAAACACATGAGAATACAGGGAAGGTTCTTGGCCTTTTGATCAAGAGATTGAATTTATACTGGTTTGGTCCGTCAATAAGGGCTGACATCAATCCAATGCTTAATAATTAAAATTGACTCAACATTAATAAGAGAAGCAGAACTCTGGGAGCTTAGTCATTTGGAACATGAAGAATGTCCTCTCCACCTGCTGTAGGCACACATACTACATAATCATCATCTTCCTGCCAATACAGGATTGTTTCAAAGAGTACATTTTCTAGTTCTGTGTTTAATCTGTTCTTAAAGAATGAGCAATGGTTCTTCTACAGCCCACAATAGTAGTTTCCTGTGTCAGGAATATAAATGTGCTTATATTGCCTTCTATCTCCTTAAACAAATTTCTGCTCTTGAATCTTGCAAAGAAAATTTTCAAAGGCACAAAATGTTGCCAGGATGCTAGTCACTGAAGGTTATCACTGCATTCTAAAAGAGTTATTCCCTTCATTGCCTCCTGGCGCTCTACTTCCTTTTGCCCTATCTCAATCCAATGTCATTTGAGATGTGCCATCTGTCCTGCTTACTGCAGGATACAGTTGTTTCAAGGGCAGTTTGAAAAGTGACTCTTCTTTATTCTGTAGTGGAATAAGTATCGTGGACCACAGAAACTTCTAAACTAGTTACCAGCTTGAAATGCAAACAGATTAGTCAGTGGCTAAACTGTTTTATAGGGAATTTAATGCTATTTTCAGTATAGAAGAATACACAATTCCTCATCTACCCTTTCTGAAATTGATAGGAAAACAGAGCATAGGATAAGAGATAATTTGTTTAATAAGAACAGAAAGAAAAAGACGTATGCAATTTCTCAGAATTTGTGATATTTTATTTTTGTTAATGGAAAATAGTTTAGAATAGAATAAAATACTTCTCACATGGAATTAGACCTTAAAAGTAGGATGGCTTGACAGACATCAGTACTTGAACAGCTATTCCATGCTATTTACTACTACTTTGTGATCTAACCTGTATGCAAAATTAAAAACCTTAAAAGCAACCTGATACGACATTTCTTCATAAGATTTAAAAGGGGAAAAGTGTGTGTATGTTTCATTTTGTTTGTTGTTGTTTACGGTATATTTTTCTTAACATGATATCAAGCAGAAGTTAGTCTTTGAAACAAGCACCCAGTTTTTGAAACAAAATTGAGGTTTTCATCGTTTTTGTTGGGAAAAGAAGACTAAAAGTGTATGTGCTAATAATAGTCAGGATGCACATTCATTTCTGACTATAGGAAGGATGGAAAATATAGCAAGAATAAACTCTCTTGTAAGTTGAAGTGTTAATATATCTCCTTAGGGATGACTTGTTTGGAAACGTGGGTTTTCTGCTTTTAACTCTTAAATAAAGTATTATGTTAAGATTGTTTTGCATTTGGAATTATATTATCTTCAGTTTATTTCAACCAGAACAGATGGCCTGGAATGATGTTAATCTGAATCTGTCTTTTAAATTGCAACACTGATTGGAATTTCAGCACTAGACAGATTAGTACTGAACAATACCAGAAAGAATAGACAGAGAAGTCTTAAAAGAGCACCAAGGAAAATAAAAAGTAATTCTCAAAATAATATATAAGATAATAATACATGATATGATTTTCATTAAATCCATTATTTAAGTAATAAAAGATGAAACAATATATCAGAGAAGAACTTTTTCCCTAGTGTTTCAGTGACCATACTAAAATAAGTGATTACTTGTACAGAATAAGCTTTGAGAGACAGTTTACTTTTTATCCAAAAATGACTATCATCTCTATGGCAATAAAATAGAAATTACCATGATAATCATTAAGCAAGGTAGAAAATTTGTTTCCTGTACCTCTGACTATGGTGAATCATTCCAGCTACAGACTCCACATCTTTGATGTGACTACAGGACATATGGTGAATGTACTTTACATATAACTCTTTTGAACTCATTTTTGAAACCTCTCAAGGACATAACAACTCAGGTGCCTTCTGAGGCACTAAGTAAGTAGGTCTCTAATGACAGATGTCTCTCAGAGATCCTGTCTCATTTCCAGCATCGCACAAAAGCAGAACAAGTGATGATAGATGTGTTTAGGCATCTGAAATAAGACATTGACTAACATGGGGGCTGGTATCACCTCCATGAAAGGAAATTACTGTAATGCAGAGAGAAGGTGAAACGTCTACAAAATTACTGTATTGCTCTGAGTTTGAAATAAGGCATCAGCTACCTCTGCTTCTATAACAAGTTGAAATGTCTGTGCTGTCTGACAAATTATATCCAAATAAAAAAAAAGCCTAGGATGGTTAGATTTAATGATAGTTTTTATTAAAATAGGATATGTAGAAGGAAAGAAAATATAGTAAAAAAATACTGAAGTGCAACAAGTTGTTTCACAGAGATTCAAACTAGAGCAGATACTCTAAAGCTTGCTCAAAAAAGCTTGAAAACTCCCTGCCATTTGCCTGTGAGTCTCAGGATGAAAAGTAACCTTAAAAGCTGCCAACTTTTTACATTTATGATTGGAGAAAACTTTTTCATTGAAGAGTAAGTTTGAGCGAAGGAAAACAAGTTATAAGATATCAGTTTATTCTAGCCTTCTTTTCCTGGATTTTATTCTTTTTTTTAATAATCATATCTGTATTTTAATTAACATCCTTTAAATAAGAATATGGAAGAGATGTTATGAATTTTACTCCTGGCTTTGTTACCACATTTTGAGTGCTCATCTCCATAAATATCTTCTCAGCTTACTGACAATTTGACTAAATCTCTTTCCCCTTCTTCAAAATGAAGTTTCTACAAGTCTGATGAAGATAAGCAATTAGATTGTAATAGCTCTAATGAAACTACTAGCTGTAATATCAGAACACACCTTCTTTAACCAGCAGGGAGGAAATGGGAGAAGGTTCATCAAAATTGCTAGCTTCGTGCGTATTCTTTACTTCTCCCCAGACTTCCAGTGTTTAGTATGTAGATCTGTAGGAAGAGTGTTTCTCTGCTTGGTACTTACCAAACTGCTTGTTTTGTAACTAAACATTTCATTAATTGAAAAAATGGGATTATTCACCATATATTTAATGTCCAAATGGAACGGATTCATGGAATATAATAGTTTGTAATTAAATGATACATTTCACATAGGGAAGGCCTGGCTTGATTTGGGATTACATCCCACATCCTTCCTGATTTGAAATGAAATGAGACATGTATGTGTGACTTGCCACAAGGTCACTGTACCACACTGGCAGAAAAGTCCTTTCCATCCCTCAGTACATGGCCATTGAACCCTTCAGTCTATTTAAGGACTAGACTAGGCTAGGCTATACCTAAGAGTAATGGACAAGAAAGTAAACTTCTCTCTTGGACTGCATATTGAGTTTGGTTGAGGTGTAGTTAACTTTTCCAAAGCAGCCCTAATAGTGGTCTATTTTGTATTGGTAGCTAGAAAAATGTTGAGAGCACAGCAGTGTTTTGGCTACTGCTGGACAGTGCTCACTGTTTTTTTTGCTCCCTACAACCACATATTTCTGTCTATCTAGGTCCTAAGGATCAGATAGTTTGGTTTGGATTTACATTCATACAAAATCAAGTTTTCTAAGATGGAAAGGATAGCAGAAGACTAAGTACACAATCACTAGAGAAGAATAATGATATTCACAGCTTTTATGACAATTTTGTTCCCTAGTCTAGCTCAGTCTACCTATATTAATTCTAGCTTACCACAAATTAGTCATGCATCATTTCCATCTGCAAGGAAGGGAGATGATTCCAAGTTTAAATGTCTTAGTAGGAACTACAAAAGATAAAGAATAGACCACAGAATTGATTTGCAAGTGGCTTATCACTAATACAAACTTCGTGAATTTCCATAAATTTCACTCCATGGAATTCCGCACAAGAATAATGTGTACTCATGTACTCATTTACTCACAAATTTGTTTGGAGGACTGAAGTTTTAGAAAGACAAAATAGATGCAAAATGAGAAATACAATTTTTATACTGCACATAATTGTTTTTACTCCTAAATCACTGTCTTAATGTTGGTTTCATAAAAGCAATGATGAACTAATTTAGTATTTAGTATTATTGTGAATGTCATGAGTATTTCTGGAGGATTCTCATTCAGCATTAACTCTGATCATTATTTTAAAATGTTCATTGTTATTTCTTGCTGTTACAGCTAGCTATTTCTTGCTGTTGTGTCATTTCAAAAAAATTCTTTGCCTAATTTAAATTCTTTCAGCCTAATTATGTATACCTATTTCTAACTGTTATGGTTCTAGAGGGAAAATAAACTGACTTTTTATTAAATTAAAATAGTTCAATTTTACTTTTATATTATGATCATTGACAATTGTCACGTGCATTTTTTTCCCCTATAAGCCATCAATAAAGTATAAAGCACAAGGTATCTTTTTTATGATCAATATCAGAAAAAGCTCAGTAGCTTTCCATGTCACAGATAAAATCCCTGCTTTGGTAGGAGTTGTTTTTGGAGATTAACACTTAGAAGCACTATCAGCAATCCTGATTTTGAAATACGGAATAGTCTGTCTTCTCACAGTTGCAAAGGAAGAAGAAAACTGAACCTGAGGATTTGAACTTCCTGAGAGGGAACATCAAGTCATGTCCTTTTAAATAAATGTCTTCCTATGGACAGGATTGAATAGCCTCAATCAGGCTTAACAGCTAGTTATGTTAAGTGTTTATGAACTAATGTACAAAAGTACCTTTTTTTTGTTCTTGATTTTAACAAATAGGCTTAAGGATCAATAATTGCTAATTATATTTCTTTTATATATATTTACTTAGGAATTAAATAGGTTATATATCCTCCTGATATCTCAGCTATCTGAAAATACTAATGTTATTTTATATTCAAACTCAAATTCTGAACAGGGTTTGTTTACACTTATCGTGAGAAGAAATCTTGAAAATCTTAAAGAAATCTTGAAAAAACATGTCTCAGAAGAACATCTTTTTTTCCCCTAAATTATTCTTTATATGAGAAATCTTTAGAATCATAAAGCCTTCTAGATGGATTCCCAAGTTTTTAGTGAGAATCATAGATTCATGGAATGGGTTGGGTTGGAAGGGACCTTAAAGATCGTCAGTTCCAACCCCCCTGCAATGGGCAAGGACACCTCCCACTAGATCAGGTTGCTCAAAGCCCCTTCCAACCTGGCCTGGAAGAATTCCAGGGAGGGGGCATCCACAACTCCTTGGAGAAACCTGTTTCAGTGCCCCATTTATTTTTGTGAAACAGATTTGAAGTACACTTATTTTGTGAAAGAGCTTTGAAACGTCCTATCTGTGCAAATTATGTCATCCTAAGTGATATTATGAGTAGAAATAGGTGTTTTGGAAGAAGAAATGTCAGGTTTTGCATGATGCATAAAATCTTTAAATGAAATTGATGTGCTTATTAAATATACTAATATACTAATGCAATCATCCACTTAAGCAATATAGCTTCATCTTAGTTTATTAGTATTTCTGTATCTCAGTTTTATAAGTGTCTATGTCTATGGAATAATACAGATACCTGAATTAAATAACACACTTTTATTTTATTGGCCAGGTTCATTCTTTAAATTTTCCTTTAGATAAGACTTTATGGCAGATTTTGACAATTTGAAAGCTCTTCTGGCCTTTGCAATATTTACAGAAATTTAATTTAGGTAAAAGCTCAACTCTTAACCTCATCTAAATTTTTACATACCTACATACACAACCAAGTTTTCTTTTTCCTTGGGTCAATAACTTTATATTCTGACATGTATAGAATAATGTTTGTCAAATGTTTTAACAAACTGCAGCTATAATAGTTGCTATAGAAACAGGATTAAAAAGGAGTAAAAATGTAGAAATCTAGTATTTTCTGTAACAGGAAAAGGTAGTACTAGGTACAGGACATTACATTAGAAAAACACGGAATTATTTTGTACCATCAGGTTATTATCCATTATCGATTTTTCATGTAGACAGTGATGAAGTTGAAACAAGATGTATGAAGGCAACCAAGATAGACTTCAGGGCTTTGGGATGATGTGGTTAAGGGATCAGGAGCACAAGTAGTATTCTCATGTATCCTTCCAGTTACAGGGAATGATGAGGGAAGAAACAGGAAGAGACAGAAGATCAATACCTAGCTCCAAGACTGCTGTCACTGACAGAATTTTGAGTTTTTCTGATCATGGGTCTCTTTGTACAACACCAGGCCTGCTGGCAACAGATGGGGTACGTGTGTCTTAAAGGGGGAAAAGGATCTTTTCACAGGAGTTAGCAGGGCTCATCAAAAGAGCTTCAAACTAGACGTGAAGGGTGTCTCGGTTTAGAACAGCCAGGGCAAGCCACAACTCAGAGACAGAGTTTGCTTCTGTCACTCCCCTCCACCCCACTTGGGAAATAGAAGGGGAATAAGGAAGAAAGGCTCAATGGTTGGAAATTAAAACTATAACAGATTTAATGGAACAGGGAGGGGGAGTAACAGGTGGGGAAGAAAGGGAAGAATATATATACAAATATATATACAACCCAACTCCGACGACCACCGATACAAGCTCCCGAAAAGACCTCCACTGCAAAAGCCAATGGGGAAAAAAGAGTCCAAAGCCCCCCCCAGCACCCGATGCAGTCGATCCCGCAGAGCACGTGGCAAGCTGGTAACAAAAGGCTGGGCCTCCCCTCTGGGCCACCTCCACGTGGTAAATCAGGAAGGAGCAGAAAGGGAAGAGAGCACAGGAGAGAGAGGGAGGAACTTCCTGTCCTCCTGGCTTTATAGAGCTTGGCAGGAAATGGGGGGGAATACCAATACCTCAGACCCCTTTTCACAACAGGGTCCTAAACTCCACCCCTCCCTCTTTGGGTCCTTGCAGCAAAAGCCATAAGATTTTTTGCCTGTCCCCTCAAACTTTAACAAAGGGGAAAGGGATAAAACCAGGGTCACTAGAGATAAGGCTGGGGCTGCCACACCAATGTTTGAGGGACAGTGTGCTAGTGAGGTCCTTTGGGAACTGGGCTTGTTTAACCCAGAGGAAAGGAGGCTGAGAGGAGACCTTAGAACTCTCTACAACTACTTGAAAGGAGGTTGTAGAGAGGTGATTGTCAGTCTCTTCTCCCAAGTAACAAATGATAAGACAAAGAGGAAACGACCTTTTGTTGTGCCAGGGAAGGTTTAGATTTGATATTAGGAAAATTTTCTTCACTGGAAGTGTTGTCAAGCACTGGCACAGGCTTCCTAGGGAAGTGGCAGATTCACCAACCCTGAAGATATTTAAAAGACATGTAGATGGGGTGCTTTGGGATGTGGTTTAGTGGTGGACTTGGCAGTGCTAGGTTAATTATTGGATTTGACAACCATAAAGGCCTTTTCCAACCTAAACAATTCTATGATTCTATGATTTTTAACAGGTGGTACGTTTAGAAAACATATTAATTAAACACACAAGTCTTCCTGATCTTACATTTGATATCTGATATGAGCACAGTCTTATCATAAGCAGAGGACAACAGCACGAGGAACCCAAACTACGTTTTTCATACAGCAGTGAGGCAACTTTGATGGTCACAGAACAAAGTTGAATTGACCTTTTAGTTTGCATTGCACCTCTTGTTTCTCAAGAAATTTTTTTTTTTTTGCTTTGAGTTAAAAGTATATTCATGGTGAAATGTTCCTGTGAAAAAGTGCAGTTGTAGGAAATCTACTTTTCCCTTTAAAAAGAGTTTTAAATGGAAGCCTTCAAATAACCCTACTGTTTTACTGTTTGCTTTTTTATGACATTTTAATCTGTAATGTGAATTTATATCTTCACAGCTGTGGATTTTTCTTTCCAACATACTGAGAGTTTTATGATAGGTAGGGAGTCTAGTAAGGTTAACAAAAGACTAAGGTCTTTTGTATTGTGAAGTGCTTGTCCATAATATAGGTAAAGTTAAGATGTGAATAAAAGTAAATTAAAAGCACCCTGTCTTTCAGTTAGTTTTGCAGGTTCATTCTGAAGATTATTTTCTGTAATACAGCAGAAACAGGGAAAAGTTTGTTATCTATTACAAACTGAGACTTGTTTGGAACTTTACTTGAACACTTACAAAATACATAGAAAAAATCTTGTTTAAGGAACACATAAAGTTTTGGTGTCAGCTGAATTTGTGGTGGTTACAGATTTCACTCCATGTATTTTTAACAAATATTCTTCAGGAGAAATTTCTAGGAGCCTTTCTAATTGTAACACATGAAGATGGCAGATGTCATCAAGCTTTTAATGACCATGAGATGTACCTTACAGGCAGGATTAATATAGTTTAATCTATTCAGCTGCCTTAATTTTATGATTAGTCTCGGTCACTTTCATTCTGGGAATATCTGTGGTACTAATTGCTTTCGTATTTGTTATAACTGCTGGTTTGCTGTGTTGCTGCTCTTTTTTCTTAAAGAAGTACTAAGCAATTTTGTAGAGGGCTGTTGATATTTTAGAATCTTACAATACACTCTGACTAAAAGTACAGTTTTTGCAAATTCCTTCCACTTGAAGATTTATCAGTCCTTCCCTCTTTACAAAAGACAGCTGGCAACTGTCCTATTTCTGTTGTTCTCTTGGCCCCACAATAGGTAAATGAAATGTTTTATTTAATGTTTTCTGCATTTAAAAAGGCAAATATTTTCTCTTACAGGTCTTGTATTTTTTAAATTGCATTTAAAGTTCAATTTATTTTCATACCCAACAATATTGAGGTTTCTTTTACCCAGTATCCTTTGCTGGTTTAATTCATGGTTTTTGTTCCACAGTACACTAGAAGTTTAATTCTTGTCTTTTTTCACACAAGCACCTGTGTTCATTGTTTGTTCTTCAGAGCTGTTGTAGAGGAATGCACTGAACAAATGAAGAGAGTTTTATTTGGTATTGCAATACACTAATTTCTTGAGTACATTGATGTCTTAATCTTCAGAAGGAAGGACTGGAACAGCTATGACAGTCTGTGTATAGAACTAGTCATTATCTAAACCTTTATCTTGATGGTTTTCAGGCATCACACACACGCACATACACATGCACACACATAGATTCTAGATTCCTACATGTAATTTTAAAGTACTGTGCAAGAACTATTTTACAGGAACAAAAGGACCCTCCCATTTTAATGACTATTTAATTCTAGTTTCCATGGAAATATTTTGAAGGGAAAAACTCTCTAAATAACTGCCACTGGCTACTTATAAGTAATGGAAAATGTCATGCGTGAAATTATAAAATGGACAGAAGCAGTTACAACACTGAAAATATTACTAGAGTGAATTATTTGAAATAACATGCAAATGATATTTTAGGGAGGAAAACAGTAAGGAAAAAGAAATTAAAGTTTTCCCTATGAACATTTTGCAGCACAAAACCTGTTAGACAAAATGCAAGGTGGTCATATGTGTTATGTAACTTTTAACAAATAAATTTCTCTATTTAAAAAAAATATGAAGGTTTGATTTTAAAACATCTGTTTGTTAGCATTTAGAAGTAAATGTACATCTGTGGTATTTTTTAAGAAACGTTTTATATTTTATAGATTTCTTTAAGGAAGTAGTCTGAAAAGTATGTAAGATGTAGCATTAAAACTTATTCTAAGACTGGAAAACTTATTATATTCCTAGGATGGAAGGAAACTTTTGTCTGCCTGATCCTTAGGACATTTTGGAGCACATAGCCCATGCTGCACTGTCATGCTACTCCTTGATGGCTAAGTATCTTTGAAAAAGTACAACGACTTATCTTGCTGAGATTTGCTTATCTAAATTCCAGTGACTACACAGACAAAGGATTGAAAATTTTTTATATGTCTGTTAAAAATCAGAATAGTTCAAAACAAGAAAAAGGATTGCAAATCAGTCACAACCAGTCTATCTGGATGGAATGATGGAGTCACCGTCCTTGGAAGTGTTCAAAAAATGTATAGATGACACCCTTAGGGACATGGTTTAGTGGTGGACCTGGCAGTCCTGGCCAAACAGTTGGACTCTAATATCTTGAAGGTCTTTTCCAACCAAAACAATTCCATGATTCTATGTCTTCACTTGCTTCAAAACTCGGTAGAAGCAAAGAAACTGCATTACTGCAAGCCAAATCCAGCCAGCTGAGGCCAAATTCCACCAGTAAGAAAAACAGCGTAAGAGAATGTGTCAAGGAGATGCAAGGTGACATTTGCTCTGCTGTATGCAGGACTTAAGGGCTGTCAAGAGCTCTTACAGTACCTACTCTGAAGAAGACGCTGACGCATCTGTCTGGTAACTTAAATTAATCCAGGTTTTGTATGTTTTGTGACTAATGTTACCATTAAATTAATGAACTTTCAGTTTGTCTTTTATTCACGATGGAACTTGTTTAATATAGATGCCAAAAATCTTACTCTTCAGTAATTATTTGGAAAAGCATAACTATTCTGTGTACCAGCATTAATCAGCAGCTGTCATTTTCTGTCAAAAAGTCCCTTTGATGGCTCTATCGCAGGATCCCCATGATCATAGTTTTCAGAGGAGCCTATACTTACCATTCCAAATAAGTTTTAGTATTTAAATTCCTATAATGTTAGCTGGATATTTTGGTTCTTTCTTTGAGACATTTTGTTATTGAACTAAAATTATTGTGGAGCATTTTAAACTATAATTTTTTTGCTCTGCTTAATAGGATTGGTTTAATTTCTGGCAACTAACCATAGAGTTTTGAGTTCCTTGAGTATTAAAAGACCAATCACACTGCATAGGAATAATATAACTGATAGCTCCAGTGGTTTGTAGAGATGGTAGCACCAAAACCAACCTCTTGAAAAAGTCTAATGTCGGCATCTTGATGAAACAATAGTTCAGAGGACAGTAACATGGTTTTAAGACTAAGACTTTATTTCTAAAACCATCAGTTTATACAATAGTTCCTAGCAAATTAATTTCACAGTGAAATTATGCTATTGAGAAAAATTAGTTTCAGTTTTTTGCCATTGTAATAGATAATAAGTCTTTATTCAAATTTTTAAGGGAAGCTGGACCTTTGATGCAGCCAGCAGTGAGGCTGAGCTCCAAAGGTGCAGGCACCTGTGTGCAGACATACACACATACAGAGATGGCCAGACATGCTGACCAGAATAATGATGTGCAATGTCTTTGCCTACACTCAACACCAACAACACCCCCATATATGTTAGCATGAGAGGCCTAATACTACCCCAGTTCTCACCCAATTGGGATGGAGGTTCACTACTGACACACACATGAACCCTCTCCATCCACAGGCACACCCATATTTGCACATTTTTTGATATTAACAGGGGCTCTAAGACAACCTAATATTCACTGCCAGATCCTAGGCTCATTCCTTGCATCAGTCATAGGATAAGAGCTCACTCTGTGAACACGTGTCTCCTCCTACTCGCTGGCAAGTTCAGTTGTGAATTGTGCACCCACTCCAACACAGAGAGCATAAAGTAAGATGACACAGAGAGAGCTAGGGAACGAGTTTAACAAGAAGGCACAGCAGTGTTGATCAGGCAACAACTATAGCTAGACAAGTGTACTGACTACAGCTTGTTGAAATGATACCAGCCTCTTTTATCCTCTCACCTTCACTCCACTTTCCCAGACTTGCTGCACCCCATCCAATTTGTTCCTTCCCTTTCATCTTCTCTTTGGAGACAAAATAAGATGAAAAATCTCATGGGTCAAGATAAGGACAGGGAGATAGCTTGCCAAGTACTGTAACAGGCAAAACAGCCTTGACTTGAGGAAAACTAATTAATTTATTGCCAATTAAAAATAGGATAGGATAGTAAGAAACAAAGACAAAACTAAAAAACACCTTTCCTCTTTCCCCTCCTTCCTCCCAGGCTCAACTTTGCTCCTTTGTTCCCAACTGTTCTACCTCTTCCCCCTGAGCAGAGTAGAGGGATGGGGAATGAGACTGTGGTCAGTTCATAACAATTTGTCTCTGCTCCTCTTTCCCCCTTATGCTCTATCCCTGTTCCAGTGTGGGGCCCCTCCCATGAGAGACAGTCCTTTCATGAACTTCTCCAATGTAGGTCCTTCCCACTGGCTGCAGATCTTCAGAAACTGTTCCAGCATGGGTTCCATGGGGTGAAGTCCTCCAGGAGCAGACTGCTGCAGTGTGGGTCCCCCATGGGGTCACAAGTCCTAACAGAAAACCTAATCCTGCATAGGCTCCTCTCCACAGCTGCTGCTCCTGTATGTGCTCTCCATGAGCTGCAGCTTCCTTCAGGACACGCCCACCTACTCTGCTGTGGGTCCTCCATGGGCTACAGTGTGGATATCTTCTCCATCATGGACCTCCATGGACTGCAGGGGGACAACCTACTTCCCCATGGTCTCTTTCAAGGGCTGCAGGGGGACCTCTTCTCTGATGCCTGGAGCACCTCCTCTCCCTCATTCTTCTCTCACCTTGATATATGCAGGGCTGTTTCACATTTTTTTCTCACTCTTCCCTCACAGCTGTTGAACAGAATTTTTTACCCTCTCTTAGATACATTATCACACTCACTTGGCTGAGGCGTTCAGCTGTGCCTTGCAGTTGGTCTGTGGGAGCCGGATGGACTGGCTGGAACCAAGTGTGTCTGGCACAAGGCAGCCCCAGCCTCTCCTCACAGAGGACACCCCTGTAGCCCCCAGATGCCAGCACCTGGGCATCAACACACCATACAATAATATAAAAAAATAATAGTCAAAAAGAGTCTTAGAATTGACTGTCTTTGTTAATCTGAATCTTTTTTCCTTGGTATTTATGATATATGTGCAATCTAAGTGATATTTCATTAGGAAATCACATAAACATATCTTTCTTGCACAGATGGTGAGGAAATTAATGAGGATTATTTACCTTAGTTTACTCTACCAGAACTTTCAGTAGTGAATAACAACTAAAATTGTTCTATTGATGAATAGAACAGCATTCAATTGTAAATCTCCTTGAATACTTAACATATAAAACATTTATGCAAAGAAAACCCTATGAATAAGGTAATACTGCTTTTATATAGGTTTCACTTACATTATTATCATGTAGTTGAAGTATAAAAACCAATGTTGAGGTTGAAAATTAATTCAGAGTTAATTTACAAACCCAAGAGTAGCATTCCAAAACATGGAGGGCCAGATACTCTGTTTGACTAAATGTATACATGTGCAACTTTACTCACGTCAGTTGAGAATCTGGTTCTAGATATCTAAAAGTTTTAGTACACATAACTGATATTTGTAACAGGAACCCATTGGATGGGGTAGCAAAGATGTTACTGAAGAAGGCGTGATGTGCTTTTTTTTTAAAAAAAGTCATTCTTCTAACTAAAGGAAACTGAAAACACTTCTATAATTAAAGCAAAACATTTTTCCTGTAAACATATTGAAACAAGAGAAGCAAACATTTTGTCTGTTTGTCCTTTGTATGACTTGTTTTTTCTCTTCTTGAGAATTTTGTTTTGAAAGCTTCAAACAAATCAATCTGTACTGGAAAGCCATTGATATTCATCAAACAGATAATTGATTTGGTCAGTGGCATTTAAAGCTTTTCAGCTTTTCCTGCTGAAATTCATCAGAACAAGGATATACTTAATGCAAAAGCTCCTGAAGACAATTGTGAGGCTATAGATTACAGCCTCTGTTTAAGATCTACTGACAAAAAAACCCCCAAACCCTATTTAGGATCAGCTAACTTAACCCAGGAAGTCCCCAAAAGAAAGCATTGAGCCACTTACAATTACATTCAATCTTAATGACTGCCCATGACAGGGAAACAGAAGTGTGACCTGAAGTCTCATGGCTATCTTAACATCAGTCTCTTGATCTTTCATGTTTGATTGTTGATGGTTTTGTGATAATGGGCAGCGACTCCACTTTTTAAAGTCCTTTAAATTTTGTGTCTACCAGTGCCAGTCAGGCTTTTGTTTATAAGCAAAACTTATTTTTGATCTTTCTCTCCTTCGCACACACCACATATTTAGTAATACGTTTTCCACTTTCTGCTATTTCTTAGTCATCTTGTTAAAGTAGAGAAAATTAAATTACTCTTTCTAAATTGGAAAGCTGCCACAGAAAGTAGTAACATACAGAAAGAGTAATGGATGTTTCAAATGGATCAGTTCCAGTGGTGTTTATAATAAGGATAGGGGTAATAAAACAAACAACAATATTTATCCATTGTGCATGTATACTTACCAAAAATCTGATCCGGTCAAGGAACAGTAGAAGATATGGGATATGTTTTGGATTGTTGGGGTTTTTTTAATGAAAAATTACAAGCATGGCAGTGATATTTTTTTGCAAGATGCTCTAGATGCAAAGAATTTTTAGAGAATCTGGAGAGAATTTGTGATGACAATTTTGTAAAAATATTTGCAGGTATTTTTTTTCATTTTGAATACAAAAACCAACTTATTATAGCTGTAAGTGAATTGTCCAGTTCTGGTTATTTTATGGTAGACGCCACTGTAAAATGAGATTTATCCAGGTAGAATAAGTAGGAGAAACTTGCATTACTACTGCAGGGTTGACTTCAGGATTCAGTCCATCAGTTAGTTGTTTTGTATTAAATAAAACCAGTGCTGAGTGACTTCTACTTTTTGTTTGTGAAGGAGGACATTGGTTATGGCCATTAAAGAAGCATGTGCTGCTAATGTTATAACTGAAAAGAAATAAACTCTATTTCATACCAATAACATTGCTATAATTCAATATCAATAATAAATAGCTTACAAGGTATTTTATATACCTATGCTTGTGTGAGTGTGTGTTCATGTTTGTTTCTAAACACCAGAAGTATGTAAAGGGAACTATCAATGATACTAGAGTAAAAATACGTGTAGATGTGAATAGTCACAAAGCTGTGGCACAGAACTTTGACATTAAAAAATAGTAGAGGCATAGAGAATACAGGAACAGAATGATAACAGTATCCCTAGGGCTATTCATACAAATGACCAATTACTGATACAGAATTTTGTGACAGCCTAATGAAGCTGCTCACATCTGATAACATGAGAGAGCTGGCTTTAATGTGTATATATACCAGGAGCAGCTAGTTGTGCGGCACCATGTTTCATAATTAGATAAATTGAACTAATCAAAAGAGTTAGAACTAATAGAGACATCAAAACTAATATCAGAACTGATCAGAACTCTACAGAATTTTCCTGTATTGAACTACTACATGCATACTTCTCGCTTGAGTATCACAAAAGGGAACTAGTTTAAGGTTTTGTTACTTTGACTGATCTGGTTACTAGCCTTCAAGGACTGGTTCTTAAATCTGAGTGCAGCTTCATCTAGTTGAACCATGACTCCGATGCTGCTTGGGCAAAGGGGAACGAAGAACACCAGAGAAGAAAAATAAACATATAATACGACAGGTGTTGCTTTTCTGTTGCTCTGCATCAAGACAACTCTCTAGAATGAGCTCTGTGCTCCCCTTATCCATCCTGATGCTGGCAGCAGAAACTGCAAGCCCATGTTCTCCTGGCATTTCCCAGGTGATCAGGCACTGCACTGCTCACCCCTGTGGCAGAAGCAAGTCTAGCTACAACTCTCCTCACTGAGGATAAAGGCAGGGACTTTCAGTGGAAGAGTAATAAGTGGATTAGGTTTTCCTAAAAGAAGCATAAGAAGTAAATTTGGAAATAAGTTTGTACACAAAACAGGTTGAGCAATAACGAAAAGCCTGTTCGATATATATGTACTTTATCCTTGGATCTATGTTGAATTCACCCCTGGAAAATCTAATAGTCTCTCATCACGCACTTCTGCACAGGCTCTGTGGTATGTCTGTGACTCCAACAATTTGTTCTCCTACTATCGCTAAATTGATATCTTCATTTAGAAATAAAGTGAACTACTTCTAACTATACCTACCATATTACAACACAATTATATAACTTCCTACAATTAGCATTAGAAAGCAAATATTTAAATCTGAGAGGGCAAATCCCACAAAAATATCACCTAGATATATAGTTCTGTACTTAAGTGGTAAGTCTTTCTGGGCTGAGATGTTCTTCATTTGTCTGTTGCCAAATGAATCAGTATTGTTTTCACTTACATATCCTAACAGACGATGCTGGAAGTTATTGCATTCAGCATAGGACAAAGTCTCATAGATGTGTAATAATGGTAACAGTATTACTACTACTATTACTAACACTCTTCTCCTTCCTGCATATTTTTAAATAAGCAGACCATTTGGAGTTCAAAGAAGAGAAAACTTTATTTCTGACATTGATAAAAAGATTTGAGGCTAGTATTTCTGCTATGCTATGTGTCTGACATCTGGAGAATGCTGGAATTTCTGAGGGGAAGAATTAACATGTCTCTGCTGTGAGTCTTACCTGAAAAGGCTCAGCTCTATAAATGCATTTGCTATTTAGGAACCTGATTTGGAATTCTAGATTCTTTTCAGCAGAGCCTGTTGTAATAGGATGAGGGGTAACAGCTTTAAACTGAAGGAAGGTAGATTTAGGTTAGAGACAAGACATTTCACTATGAAGATGGTAAAACACTAGAACAGGTTGCCCAGAAATGTGGTGGATGCCCAGTCCCTGAAAATGTTCAAGGCAAGGTTGGATTGGGCCCTGAGCAACCCGGTCTAAGGGACGATGTCCCTGTACATGGCAGAGCAACTGGACTAGATGACCTTTAAGGTCCCATCCAACTCAAGCTATTCTGTGATTCTAACCTGCAATCAGAGTGCTAAGATGTTAAACACTGTTAAAACCCAGCAAACTTAAATCTCTTTGTAGATTGATATAGATTTGGATAAGAATTGGACTTTAAATGGTATTTCTGCATCTGTCTCCCAAAATGTATTATAAGCAAACAAATATATCAGTCAAGCAGAATTGTCATCATGTTTTAAATATGATTGTGTGCCTGTGTGTTTTATCAGAAAAAGACATAATGGATACATTCTAAGTTGTAGTTTCATTTGAAACATTTCAGCACAATTTCAGAACTAAGGTACATTTTGCTCTGACTGTTTTCTTTGCATTCAATAAACATATGTAAAGAGATTTTCATTGAGAAAGTGTCTATTTAATTATTGAAAAAGACCTTGACATCCTTTTTAGTAGGTATAATCTATAACCATCTATAGCAGGAATAATCCCATTTTATGTAACTGTAGGATTGCAACCAAGCTCATCGTTACTGTAGATGTTAGAGTATATGTTTTTGAGATATGTTCTGATATTGATACTGAAAATTGTTACTTTTTGAAATAGTGGATGTCAATAAAGATGCTAAAGTGCGCGTTTTCACAAGCAATTGTTTTTATTGATAGCTTTTCTGAGTACCATAGATCAAAATTAAGCTGTGTTCACACAAGTTTGAGTAATTTTGGGACTATATTAGTGGGTACTCTAACATTCTTGAGTTTACAGACAGCAATGACATTTTTGATAAAGTCCTTAAAGACTATTATTTAGATAATAGTGGAAGCAGATAGTGCAGAACTCTTTAGGGAGGACAGAGCTGCAGAAAAGATATTAAAACTTGAACAAAATTATTGCTTTCCTCTTTTAATGATAATACCATTTTTTTGCAGGATTTCAAACGTTTGTAACTTCAGCAGCTGTCTCACTGAAATGCCTAAGTTTATGATAATAACACGTCTCTTCTGCTTTCTTCCCAAGTAAGCACTGTCATGGGAAAAACAAGAACCTTAAGTTCTTCTGAAAGCATTACTGGGTTTGTTAACTTTGCCCATTGCTTATGTCAGGATAGGCAGGTCACATCTACACTGTTACAAATTTGATTCACAATTACAACTGAATAATACTTCAAAGAAGGACAGCAAAAGGCCAGATGCTACAGTTTTGTATGGTACAGGAACATTATGTAGAGCCAGCTGTATCAAATAATTGCAGGGTTTTCTTGTAATGCTATTGTCCTTCCATATGCTTGGTCCTATATGAGCATAGCTGAACAATACACAACTTGAGCATGTGTGGCAGCTTATTTATGTGAGTATCATTTCTGTCTACTTTCAACAAAAAAAGGAGTAGTTTAATCAGGAAACTTTGCAGCTGGAATCCTTTGTTCAATTCTTCTTATATTCCAATAAGTCTCTGGTCCTAAACTGAGAAACCTAGAAAATATTGACAATATTAAAATTTTAATATCTTATTCCTCTATAAAAAAGCAATGGGACAGATCCTGGTATGTTCTGGGTGTATCTCATAATGGCAGAACAAGTTTTGTTCTTAAAATTTAGGAATTAGAGTTTTTCAGTGAGTTTCAGTAACAATAGTAACAATATTAGCATATGTTTTTCAGTGAGAAAACACATCTTCCTCTATAATGTTTGTTAAAAGAAAACTAGAGGCGAAAATAGTAGCAGTAAACTGTGACAGCCACAAGTCTGAACAGAATACTGACTTTGGTGCATTAATTTAACTAAGATACCTACGAGTATGAGTTCCTTTTCCCCTCTATTTTCTCAGTCAAGCCATGTTTAAAAAAATTCCCAGGGGAAAAATCTGAAGCAACGTGTCACAAAGTATTAAAACAAGTGAAAATACTATTAATGAAATTAAAGTAATAATCAGTGTGTAAGTGAATTTCTGTGGTTTTGGTATAATAAGAACTTTTGTGTCAACATTTACCATGATATACAACAAAGGATTTACAATAAACCTGGCCAATTGAAACTGTATTATTATGATTTTAAAATTAATTGCCACTCATTTCCATTATTTTTTTGAAATCATTTTGTACTGTAACAGTCAAATCAGCACAGAAACAGTCAAATCAGTGCAGAAAATGGTAACAGAGATTTACCCATTTGATATCATATTGTTTGATTGGTATAAAACTTGTTACTGTAAAATATTGGGTGGCTGGATGTGTCTAACATATGAAAATGAAAATGTTATAAAATTCCAAAGCCTTAAAATTCCTGCCATGCCTGCAAATCATGTACAATTGAAATTCAGGGTATCTTTCACAAATTTGAATCTGATTTGAATTGCTAATTATATTTCAGTTGAACTTCATTCTAATTTAATGTTTAACGCAAACAAAAAAGGATTACTTAAGAAATGCATATTCCAGAGATTAGCTGGTCAAATAAATCCAGTAAAATACTTGTATTCATAATCAGTGACACAATAAACTGATATTTTATTTGGCATAGGCTTTTTTCAACCTCTTTCTCCTTGCTCTAAATCAATATTATCTTTATGAAAGTTGCAGTTAGATGAGAAAGTGTTAATGTTGTGCATTTGATGTGATCTGCCTTATCCCTAACAAAGTAAGGTTATTGGAGATTATCCATTTGTGTATCCTTGAAAAGAAAGCTCTCATTTCAGCTTCATTTTTGTAGTCATTATCTAAAAGCTGCAGCTCCTGGATCCCTTCTCTAAACTGAGAAATAGCTAAGCAGCTAATTATTAAACTCTGAGGTTTAAAGATTTTAAAGAAGAACTTTGCATTTTAGATAATTGAAACCCTTTGGAAGAACAGTATTTCACATCAAAATATAGCCATTTGGGAGCATGACAATGAAGTACTGGGGCAAGTGGCTTCACAAAAAAAACTAAAATTCTGTCATTTGTAATAATTATTGCCTTAAGGTTTCTGCTCAGGCTTTATGCAAGTAATCAAAGAAAGAAAAACGTCCATTTTGTTAACAAAACTGATCATTACTACCAGAAAAAGGTCCTACTTCTGTACTCCTTACTCTGCTTCCATTTTTCCAATGTGTGTGAAATTTTCCTAACCAGGATATCAGCATTTGGCTGGTGTTCTTTACTGACTGCACAGGAGCATAATTTATCACAACAAGGTCTGTAATGACTAAAGTCATTACATTAACATTTTGCTAATAACTTTAGATATGTCACTTCTATTTAATAATTCAAACAAAATGTGCCAAATAGTGATATTATAGATTCTGTAATTTCAGCTTTATCTGCAAGACTCTGGTTTAGGCAACCAGTAGCTTTCAGGAAACACAATGAATATTAATTAAGTTTCTGGTTGTGCTGAGACTTTTAATATGTTCTATGTTTTAAGGAGGTATCAGACTAGTGCATCTATCCTCAATTAGCAGAAATGTCAGTTGGTGGATAAAATGAGTATAATCTGATCCTAATCAAAATTTAATAATCCCTTCTTATAATAAAAGATTGTCAGTAGGGAACTGAAATTCACCAATAAGGTTGCTCAGCAAGAAATTATTTTTGATTAGAGAGAGTGATTTACTTATTATGCAAAATAAATTTGAGGGTCAGTGATTAACATACCATTTAAATGCTCTGTTATTCATTTTCAATTCTGCAAAAGTTTCAAAATCTCACTGGAAACTTAAACCATTAACCAACAAAATTTATATGAAATAATACACATAAGAAGCATATAAATTCTCATTTTAGGAACCTTTTCGCACTTTTGTTTATTTTTTCACAGAATCACAGAATCACAGAATCCTAGGGGTTGGAAGGGACCTCGAAAGATCATCTAGTCCAACCCTCCTGCCAGAGCAGGGTCACCTAGAGTACATCACACAGGAATGCACCCAGGCGGGTTTTGAATGTCTCCAGCCAAGGAGACTCCACAACCTCTCTGGGCAGCCTGTTCCAGTGCTCTGTCACTCTCACAGTAAAGAAGTTCTTCCTGATA
>VZRW01000149.1:0-25261 GCA_013398125.1 Aegotheles bennettii
CATTCCAACAATCCAGTCATAGAGGTCACCCCACCAAGTCTCCTTGATGCCAATAAGACCACAGCCCTGCAGTCACGCACACTCCTCTAACTCCTCCTGTTTATTCCCTATGCTGTGTGTGTTTGCATAGAGGCATTTAAGCCCAACCCCTGATGAAGTTGACTTACTGGCTGGAGTGGATGAAATTCCTTTGAGGGATTTTCTCAGTGCTTCCCTGTTGGCTNTCTCAGTGCTTCCCCCTTGGCTCGTACCACCTGAGGAACCCCTGGCTTGTCTCCATAAGTCTTCAAGTGTGTTGCAGTGTGTCCAGCACACCTGCAGTTAACAGGCTTTCACTAGCACCAAGTCCCTCTAATCTTGGCATGTCATCCTCCAGTTTGTCACGGAGAAGCCTGGTACTACCCCCAGCCCCGCCCCCTTCAAATCTAGTTTAAAGCTCTGTCAATGAACCCCACAAGCTCCTGTGCAAACACCTTCTTCTCCCTTTGAGAAAGGTGAGTGCCATCAAGGCTAGTGCTATGTAGGCCATCCCATTATCAAAAAACCCAAAGTTGTGGCTGTGACACCAGCCACAGGGCCATGTATTAATAGACTGGACACATCTCTTTCTTCCAATGTCACTGCCCACAACTGGAAGGATACAAGAAAAAATTATTTGTACCCCAGCTTCCCTCACCAATCATCCCAAGGCTCCAAAGTCTCTTTTGATCTCCCTTGGACAACACATTGCAGCTTCATCACCTCCCACATGGAACAGCAGTAATGGGTAGTAGTCCAAGGGCTGCACTAGGCTAGGAAGTTTCCTAGTGATGTCCTTAACTCAGGCCCCAGGGAGACTGCAGACTTCCCTAAGAGGAGGGTCTGTCTGGCATATTGGACCCTCTGTTGCCCTCAGAAGGGAGTCACCTACCACTATAACCTGTCTTTTCTTCCTGATTGAGGTTGTTGTGATACAGGAGGTGGGCCTTTCTGGCTGTGGCAACACCTTTGCTATAGATGGACCAACATCCCCATCATCCATTGACTGGCCTTCCACATCTAGAGCCTCATAGCTGTTGTAAAGAGACACCTGGGAAGGTGAGCAAATACTGCTTAGATGAGAGTTTGCCGATGGAAATACCTTTGGAAAACCATCATTAGAACAGCAAGACGTGCTTGAATCAGCATCTCCCTCAAACAAATTTGTTTGCCACTAGGTGGCAGATTTTTAATTTTTTAAAAAAATTATTACTGTGTAACTTTTTATAGAAGCAAACCCGATGAAGGTGCTTCTTACAAAGCAGTAAGGCTGTCGAGCACTGCAGCTGGTATTTGTTTGCAGCATTAATAACAAACGAAGAGGAGGGCAAGAGTTAGAGCTGCAGTTTGTGATCCTGGGTGTGCAGGAGCCCTCACAACAGACCACCACTACATTAGGTTTCTTCTCTGGGTTATATTGACCTTAGATCCTGCAGCTCTTCCCTCTGAAGTGCAGCTTCTGGATAAGGCAAGTTTCATTCGCTTCAGCAGCCCAGCCCTACCACAGCTATTAGCCCAAATAGGGACTTCCAGGAGTTAATGTATTCTTCCACATATTGTTGCACCAAATTATTTTGAGGGGCAATTTTGACCACCCTCATGTAGCAAATACCCTCCGTGAATTCCCTGGAGGATGGCTGAGAGGGTGACTTGACCCTGTAGTTATAAACGTTACTGCATTCTTGAACTCTAGCCTTATCATGGCATTTATAAATAGCCAGAGCCCTAGGAATTTGTAACGGGAGGTCATCTGAGGATGCTAACGCCAGGCATCTGTTTGGTCATGGGCTTCTAGGGGTTTTCCTACAGCCAGGCAGTGCTCTGCGGGTTTAGCTTGTGCAGAAATGTTATTTCTTTCCTAGCTATTGTAAAACTGGGAAGAGTGGCACCTCAGTGGGAAGGGGCAAAGAGATCCCAGCTTTCCTCTCCCGGTGTGCTGAGGAGCACACTCTCTGTGGGCAGAGCTGTTCCTGCCAAGGAGCAAGTTGTCACCCATTGCAGGGGCCACCCCCACTCTTCATGCCTCCATTTCTTGTCCTCCGGGCAGCAGCATGGCGAGGCTGTTGGGATCACACCAGCCATGGTGCAGCTGCCCCTCACTGCACCTCCACACAAGGTGAGAAACGGCATCCATCCATTTTATTTGTGTTTAAAGTTAAATTTAACCATTGTCCCTGCTAAGCTGTTTGGCACTTCAACCTCTTAGATAAGCTTTCCAAGCCTGTTTTCTGTCATTGTCCCTGGAGAAAGCGCTAAGATTTTAGAAGGCAGAGCAGGACCCACAGCTTCAAGCATGCCTCTGTACCAAAGGCTTGCTGGATTTGTTGTCATTCTGGGCCATGCACTTGTCACCTCATTAATAATCCTGCACTGGATTTAGGTTAGGAGTAAGCTGATCCTTACAGCGTGCCTTGTGTGACGGTTGAGAAGCTGCCACCTCCATGAGCGTGGGATGCTGGCCCTTGCTCCTCCTATTTCACCCTGCAGGTCCTTTCCCTGGTCCCTTTAATAAAAAGTTATTTTTCCATGTCTGGCTGCCTTCTTATTCCCCCAGACAACCCATTTGGCCTCTTCCACTTCAATTGCTGTAGGTCAGCCCATTCTTTTGGCAAGTGGTATATGGGGTTTTCATCTTCCCTTGGAAGATGGAGCCTTTTGCTAGGGCTGAAATCCCAGTCTAGGTGAAAAAAGCTTGGCTGTCCCTGAGGTTATCCTCTTGATTGCTCTATTATGTGTATCATATGTATCATACCCATGTAATTGTCCTTGATTTCAACATTAATTACTAATGATAGAAGGTCCCTCAGCTCTTTGGTCCTTTGTGCTGGTCTCTGACTTGGAGCATCTTTAAAGGCCCGCAAGTGAAAATAATGCTATAATTAAAAAAACTGTAAACCATTAATCAAATTACAGGGAAAATCATCATCCCCTGGCCCTCACTAGAACAGGTTTTAACTTGCCAGAAAAATAAAATGCAGCCTCTTTTTTGTTTGTTTTTTTTTTCTTTTTTTTTGACACAGGTTTGTGCATCTATGCCTGCGTGTGCAGAACAGCCTGCAAAAGGGAGAGCTGTCAGGGCTCTGTTTGCCTCAGGGTCACACGAGTGGATGTGGCACTTCAAAACACACCAAAAGAGAAAGCAAAGAACAAAATCCCCTCGCTGCCGGGTCTGGGTCCCAAAGCCAAGAGGGTCCTGCAGCAGCCAGACCATGCGACCGGGTGGTGGTGGTGCTTGCCCTGTCCCCTCACATCCCCTGGGGTTGTCATCTGGGGGGTCAACCAGCCACCATGTGTCTGCCAGCACAGAACCAGGAACACTACCCAGAGCACCTAGCGGTGGCCTGATAAGCATTTTGAGGAGAATTTGAGCCAAAAGTTATGTCAGCAGGAAGACAGAGAGACCCTGAGAATTTGCCAGCATACTCACAGCCCAGCTGCGGGCAGCATCACAGCCAGGGAAAGCTCTCGAGACCTGTGGGATCTGGTGCTCTGGGCTGGCACCGGACAAGCCCTCACCAGAACCCAGCACCTGCAAGCAGGGGGGAAAGGCTCCATGCTCTTGTGGGGAAACATAAAAAGGATGAAGAAGAGGTGGGATTTGGGCCAAGCAGGTGCACTGAAGACACTCAAGTCAGACACAGTCCCTGTCAGAGCACCTCCAAGGTGCGGCAGTGCCCACCGCCTCCTGCTTGTGCCAGCAGCTACATCCATGCTGAGCAGCATCTCCTGCTGTGTGGGTCCCGACTTCTCCCTCTCTTTTGGTTACCTGCCAGAAATGTTTAAATATAAGCAGAACCTGCAGGATTCTGTAGAGGTGACTGGTGTAACAGATGTGAGTTTTGAGAACAAGTTGGGAATAAGGAACATATGCAGATAAATCACTAAAATCAAAGACCATCTTTAGTGGAGAGGCAGTGGAAGAGAATGACTGGAAACAGTATGCAATGTGGCAGGCAATAAAGGCAGAATGTAGCAGCTACCACTTGTGCAGCCTTGCTGAGCTTTACTGACTGCAAAATGCAGTGAGGTTGCTGGACATTAAAAAGAGAAAAATAAATAAAAATGCCAGCACTTGGGGTGTGCTCATGGCAGGTCCTGAGCACTTTCAATTCTCACCAAATTCCCCGGGCAGTATCTGCACCCAGCAGAACTGCACTGTTATGTGAATACCTGCAAAACCACCCTCCTGGGGAGATGGAGAGATGTTTATATGCCCAGGAGTGAACATTCCTGCTCAGATCCAAGTACACCTGCAAACAGAGGGGCCCATGCTGCAGGGCTACAAGAATCAGCATCTGTGGGGCCAGGCAGGTGCTTTGGCCACAGCATGCTCAGAACCACACCACTTGTGATCCACCACAGCTCATGATGGAAACTCCATCGCCCTGCTTTCAGGTGGTATGGTGAATAGCAAAGCATGTGGAAATCTCTACCATCTTGGGGAAAGTGCCAGAAACCCACCTTCCCCAACCAGGTCCCCATCCCTCCTTGGCTGCTTGTTGTGCCTGGAGAGCCAGGCACTTGGCTCAAAATCCAGGGCTGCCACCCATAGGGATTTATGGATGTTAATGCACCAGCGAAATGTGACCCTGACCCCAATATTTTAAAATAGCCCAAGGGACTGGCCCACATAAACTCCAGTCTAGATTGGGTGCCCAATTAACATGATGACATTTTAAATGTGGTGCAGATGATTTCTCGGTAATATGGTGGGTTTCTTCTAGGAAGTGCATGCAAAGTGTGTACAAAGAATGATGTTTCGCGTTTGATTAAAGCAGCAAAGGAAACTGGAGAAACACTTGCTGTTTACCCCCTTGAGCAGCTACTAAAGGAGTAGGAGCAATTTCTGGGCCATAATATTATTCAACTATTTATGCGTGCTTCTTACTTTCCCTTGGAAACAGAGGTAAAGCAAGTCACATGTGGCAGAGGATTGCTGCACACAGAAACAGTAAGTACAGCAGTAAACCCTGGCCAGACAGGGACCCTTAGTGCTGGGCATCCCACCGGCTCCTAAAGGAGCTTTGTGCAGGCTGCACAGGGTCCCCAGAGGCAGGGATGTCCTGGAAACTGACACTCATCCTCCTGGCTCCGGGGCAGGGACAGTGCAGGGATCCCCATCCAGCACTTTCCAGGCTTTGCACCCTCAGGGTTGCCAAGCTCCTTCAGCCTTGGCCTACCCAGGGACACTAGTGATGAGAAGAGCAAGCTTCCATCTCCGTAGGTACCTGCTTCGCCCAGCTGTGAGATCAGGTGCCACGCCAGGAGTCCCCTCCCCTCACGGGCTGCCCCTGCCTGCTCTGGAAGTGGGATAAACTATCTCAGTCCCACTGGGCATGCCTGGAGCCCTTGCACAGGGGAGCTAGAGAGGGCAAAAGTGCCTCCATCCTCCCATGTTTGGGGAGGATTTTCCAAACCACAGTCAAATCCTTAACGAGGTGCTCCATCACCCTGACAGCAAAGGGAGAGCACTGAGCCAGAAGCCAGAACCAGCTGCTGATCACAGCAGGAACTTGAATCTCAGCACAGCTCATTTTCTGTAAGGAAACTCTTGTCTTTCAAATGGGAAATTAAAAAAAAAAATTACTAGTTCAACACCTACATTCTGGTACAACAGATATCTCCACACAAGAGAGTTTAATGAGTTCTTAATTACTGAATCATCTCAACATATCGGGTACCCCCCTGCAAAAGCCTCTGTTTTCTCTAGGACTTTCATTTTAGCCCTTGAGCTCTTTTCTTCCAGCAATATTGGGTCAGTCCTGGGCACCTGTGTTTTGGAGGAATGTAAATCTGAGGCTCAGGATCTGCACGGGAGTGTTTCCTAATGACACCCCAGAGACATGACTTTATCCATCCTGTTTTGGGGGTTGGCTTGGAAAAGGAACAACACCTTTCCTTCCCATCTGCTTTGTTCCACCTCAGGGGACCCATGCTTTCGACTTAAATTCCTGCAGCTTTCTAGACCTCAGCTTATTCTTTCTGACCTATTAACAGCTTTCTACTCATCGATACCTTCCACACCCGATTTACAAATGAAAAGCGGTTTGCCTCCAAGGCTTTGTGTGGGCAGACCCTTGAGGTCTGGCAGAAACAGCAGCTCATCACTTACATTCATTACACTGAAGCAGAGTATCACAAATAACAAGTAGGAAGATGATCTTACCTCTAATAATGTAACATTTTTAGAATATTCCTTTGATTATTATAGAAGGAAGGGTAGCTAAATGTGTTTGAAGAGACAGAGGCTCTCTCCCTTGTCTAGCATTAGCATCAATCTCTCTGACATTATTTGTGCTAGTTTTCTCCTGGGTACGGAGGTTTAACTGGATTTCAAACATTATCAGGAAGACTCAAAAGGTAAAGGCCAGATACTTTCATGCTTTCTGTCTGGAATGGTTTTTATTCCATCTCCTTGGCTGTGATTATAGAGACAATTCTTGCTCCTTGAAAACAGTGTTAAATTCACAACTGCTTACAAAGCCATATAAAAGTAATTTATTGCACATCACTGAACACCCTTGAGAGACCTAAAGCAGCATTAACATTTTTATAGGAAGTGCTGCTATATTCTTTTGCACATACCCTACCTGCTCTTTTGTTCCTACATGATGTTTATGAAAGCACATAACTGCTCGCTAAGATGTGCCCAACACCATACAGAAGAGACAACGCCAGCTGGAAGAGTCTCCAGCAGGATGCAGTGGGCCACACCACCTTTCACATCAGCTGCAGCAAGACATTTTAGCGCCATTAAGTGCTGAGGACCAAAGGCAAATGATTACAAATCCATCCATGCTGACCACATAAGGCTGGTTACTCCTGACCAGCCTCATGTCACCTCCTGCTGGGGTAGTGACACCAGGTTGTGGCAGGTAGCACACAGAGGACCCCAGAGCAGAGCCAACTCAGCCTGTCAGCAGGCTCTCCAATAGGTTTTAAGACACACACATTTCATCTGAAATAAATGTGACCATCAGCAGTGTTACTGATTAGGCAAAGAAATAATCTTAAGACATCCAAATGAAGAAAAAATAAAGAACAAAAGCAAGCTGCATGGTCTTGTGCTTTCTGCCAGCCACACTAGTGAATGCCAGAGCAATTGAAATTTAAAACACCAAGATAGTGTTGGGCTTTAAAGATTCCTCTATCAACAAAGCAGTAGTAAGAGAGCTTAGCATGAGCTAACAGAGATGGTGCAGATTGAAAGTCACTTGGCACCAGAGAGAAGCAAGGGGATTGCTTAATTTTTGGCTGAAGCTCTCTGGGGTTGTAAAAGTTATGTTTGTAAATGGATTTGTTACTTTATCTGCAGACTTTCCCTCTGATCAAGCTTCTTCTGTTTTTCTTCCTCTATTTTTCACTTGTTTATTTTAGATCACTCACTCCTGGTACAAAGGGGCAGCAGGTGTTGTTTGTGCACTACTCTTGGCACCGAGAAGATGCAGCTCAGGTTTTAGATACAGGTATATTTGCAGAGAAGGAGCATACAAAAACATCTGCAGCAGAAGATGATTTTCTGTTTAATCTGTGGGCCTAAAAGGAAAAAGTAATTGTTCTTTGCCTGGACCACTGCTCCACCTGTCTTCACTTTCCACATTGAAGAGAACCAGATTTCACAGCAGGCAGAATACGGGCTGTCCATGATGCAGGGAAGTGCTCATTCAGTACACTGTGGGCATCCACATGCCAGGGAGCACCAAGTTCACCAGGAGCTTTATCATGAACTCCAATATTTGCTAAGAAGCACTGTGGTTTGTGCTGCTCTGCTCCCATCTCAGCTCTCCCAGGATCTGAAGATGTCTGGGAAGAGGGCTGCTTCAGCCAGATTTTGTTGAACGTTGGCCACAGCCAGCTAAAGTAGTTTTCACTCCAAAGCTCTGCTGTAGGTGCTGCCAGGGCTTTTTCTGCTGCAGCACCCTAATTAGCACACAGAGAGGAGGTTGCAGATTTGGTCCTAGGCCTTGTTCTCCCCCGAAAGGACCATCCTTGCAGCTCACATTTCTCAGGGAAGCCCACCAGGCAACAGCCAGCAATAGGCAAGCCTAGAACAATTCTTCTCCGTGGTAGGAAGGGCAGAGCTGGCAAGTAAAGCCCCGAAACAGAGAATGGATGAATGGATGAATGGATGAAGTGTTCCTGACTGCAGCCTCAGGGCAAAGACCCCTCCTGTGTTTACCATTTAGGAGCATCTACACCAAAAGCAGAGCGGTCATCAGGAGACTGTCCTGGGTGCTGAGTCAGGCTCAATCCTACCCTCCAGATCTGGCCTTTCCAAGTATGCAATGACCAATGTGAACCGGAGAGAGCAAGCACATCTCCCTTTCTGACGCCTCAGTGGTTCCAACATTCACCAGGACAATGCAATCCGTGGGGTGGCGTCCAGGCATGCATGGAAAAACACCCTAGGCTTTGTCCCTGGGGAGTCTGCAGCTGTCCCCCCACACTGCTCAATGCTGATCCAGCCCAGCCCTCTCAAATCCCCAGTGCCCAGCGCTGATCCCAACATGTTCCTGCACCACTTCCTGATAAAGACATCATAGGATAGAATCATAGAATGGTTTGGGTTGGAAGCAACCTTAAAGATCATCTAGTTCCAACCCCCCTGCCATGGGCGGGGTCACCTCCCACTAGACCAGCTTGCTCCAAGCCCCATCCAACCTGGCCTTGAACACTGTCAGGGAGGGGGCAGCCACAGCTTCTCTGGGCAACCTGTGCCAGTGTCTCACCACCTTCAGTTTCAGCATCAGGAGCTGCAAAGAGCAAGTGGGGTGACCTGGGTTGTACACTGAGAGAGATGCAGCCCTCATGTCAGGTTCTGTGTCGTCCTGGAAGTACCCACCTCCCCCAGAGGCTGCACCCCCCACTGAACAATCCTGCTGCCCGAAACCTCCTGCTCATGTACTGAGCTTAAATTTATTCCAGCAGTGCAATGCCAGGGAAACCAGTGTTGCTGCGGTGTGTGAAGATCTGCCTTTTCATCTTATACTATCACAGACTTTATTAGAGAATTAACTCCATGAATTCAGGCATCCATATAATTATCAGTGCTCTTCATGCCTTTGGGGGTCAACCACACTGAAAAACTTCCTCTGTAACAAACCTTCCTAAAGGCTCTTGTTGTATTTATGATCTCCTATATGCCCTTGGAAACTGCAGGGGAATGATAAGAATCAGGCTGGAGGCTTTTTGTCAGCTTTGACTAATGAAAAACCCTCTTCATGAAACAGAGTGACCTTCTTTCCAAAATACCGTGGCCGTGTCCCAGACACCAAGGTCTAAGGATGGGTGAGCTCATAGTTTATGGCTTTGTTTTCAAATCACTACGTTCATATTCAGAAAAGATTTTTTTTTAAAAAAGGAAGATACTCTCAGAGCAGCTGCAGGGACTGAAAAATAAACCTCCCAGATTCCTCAGCAAAGCAGTATTTTTTTGGCTTGCTAGTGAGTTACCTGAACTACTGCATGGGAATCACTCAGAATTTAATCAGCTCAGTCCAATCTGCTGAGAATTGCATTTTGCCTTTCTAATGCCAAAATAAAAATTAATACAAGCAGTTTCTCTCTGGTTTTCTTCTGAATTGCAAAATGGGCCGTCACATGGCAAACCAAAGGGGGGGGAGGCTGCCTCGCATCCAGGCACCATGCTCAGAGCTGCAGGAGGAGGTCTGGGTGCTGCGGGAAGGCTCTTTCCCAGTGAGATGTGACAAACACTGTTTTGTCTCACCACAGCGGCTCATGAGGACTGATACACAGGCAGAGGCAGTTGCAGCAAGGATGGGAAGCGAGGCCTTGGCAGCATAGCCTGTTACCTGTTTTGCACAGATGTTATGTGTTACAGAAGCTCCTCTCAGCTCCTTTTTGCTGGAATGTAGGATTACATGGGCGGAGGGAAACAAATTGGGATTACTTGGGAAAAAAGAAAAAAGAAAAAAAAGTCGGAAATCAAAGACATTGCTAACATGCAACTCCCCAGCTGTGGGTTCAGCAGGACCTGCCTCAAAGCTGCCAGTCAGGAGGTTGCAGGTGATGTTAGAGAAGCCACAGGCAGCAGCTTTCTCAGCTCAACAGCAGCAGCAAAGCAGCTTCTCCTGCCTCTACTGTTCTCTGCTTCCTTCTTGACAAGCTTCTTCAGCCCTTCTTCCCCATCACTCCCTACACCGAGGACATGCAGATGTTCCTGTCAAAAGGTTTTAGATCCCCACTGGAAGAGTTCATGTCCTCGATTTCATAATCCTGAAAGGGGAAAAAGGAAGAACAGCTACAAGAAAAACAATCTCTGAACAACCATTCTTCCCTACGCTCCTTTTCAGAGCATGTGATGGACAGGAACAGGGATGGCACTGAACTGCAGTCCTGCATCACGGTGCCAGCCTTCGCCTCTGCTGAGCGTGGATGGCCTGGCAGTTGAGACCTTGGTCGGTGCTGCCAAGCTGGGGATGCACAGCACTCGCCCTGTCACGTCCCTCTCGGGCTTTCTCCCAGGGGTCTGAGTCAACTAGAGGAATGTGTGGGGAATGCCAACATGCTCAAGTAGAGCAGAGGAAGAAAACAACAAAAGGAAAACATAATTTGGTCTTATTTTTTACAGGAAGCTCGTTAAAATGCCATAATTAGGGAAGCAGTGTTACACTAAGTTAATAATTTCTACAGTTTTTATGCTTTGCATAGTCCTAGGGAACCACAGTTTCAAACCCTGTGAGCCACCACTCCAAAATATCAGTGTGACTGGAGACACCCCCTCCTTCCATGTGCCCGGCATTCCTCAGGGACCAGCTCTCCCCTTCACAATCCCTGCCCCCTGCCTCGCTCTCCTGCCTTCTTCCAGGCCCAGCTCTGGGGCCACACGCTTCCTGCATCACGATTAGACCCCCAACACAGACTCCCCAGCCCCAGCAGCTCCCTGTGGACCTCCTCCATGTGTATCACCTTTTGCCACATGGTGGGGGCCGGAGCAGCTGCTGAGCCCAGGTTGGGAGATGCTGCACCCAACCACCACCACCCAGGACCAGAGGTGTTGCTGATGGGACACAACATTGAAGTGGTCCTTCTGCAACACCCTTTCCCTGGCTGCTGCCTCCTTCCAGGAGGCCTCCCCTGTTGCACAACCCTCAGCAGTCCCCACAGCACACCACAATGCAAAGTCTTGGGGCTACACGGGGGACAAAGCCCACAAGGAAGTGAGGGGACATAAGTTCTGCTGCCCCACATTACTGCTGCTGGCCAGGAGCCACAGCTACAGCCATGAACTCATCAGCATCTTCCAGGGCAAAGAGTTCCAGCTCCGATTCCCACGTTCATAGTGGGGGTTAACACAAGCAAGGTCTCTTTTAACCCTGCATTAGAAATAAAAAATTGCCTGAGGCTATGCCTGCAAAGACAGGTTTATGAGGCCTTAGAGGACACTTGCTGTGTCCTACACAGTCATATTCAAAAGTTGTCATTTTCTCAGGCAGCTCTCAGTAAGGAGCTGCATACATGCTTGTTTGGAATAATATCAGGAATAGACTACTTCAGACATCCTTAAAAAAAAAAAAAAAGAAGAAGAAGAAGAAGGGGACACTACTATATGTTTATCTCTGAAACACTGAAACACAAGCTCTTCTTGGTCAGCCCTGATTCTGGTGTGCCAATGGTATACGAAGGCACAGCTTAAGCAGCCACCATCTTTTATCTGAAGGAAGCTGTGGGAGGAAGAATAATAGAAGAGATTTAATTTTATGCCTTAGGACCAGGAGGGTTTTCCAAGACCTCCTTAGAAGTTGGACCATAATGAAAATGGTGTGGCATGGTTGAATTTCCAACTCCAGCCAACCAGGAGGGAAATTAACACCAGCGAGCCGGGCTGCGGCCGGGTGAGCCTGCCTTCATGCACAGTGCCCAGCCAGCTCCCACGGTGGCACATCCTCTGCAGGCTTCAAAATCTCTCCTTCAGACGGCCGTTCAGTTTAATGCATCGATATCTCAGGCAACAAGTACCCAGATCAGAAACCTGCCGGCATGTGTTTTGGGAGGTGGGGTTACCCGCTGCCTGCTGGGGCCCAAAAGGATGGCAGAGGAAGGGGGACTTTCTGGAGGAGTTTTTTGCACCAACTACTGTCCTAGCAAAAGTTGCCAAATCGTCTTTTTGCAGTTTCTGGTCACATCAAGTAAATTTCAGTGGTTAATTTTGTTGTTTCCAGCACAACTCCAGGGCTCTGCCACCCTGCCCAGGGCCCAGGACCTTGTTTCATATCTCATCTGCAATTAAACACCTGTGTAGAAAGCAGCAGACACTGCAGAGCTACATTTGTTTCGGCGAGAGCAAGGTTCGTGCTGGGTGCTGAATTGTATGGGGGTTGTTGCCATGGGAAATATCAATGTTTGTCAAAACTTTAAAATCCAACCCAGAGTATCAAAGCATCCCGCTTCCTCTGTGCGGCACACTCACAGAGCTGGGCACAAACTAGAACGGTGGCAAAGCAACTGCTGAGAGGATGGGGAATTAAATTTGCTCGATAAACATTAAAGAAAGAAATAGACAGCAGTGAGGAAAACAGAGTACCAGGGAAAAACAGGCCAAACGGCGAAGAGTTAATTAATAGCAACATTTTATTTCACTTCAGTGACATTAAGAGAGAGCTGTGTGGCTTCAAGTCCAGTACTGAGATCACACAGTGCTCAGGCTCGTAAAGAGTTCCTGTTACATCAGTATTAACTACACCAACTAGTGGCAAGGCCATGTCCGTGGTTTCTGGCAGGGGTGGGTGAGGGGGTGACTTCCTGCCTGCTTTTCTCCTCCCCGGTCCAAGCCCCACTTCTGAGGTTTATTAGTGCAGAGGCCCAGTGTGGGGAGGACAAAGCACTGCTTCCTCCTCCCCAGCTGGTCAACACCCAGAAGAGGAAGAAGGAGGGGAAGTGAAAACTGCCCCATGCCTTTGGACCCCAGTGATGCTCAGTCCTACTGACTCTTCTGCAGAATGCCATGGGTAATCAGCTCTGCCCAGCTAGCCCAGCATAGTTGTCAATAAGACAAGAGCCGAAGCTTTTACAGATGAGCTATATTCCAAAGGCTCAGAGCTCAAGATGGGCAGGTGAGAGTCCAGGAGAAAGAAGCCCTAAATCATTGCCAGCAAGATACCAACACTGACGGTTGTCTCCAAGTTGCAGACGTAACCACCACAGGCTGTCCTGCCTGGCACCAAAGTGAAGCAGCTGATATCATAACTTCTGGAACCTGGTTTGAAGATGCCAGACCCAGCAAGCCCTGCTAAATCTCAGTGGAATAAGGCTGTGCTTTCCCAGGAGCCTCCAGACACCACAGGCTGCACACCATAACAGCACTACTCAAGCAAAAGAAACAATTCATTTTATAGCCTATTTTAGCAACCAACAACATTAACAATGTACAGAAATGAAGCGGATCGGTTCCTTATTGTAGGGATGATTTCTATTTAAGTGATTCAGGAATACAACAGCTTCCAGGACAACTAAAAGTTTGCTTTAGCATTAGAATGGCTTTCAACATAGGCTTAAAGCCTTTCAGGAGGCAGGGCCTGTATTTCTTAGATATGACACAATGAAGCCAAGACAACACTACATTATGCTGCTGAAGAATACTCCTCCCCTCCAGCAGCAGTGATACAAAACTAGATCCCTTGATACTTTGTTACGAATTTTCCATTGATGGTGGGAGTAAAAGCCACTGAAATACCCTTGCAGGAACAGTTCTTTTCCTTTCTCGTTACTTACTAACACCAACAATACTTTAAGCACATACAAATTAGGTGCTCATTTTTTTTTCCTTAAAGACTGTGGGTAACAAGGCAGACAACTGTCTTAATTTTAACAAGCAAAACTGGCTTTCCTCAAGTGAGACATTACTTTGATCTCCCCCTAGAAACACACAGATTTGGGTGATTTCTTTAAAGACACACTAGTTGAGGAGCTGTCACGCAGTTCACACTATTTATTCATTGAACTGCTGTCCATTCAAAGCCTGAAATGGTGTGCAAATACTACTGACCATTTTTTCACCTTGTGTATAGTTAGTCAAATGAAATTAACAACTAAAGATCCATCCTTCTTCTTCCCCAGATCCAGTGCTTTATGAAACTAGAGCCTAAATAAACTCCCTAACACATTAAATCTCATTATTTATGCAGATATCTCACAAACTGGGACATGTGCTGAACATCAGCACCAAACCATGTCTTGGATGAAGGCTGTGAATGCTGAATCAAGCCACCAGCACATAATCCGCACCTAAAGCGATAAAGAAAGCTCGTCACCTTCCAGTCCATGTGTCCTGGCTAAGCACCTGTTTAACCCTGCTGACAGGCTTTTGGATTTTGACCTAGCGTCGGAAGGAGGGATGATGTGAGCACAGGACAGGGACATGAGGGCAAAGTTGTGTTGGCCACCTAAATGACCTGTGCTTCAGACCCTTCTGTTCCAAAAGCATGAGGTACTGGTGCAGTCTAACCTCATCTGACAGACACTGACAGTGTTTTGCAGGTGGGACTTTCAAAAAAGACCTCAGGGGCTGGTTTGCCTTCTTGGCAACGGGTCCTTGCCTTCACCTCCACCCAACTACATCCCAGAGCAGCTACAATCACCCAGTATTTGACTGTCAAATTCCAGGGAGATGTGTGATCACCTGCTGTGTCAGGAGGCCATGCCACATTGCTTGCAGATGGTCTTGGAGACAGCTTGACAAGTATTCGCTGGAGGTGAAGTTTCTGTTGCCTTCAGCTGTGCAAGCCCAGCATCAGGCAGCAGTATCTCCAGGCTGAGATCACCTAGGCCAGCTTGTGCACTCAGTAATGTCCCTGCCAGCCATGCCAAGGCTTCTCAATTATTGCTGAACAGCTTTGTTGCTTGTCTGTTTCCCAGTGTCACCTCTGCATCCCACCTCACGGTACGGTGGTGTGAGCCGGATGAGCCAAGAGCTGCAGGGGCTGAACCGTGGAGAGGTTTCCTCCTCAGGTCCCAGCACCTCCCAACAGAGGAACTGGTGGAGAGCGAGCAGCCACGGTGCAGGAAGCCCCTTCAGCCACCTCCGCCACCGCTCACTCTCTGAGCAGGGCCCCACATCCGCGCCGGCGTCAGCGCTGACTCACACGGCAGGACCTGACCCAGCTGGCAATGAGCTCACAGCCAAGCCCTGTGCCGCGGTGGCGGAGAGCTTGTGCTGCCCTACCTCCTCGCTCGGCACGCAGAGCCGGCACAAAGGTGAGGAGTGAGTGCGACCGTGGCTGCATGGCTGTGCCCTCAGGGGAGGGCTGCAGAGCTCTCCCCATCAGGGATGAGTGGCCGGCAGCTCTGCGGCACATGCTGCTCCACGCAGTGCCGATGAATTCTTTCCAAGAAAGCACATGCACCCCAACAGCCTTCCCCCCCCCCTTCCTGGGAGGTTTGCTGTCCGGTGTCTGGGAATACACAATCCCACAAAAGAAGTTGGAGTCATCTTCCAGATCTATCTGCATCTAGAATATATTTCCTCTCTTTCTTTTACATTTTATAAATAGTCCAGCCTTCCTGCAACTTTTTTCCTGGCCTAATGACTCACCATTGACTCATCATACTTGTTTCTTCACTTAAATGGGGAATTGAAAAGTCTCTTGCATAAATGGGAAAAAAATAATAAAGAGTTCCCCCCAGCTGAGGACTAGCAACTAAACACTTAGGGAGTTCTCTTGGCCTGAAATAATTCCTGCTGGCCCGTGGCTGGGAGGGTTACAGTTAAGCTGAATCGGTGCAAGACACAAGCGATGCCACCTAGGCCAGCTAACCCCTAAGACCTTTCCACCCGCTCTGCTTCCCTCTGGGTACTTCCAGACAGTAGCAATTTCTGTCTCCTGCTGCAACAATGAGTATTTTTGGTCCGTATACTGCATTGAGAATTTCACAGGGCTGCCAGAGTTTCCCCTTTATTTCAGAAAATGACAAGACTTTTGTGTGGTTTCCTAGCAAAAGGAAATGGAGGTGATCACACCACCCTCCTGGGCAGCTTCTCTGTCAGTGTGGGAAGTTCACAGATCACCTCGGCCACAGCTGAGAGAGGAGGTGAGGTCCCAGAGACACTGAGCTCTCCCAGGCTTCACGAGAAGAAGGGTCCCAAATTTCAGACTGCTGCTGCGCAGGACTGGGGGCTCAGTGAGTGCCAATGCCATTGGAAGGGTCAGCCCATGGGTCAGGGTCAGCGAGGGGCACAGTCAGGGAGCAGCACAGCTCCAGTGCATGGTTCAAGCTGCTCCAGTGCTCCCAGCGAAGGCTCCCGTGCAGTGGGGCTACTTCTGCCTTCCCATTTCCCAAGCTCTGCTCTGCAGCTCTGGTGCAGAGCCGGGAGCAGCGGGGTGATGGGGGAATGGGGTGACAGGGTGACTGCCACCTGCCAGATAAAAATGCTGTGGTGCCAGTGGGAAGCACATGGCCTAATTCCCAGCAGTTGGAGCTCCCCATAACCCATCCGGCAGCCCGGGTGTGTGGGGAGCCCCTCTCCTGGAGGGCAGCATGCAGCTGCTCACAGGCAGGAGCAGGCCCCCTCCTCCCCAGGAGGGAAGGGAGCCTGACAGCTCTGGGGCGGCCAAAACAACCCCAGAGCACTTGTGTGGCAACGCGAAGGCTGGTAATGTAGGTGCAGAGAAGAAAAGGAAATAAAACCGCTTATGCTCAACCAAGAGCAGTAAAGGCAGCCACTCCCAAAACGTGAGCAGCCACCAGGCCCAGCAGCGGCAGGGCACAGGAGCACCGTGGGGTGCAGGTTGCACAGCCCCAGGGGCAGGAGGAGCTCCCAGGGCCACCCCTGCCACCATCCCCAGGCCAGTGCAATGAGGGAATCCCTTTGGCTCGCTGGCCCTCACCTCTGCACTCCCACCCCCCAGTCGGGATTACCTGGTGAATACTGACTGCAGCTCATCAAGAACTGGGTTCGTTAAGCCGATTGCATAGATGGTTTGAAGATGGCCACTCTGTCCTCTTGCAAGGCTGCAACTTCCAAATACCTTTTTATTTAGTGACTGCAGTGACCAGTAATGTCACCTCACAGCTGATGGGTGGTCGGGGGAGCTACTTTACAGTTTGCTTGATGAGGATGTCATTAACGTTTTGGCCACTCTGCAGGCTAGGCCATTAGAGTACTCTCTGTATATACTCTTTAACTCAGCTCAGGTCGCACGTGATACTCTCTTTCTCTTCTCATTCTGAGGAGGTGGGGGTTGTACTTTCCAGCTGCCTACTAGGCAATTAAACATTAAAAGCTCTATTTCCCCAAGTAGAAGTGTTTAAACTGCCTGAGGCTGCTGCTCACAGTAAGTACCCCGCCAGTCCTCCAGCTATAGCTGTGAAGGTCCCAGCTTGCACAATTAAATGATGACAATGGGATGGAATCCAGCCCACCTGGCATTAACCAAATGAGAAGTTTGTGAAGGTTTAAAAAAAAATAGACTTGACAAATGTCAGTTCCTCTTGCATGTGTTGGAAGCAGACAGGAGATGAGCTGGGCAGAGAGGGGACACTGCATGCCTCAACTATTCAAAGCCCTCTAAGTTTTGCAGGGGTCCTGGGGAATATTTAGCCAGGGCAGGGTGTGCTCGTGCCTCACTGCAGCTGTTGGTGCATGGGCATTCCCCATGACTGCTGCATCGTTTTTTTGGGGAAGTCATTGCCATGTGAGTACCTTGATACTTACTGAAACCTGAGTAGTTGAAGTAGCGGTAACAGCGGTATTCTTTTTGCCAGACAATTACTTTGACTTTCAGAGTAGAACACACAAGCAGGTATAAAGTTTCATCAAAACTATGGTATCCTAACAAAATTTCTGAATTACTTAACACATTTTATATGATTATTACCTGATTTATATCTCAACACAACAAGCGCAAGTTTAGCCCCAGCCTTCTTGTGAATATAATGAGACAGCTCAAGACATTTTTTGCTCTTGCTTTCTTATTGCTTAAGTATCACGTTTTCTTTTCATGACGACAGGAGGTGCTTCAGATCACAATAACCCTAGGAAAGTCATGGAAGCTCTCTGTGATGTGGTCAATTACATCATAAGACATATTCCAAAAACATTTGTTCTAGCTGAATATTTACCCCCCCTCACCCGCACTGACCACATGCTTCAGGAGAAGCAAAGACTTCTCCTGCAGAAAACCTGTGGTACAGAACGGCAGGGAGCTGGAGCCCGTAATACACGTATTCGTTCACTCATTCATTATTTCTCTTGACCTGATTTTGTGCCCTAACTTTTCTGACAGCTTGCGAGTGTTTCCTTGGTGATCTAAGTCTGTTGCCAAAGCAGACAAGTGAATCATCTATTTACAGTAAAAATGGGGAGCTGCCAGGGGAATACCTGATGCCTCTGCCTGCGATGTGCAAGCCTCAGGCCAGCTGATGATAAGCCCCACAGACATGTGCCACGTCTGCATCGTGGCACCCACCGTGGAAGGCACCAGGACCCCGGCTGTGTGGACCCTCTGCCAGGACCACAGGACCAGTCGGCTAAGGGTGCCTTGCAATAGCACCACTGGATGGTAAAGCCTGGGAGGAAAAACCTCAGAAAGCCAAGCTCTCCGGGCAGGATGGGTAGACAGGCTGCTCTGGTTCTCATCCCAGCCGTGTCTGTGGCTCCAGACAAGCTGCCCAGCTCAGGACCCCTCTTCTTTTAAAATACGTATTAGTTCACCCGTTGAGCATCTAAGCCTTCCACAAATACTCCTGCTGTAATGGAAATTATTCTTCTCCAAACCACAAGGGAAAATGCTTGCTTTTTCCAGCCTTCTCTGCATCCTCTCTGAAGAGCTTAAAGTCCCCCGAGCACTGGCAACATCGCACTCAGGGTCGGTGCCTTGGCACCGCAGTCCTGTTGCTTATCCACGCTGGATATGCCAGGGGGTGATTTAATCAGACCCCGAGGCCTCCAGTGCATTCCTGCTCAGCCCTGCTGCTCCTCTGCCCGCACAACCCCCCGGGCAGGCGGGCACCCTCTGCCCCCGAGACAGTCCCTCGTCTACCCCAGCGCCCATCGGCAAAGTACGAATCGTGGGGGTTTGCCGAGAGCAGTTCGGTTGGCATCTGTTTGGCTTCATTATCAAAATCTGAACAGAAGGACAAAATACAAGAGGTGGTTTTGGTTTACATAGAGTAAGGAAACCCTAATTATTCACAGAAATCTGTAGGAAATTAATAAAAATTAAGTTTCCTCTTATACAACCAGAATTAATTGCACAGTCAAGTCAGCATTGAGAAAATGTCTAATAGTGTCCTTCCAACTACACTTTTCAGGTTAGACTTGGATTAAACTCCTGAAAAGCAGGTTTAATTTCCAGCTGGCTTCCATGATTAAGCTTCAAAAAGTGGCATGTGAGGTACATCCACCATTATGGCCAGAACCAGTCAGAAGTGCACTTCTTACTGTTAAATTCTGTGTTTAGAGTGAGAAACTGCACTTTAATTAGCTCACAGCAATGCCAGAGAAAGGCTTTCCTCCACAGCCTCCCCAGGCACACCCTGAGCACACCTCCAGAGCTGGACGCCACACGAAAACCACCAGCAGCTGATTTTGTTCAGAAAACCCAGGCAGTGGAGATGGACATGGCCCAGAAACCCCCTTTCTTCCCCCTTTATTGCATGGCAGCACAAGCGCACTCGCTTGGGAAGCCAGATTTCAGCCCAGATCCCTGCTGAGCTGGAGGGGATTCCAAGCCCACCAGTGGCACTGCCGAGGACATCCATGGCTGGGCAGGGTAACAGTGGGGGTGGCACTTTCTTTACATCCTCCTTACGAGAGGCCATGGCTCAAAACTGGTTTGAAGGTTCAGTGTGCCAGAGCTGGATGAGACCCAGCTTCCTAGCTCAATGGCTAGTTGCAGACATGGGAGGGTTTCAGACATGGAGCTGTTAAAATACTTTATATTATGCCCATGAAACATCAAATACCCTGAAGCACAACGGTGGAGCGGGGCTCAGGCTCCTGAGGAAGCGTCTCTTTTGTGTTGGGCTGTGATGCCCTATTCCCCCTGGAATAAGAAGGGCGGGCAATGACTCAAGTTTTTCCTACGCAGGGCACTGCGTCAAACAGGATCATGTAAGGAGCGCCCCTGCGCAAACACCCCGCGGGGCCGGGCAGTGAGTCAGCAGCCAGGCAGCTGAGAAACCCGGGGATCCCTCAGGCAGGGTACAGCAGAGCAGAGCCGGGTGGAAGAGCCTCCGTGGACAGCCCAAAGCAGCCACCCTCGGCACACAGGCAGAGGCAGCAGAAAGCAGAGGAACCGTGATGCCCATGCACTGTCCCGAGGAGGCAACACCCCACTGAGGACAGAGCCCGAGGGGGCCGGCAGACCCCTACCCTGGAGAACAGTGACAGTGAGGGCACACCTCTGCACCAGCGCTGAGCTCCAGCCATCCCTGGGCAATGCTGCAGGGGCATCTGGGTCCCACCTCACCTGGCAGCTGGGCCATCATAAACAGGGGCTGGGTTCTGTTTGGGGGAAGACAGAGCGGTTCCACCACCAAGGAAAAGGAAGTTCTTTTCACTGGGGTTCTAATGGCCCACAGAAGCACATTTATTTTTGGGTGCCTGAAGAAAAGGAGCAGGGAGGATAAAAAAACCAAAAACCCAAAAACGGAGACTAGTAAGTGCAGACTTGAAATTCCACTCCTGTTGGCTTTAAAGGGTTTAAAAAAATATATCAAAATTTAAGAGGCAGTGTTTCATTGGTCAGGGCACATACTGATGGACACCATACCTTGCTTTGAGGTTATCTTCCTTGCCAAGGGGCAAGTTCTGATACAGAGAAAGAGGTTCATATTAAAGAAAATCGGTTTTATTGTAAACAAAGTATAAAGTACAACATAAGAAATGTGCAAATCTTTAAAAGTAGTCACAAAAAGCGTATCTAACACACTATCTTCAAACGGCTCACTTTCTGATACGTGTCCTGAACATAATATGATAAAATACAAATAGTGAATGTTGATGCATTATTTGTCACAAAAGCTACAGTTTAAACTCTAGGCCGGTGTCTTTACTGCCTTGGTTTTTTACTGTTCGAATCATAACTTTCTAATTTAATACATAATATATCCATTTAATTTCTCATATAAACCGTCTTTCAAAGAGCAACGCAATGAAGAAGCCTGAGAGTCCTGGTTTTCTTCCCGAACCAACCCGTGTGGTTTGCAGTTACATCGTTCCCCTTAAAGGTGCACTGTATCTGTTCATGGAAAACACAGCGGTGCGCGACTGTGCAAAGCTATAAAGGAAACCGTAAGCAACATAAAAGCAGAAGCATCGTACGATGCCCGGGTACAACCAATGTAATCATCACAACGCTTGCCGAAGGGAAAATATGATGAAGCTCACGAGGATTCAGAAGCGTTCCCACCCGCCAGCTGCCCACATGGTGCCCCTGCGCGTCCACCCCAGCCCCCCGCACAGCGGTGCAAAGCTGGGTGTGTTCAACATCCCCTGCGGGAGGGCAGGCCTGAAATCCACGAGTCTGGCACCAAATTATCACTAATGACTGGGCCGGCAAATGGATAAGAGGAAGAGATTCCTATCAAGAGAAGGTAGCACGAGTAGGAAAACTGATTTAGGTTATCTTATGCAGGTGCGTTCTGCGCTCTCCAGCCTGTGCCCATGCATTGCTGTCCTCCTCGCCCATGTCGTCCTGAAGACTGGCAACCGAATGTTAAAACTGGAGCTGGTCTCAAGCATCAGCAGCAAACCTGCAGCAACACTTACAAGCGGCTGATCTGGGGTATATATGAATAACTTGCAAGATTCAAAACCGGCACAACGTCTGCTGCTCTGCTCTAGAACCTCCCTTTCTCTCTCCTTACCAGTGCAAAAGACACTCACTATTCCAGTCAGCCACCAGTTCTCCCAGTGTGTTTTGTGACTGAGCACAGGCTGCCTTTGCCTCTCTGCTGCACCACCACTGGTGGCCAGCACGGGAGAGCCACCAACCGGGAGCAAAAGCCTTTTTTCAGCTGGCATATCCCAGCAACAACAGTTAATTCCACCACCTTCAGAGCACATCCCGTCACTGCGCTGCCGCAGATGTTGGTGGCACAGCAGTATCGTTTAGCTTGCTCACTTCCATCTGCCAGTTTGGTAACTTCTTAGCCGACAAGTGCCGACGCGCGTGCTTCGTTAAGTGGTCGCTCCTCATGAACCGCCGCTCACACATGGGGCAGGCAAACTTCTTCTCCCCGGTGTGCGTCCTGCGATGGCGAGACAGTTCATCAGACCGTGCAAACCTTCTCTCGCAGCCTTTCCAACTACAGCTGAACGGCTTTTCCCCTGAAAGAAAAAAATGACAATGAAAAAACAATAACCATGAGTACAAACAGAGCAACAAATGGTACTGCCCTGACTGGCAGGATTTGACTTTTTTTAAACAAAAGTTTCTATTATGACAGCTGAGCCAAAAATCTACATAAATATTAGTTATTTGTATATACATGAAATGTGAAAGAATTTTATATGTCAATACTTAAACAAGCAGACTTACTACCATGAAGCCTAAGTAGTACAAAGGGTTAACAATTCTCTGGAATCAAATAGCTTGAGATGCCCTTTACGTCTCAGACAGCCAATTTTAACCCTCAGCTCCAGATCGTGACAATTTAACACACCCAGAGCCACCCCTGAAACGCAATCTGTGATAATGTTGTACGTAATGGAGCTCTGGCAGCGCACCCTGAGCCTACGTGAAAATAGACGTGGCTTTCTGCTGATGCAGTAGGAGCTGAGGCGTGGAGGTACTACTCTAAAATAACCAAGGTAGGAATAGTTCGGAGTAGATCCTTGCATTCTTTCATAAAGCAATCTCTTTAAGTTTCACCACTTGTGAGAAAGGCATTCTTGTGGGGAAGCCCAATAAGGCATCTTTGCTCTGGAAAAGGATACTTCACTCCGGGCAAGGCCTTGCTTCCACCCCTGTAAGAAGCATTACTGAGCGCCTTCTGACATGAAGCAAGTCCAGCACAAGCAAACTGCTGAGTCAGCTTCCCCTCAGGGGGGCGTCCTGCCAGAGATTCGGCAGTGTTACAGCACATGCTGGCAGAAAAAGTACTGCATTGCTGCCCCACAATTTGATCCACGGACAAATCCGGTAATGGCTAGAACCTGAGAAGTTCCGCATACATTTTCTACATTAATTTTTAACATCCAGCAACAGTGACCAACCTGTGTGTGTTCTGACATGAGCCTTCAGATGGGAGCTCTTGAAGTACGTTTTCCCACATCCCGGGTAGCTGCAAATGTGACTTCTTATTCTTGAAGAATCAACCAGAGGAGTGGTTTTTGCTGCAGAAGGTACAAAGCTGGGAGCAGGGGCAATGGGGGAGAGTCTCGTGCCATTCGGACTAATGATGGGAGCCTTTGTGCTCTGCACAACCGGCTGGGGCACAACGAACATAACAGCACCTTTGGGAACCTGGGTGCCCATGAAGACCATTGGCTGACAGAGAGCTGGCTGCGGGCTTGGCGCGGTGTTAGGCACCACGGCTGTCACCATGTTGTTGTTTGTGGGCAGCGGGACCATCTGGCAAATCACTGGCACAGGGGGAGGTCCACTGCCTTGCGCAGGGCACGGCGGTGCCACCCCCCTTGGCTGCTGTGCCAGCCCGGGGACAGGCTGATGTCTGCTGCTGACCGAAGGCTTTGTCAAGGGCGCCGGGCCGACAGCTGGCTCTGCGGTTCTTCCCTCTGCCACCAGTGATTCAGCGCTCCCAGCACTGGCTCTGCTTGGCGCCACGGCAGAGCACGCCGACTGTTCTGCCTCAGCACTGTGTTTACTGCTTGTTTCCCTCGAAACGCTGTCCCGGTATTTGAGCACGCTGGCTGTTCTCACCGGGCAGGTCCTGCGGTTACAAGGCTGAGCATCGGCTGTGTGGCGGATCACGCTCGTCGCTTGAGCTTTCAGAGGCCTCTCCGCCTCTCTCCGCGGTGCGGCCAGAGGAGGCTTGGCAGCCTCGGCTGGCGACCTGCCAAGCGCTGCGGTGGGCACAGGCGCCCCAGGATGGACCCCTGGATGGACCACCTGAGACATCTCGAAGTCGGAAGGGCTGTAGGGGGGTGTCAGGCACTGCGCGGGGAGAGAGACACAGTGAGGGGGGGTTCATCACCAACACATTGCCACACTAAGGCTTAAAAAAAGCACACGTGTACAAATTCAAGAACTTACAAATGCTGGTATGGCGCTGAAGTCTGCTGCTCCAGGAAGCAAAGTCTCGTCACTCTCTTCCGACATATCAGATGCTGGAGTTATAGGTCTCATTTCTGCATGTTTTTTGAAGTCTGGTTTCCAGTTGCAACTCATGGAAATCAGGGCTTCTACAGCCTCGTAATCACTTTTTTGAGGAGCATTGTTCCAGAAATACCTAGTATCTCTCTGTTTCTCAGCCATCATCTCCATTTCTTCCTCCTGTTCCAGTTAGAGGAAAAAAAAGGAAACTTTAAACCTGATGCTAAGCTTGAATATTTTGCAGTTACTTAGAAGGTGGCAACGTAAAAACCAAACAAAGCAACCCATGCAAGACAAACACGCTCGGTCATGTGGGGGTATGCCTGTATTTTCCTGCCCTCTTTCTTACTTATACTGTATTTCTGTGAAGCTGTTAGTGGGAAATCTGGCCGTCTGTACTATGTACTTTTTTGAGATAAGAGCTCCCTGCAAACTCAAGCAACAGTTTAAGTTATTCCATATTGCAGGCTTAACAAAAATCTCCACCCAAAAAACCCCAGAACTTCCTCCCCCATGGCACCCTCCTTCGGTTCTTGCTTCAGACGGAGCCCCGTGCTTGTCCTGGCGCAGGAGGCGGCACCGCACGGGGCCGCTGCTGCCGGAGCCATTCCCGGGAACGCTCACCAGGTCTGTCCCGCACACACCTCTGCCAGGGGAGTCACCCGCCGGGAGAACTGACACACGGGCGCGCATTTCCACCACCCAGCCGGTCACACCCCGGGGGCAGCCCCCCCGCTGCGTTCGCCAGGATTATCCTCGGGATTATCCTCAGGATTATCCTCAGCACAGCCGCTCGATCCCGCGGGACGGTGCCCGCCGCTGCTGGCCGATTCCCCCCCCGCCCCGGCGGGGTGTGTGGGTGGGAAAGCCTCCTTTCTGGAAGCCGCGTCCCCAGGGAGCGGGAGTCCCGGGCGGGACGCATCGTTTCAGGGCGAGGCGGGGAGCGGGAGGCCCGCCCGGCTGCCAGCGGCGCTCCTGCACCGGGGCCTGAGGGAGCCGCCCCG
>VZRW01000150.1:0-25809 GCA_013398125.1 Aegotheles bennettii
AACCAGTGTTTTAAACAGGTTGTCCCACCCATTCTGGTGTTTTGTTGTTACTATTGTGTTTCGATATCTTTTTATGTTTACGTAGTGTCTCACACAATACAGTCTGCTTCCATAAGCAGTGATTCCATACATTAGAATACTACCAATACTAAGTAGTAATACTAACCTTGACTGAGTTGAGGTAAATCAGAACATTACGAAATTCTTTATGAAGAAAGAAGCAGGAGGACATGCACTGTCTCCCTGGAATGGTATCTAAAATTCAAGAGAAATGCAGATTTGTAGACTTTAAAAATCACATGGTAATGGAAAGCACTGTCAAGACTGCTGACAACTATGAAAGCATTTAACTTCTAAAAATAGCGTAACCTATCTTTTCAAGACAAAGGACCAGAGGTTAAAAAAAACTATTAGATCATCTTGTCAAATTTCTTTACAGCATACAATAACTATTGCAAGACTTTATTCAACAGCAAATTCTACAGAGACAAACTGTTAAAGTAACAGGCCTTTTCTATGACACAATATATGTAGCATAATTTTACTGTGAATTATTCTTACTCTTAGAAAATGACACTTGATACAAAGTCTGATTTTGTTATTCTAACTTAAAAACTTTTTTCTTTAAAATGGTGCTTTTCAGTTATCCTGGACAAAGAAGCTCTACATATCTTAATTTTAGTTCCAGTAAAAGAGCAAACTTGAGATATGGAAAATATAGTTTTTTATATATATATAAAAATTAATATACACACAGGAAAATACTCTGATGAAATACAATATGAAAATTAATTTTCATGCACTTGGGGTTACCACATTTCTCACAAGTGGTAAAACCATAAATAAGTTAGGCATATCGGTTCAAAGGAGTGTCAGTAAACTTTGCTACCATCTATGTTATCATAAACAGCTGCCATCATACTACGCTGTCATCTACTCCAAAATTGCAAGCTCTGTTACTAAAAAAGTATTTCAAAGTTTTTTAGAGACTCTGAAGTAAACTTACTAGGACTACTTTTTGTTAGACCCAACCAGCAGAGACTGGTCAGAGATGGATGAACCCAAGTAGCAGCTGGGAAGGCATCAATGCAAGTGATGTCGAATCACTACTATTTCACTACATCAAATGATCATTACAGAGCATGCTGTTCTGTGCAGTTTGGTAAAGTAACAGGAGAGAAGATGCTAAGGCTACCAACAGCCCTGCAGTAATCTGCTCCTGTAGGTTAGTTATCTTCAATCCATCCACCCTAGGAAATGAAAATATCTCTTCTGTATATATAAATTTCATGTATCCGGATATCAGTATTTTGACTCCATACCACAGCACAAAATATAGCATTCCACTGAAAAATTGTACATTCTCCTTTAAATAAGGTAGGGTAGTAATTATTCCTGGAAAGCAGGAAAAGCTTAAAATATATCTCCAAAGGAAAGCAGAATATTCTAATTTTTAATCTTTTAGCACTAAGAGATACCAAACTTGGATGTCCTGTTATTTCCATAAAGAGATAATCCATCCTTATCTATGTCTGAACCACATAATTCAGCTCTTCAACTTAGGAAAATTATTTAGTTATTTATGAGGTGTTCACCTGGGAGCAGAAACTGGCCTGTATATTTATCTGTCCTTTTTTTACATGCAGGCGTACTTATGACAATTATACGCAATGAATACTACTAGTGACAGGAAAACTAGAATTTTATAGTTCTAATTCATCCCATGTGACTCATGCAGCAAGAGGAAAAGATTCTTATTTTGAAAAATTACTTAGGGTCACCTAAGAATATCTCCAGGAAAAGACTGCACAAAGTCCAGAAAAAGTGTTTCATTCCTCCCACCCAACAAGGTATGTCTGACTTGGTCCTAGAACAGGACCACTGGAAATGAAAGGAGTGCTTTTCTCCATTGTGCTTGCAGTATTTTTAGAGTAGTTTGTAAGATTTACATTAAGTACCAGGACACTGCATTTAATGGAAATGTTATTGTTTACTTACTTTCACTAGTGTTCCTCTCACCCCATTTCCTCCTTAACTTATTTTAGAAATTTGATCTGTTTAATCTTCTACCTGGTTGAGACCCTTGGGGAAGAGCATGAGAATTAACTATAAAAATCTAGTTATATCCTCCTCCATAATGCCAATTCCATTTCATGTCATTGGGACTAAGAATTTTTATTAAGCTCAAAAAACCCCAGTAAACCAAGCTGCTGTTCTGGGTGTTATCTATTGCTATTAGAGGGTGAATATTGATTTCTACACTATAAGTGCTTCCTGGTTTTATTGGTTTTTTGTTTGTTTGTTTTGATCTAATTGTAAATAGCAAAGGGCTTAACTGATTACTCCAAATGACTTCACAGGTATGTGACACTGTATTCTTCCTAAACTGTCTGTTGCTGCCTTTTTCTTAGAATCACAGAATCACAGAATCACAGAATCATAAAAACGTTTTCAACTAGCAGTAATCATGCCTCGGATTAACCTCATTAGCTGTGATACTGCCACTACACAAAGCTACAGTTTCTACAGTTAACAAGTCAGAAAGACAGGACCTTGTTTTGAAAAAATATTTCACATCTTCATTTTAATCCATTAATTTTTGATAATCCACATTAAAATCGGGAGCTCTGTAGGCCCAGTTGCAAGCAAAGACATAGCACAGGATTTCCTCACTCTAGCAAGCACAACCTACTTTTGTATTATAAATCTGCAAAGCAACGAAGTAACTTAATAAAGATCTTAAACAGACAATTTAGTGGTACTAGCTCCTTTCAAGGATTGGCACAGTGAGAAGTGCTGAAGCATGACTTAAGTGCTTGAATAGCATGGCTGGCTACTTAGCAAAAGCCCAAGTATAGAAACAGTGAGAATTTTATTCTCTATTTTAAATCCAGCAAAACAAAGGCAGCAGATCAAAAATGACCACAAATATACAACATACTGGCTAATAAGCTAAGTTACATAAGGCCATAAAAATGATCAGATTGGATCCAGAGTCTATCTGGTTCAGGAACTTGCTGACTAAGAATATACAGCTATAGAAAGAATATATATATTCTGATTTCACATGTAATAAATGCTATGATATGAAATGCCACTTCCTTTGAAACTTCTCCCAGGTCCCAACAATCTGCACTGAAGACTTCCCAATCATCACTGAAAATTATGCGTTAAACAGCCAATGGACTTTTCTTCTATGAATTTTTTTATACCTTCTGGTTCTTGCAAGCTTCTGTATCAATTAAGTTGTTTTAAATGAAAAAGTAACTCATGCTGTTTAATTGTCTTGTGTGATGATTTATTTCAATGTTCGTTGTTTTTCATACGATACATTAACTAATTCTTCTCTATTCCTTTTCTCCTTGTCATTTATGATGTTCTGTATCATGAACATAACCAAATTCAGTCATAATTTTCCAGGTAATGTATCCTTTTTTATTTAATCTCTCCTTGTTCAAGAAGCTATCACCTTTCTCTGATCATCCTTGCTGTGTTTATTGTACCCTTTCTTGTTCTACCATATTTTTTCTAAATGTAACAACCAGAACTGCAGACAGTACTTAAGAGAGGGAACCGCATCTGTATACTGTGACACAGTAATTATTGTTGTTTTGTTCTCTCCTTCCTCAATTCCTAAGATTCTCTTCAACTTTTATGGTAATTTTACAAATATAGCTTGGTTTTTTTTCACCCCCTATGTACTACATTGCATTTATCAAGGCTAAATTTAATTTGCATATTATTACCCAGCTTCATATATTCTTCCACAGCTTTCATCATTGTGGAAGCTTTCATTTTTCCTACTATGGGTAATTCTGTACCATTGGCAAACCTAGTCATGTCATTAATGTCTCCTGTAGCTCATTAATTATGAATACGAGCCCTTTCTTTAAAGAAACAAAAGGTTCTTTCAAGTGTTCAAATCAGGTGTATTTTATCCTTTTCACTGCTACTTCACTGAAAATTTTCTGTTAGAAATGAGAAAGGCTATTATGTAGCTTCCCTTCTTGAAATTAGAACTGTGGAAAATTTTGAGGTATTTGCTAACACACAGATTTTGAATTTGATAATACTCGGATCACTGTAACAAAACTGGATTTTCATTATGAAATCTCAAATCAGGTTCTATGTAATCTCTATTGGTCTAGAGTCACCTGTTCACTTCTGTGTTCTCTAAGAAAGATGAAAACTTAGCATTTAAAAATTAATTCTCTGTATCATGTCATGTGATTGCGTTACTAGGTCAACATGGGCAGAATAAAATTCTCCAACTGTTATTTAATTATCTATCTATATAAAAATCTCTAAACTCTGTAATATGCCAGTTACTGTTCCAATCCAGGCTGTATGGTGAATAATCTAGCCTCAATACAATAAGTCTCTTATCTGAGCATGTAATTTAAAACAATTTTATGTTACTCACTGATAAAGAAAAGATATTTACTTTATTTTGAGAGAAGCTTTCTATAGTGTTTAGAACCATTTCTCCACTGACATAGTCTATTTAGTAATACCCCATTCTAAATTAAATAGGAACAATATCCTACATGTTACCTTCCTTCTATCACATTTAAAAATTATTTTAGCTTTATAGCTTCCTCTTTTAAAACCAAGTGTTCTGATTTATTCATCTTCTTGTAAAACATCCAGTATTTGTATAAAAGCACTTACATATTTGGTCTTCATGTGTTTGCTTTTTGTTATGTCCTATATAAATTGAACTCTGCCTCTTCTATCTCCTATCTACAGTTTGTTGACCTCCACCTGTCCTTCATTTGAGGATACAAAAAAACCCCTCATACTATTTTGTCTTTAAAGGAGGAATTACCTTGAACTGTGTACTTTTCTGCATGTCAGCTTTCTCACACAAGTTTTTAAAAAGATCACAGATGACAAAGCAGTTTTTACATGGAAGTACCAAGAGCGTAAGATGCTTGCAGTACTAATGTTTCCATTTACCTTTAGTAGTATCAGTCCTTCCCATAGGCTCATTTTTTTCAATTAACCCACCTTCCTAATGCAGGCTACATTTCTGTTCCCTTTCTTCCCCCCCCTCACCCCAACCATACCATGTCAGCCTCTCTATCTTGTTTTGCATATGGGTTTAAAAATCTTTCACAGTAAAATTAAGACTTTTAGCTTCTTAACAATTTAAATGTTGGTGTTATATCTTCACCATGCATCTTTTCATGATATTTTTTCACAGACCATGTCTGTATTATTTTTATCTATGTGTGCTATGGTCACTCGTCACACTTCCATGATTATTATGGGCATTAAGAGGTCCGCCACCATTATATCAATCACTCTGTGACTTTACTGGCATCACAGACCTACTTAGCTATATGCCCACTAACAGGGTCCTCCACTACTACAGTTCATATTGCTTCTTTCTGTTAGCTGGAATCCCAGCTCCAAAGGGATAGCCTCAATGCAAGAGGAATGTGTTAGGGAAGGCTCATCAATGGAACCACTTTCAGTCTTCCAACGTGAAACAGTCTGCTGCACAATCTCAACAGTACAAGGGCTGCAAGGGGAACAGAATGGCTCAGCAGTATTTCTGAAAGTTTCATCAGTGCTGCTGCTGTCTCTTGAGCTCTTTCTCTTCAGTCAACATGGACACAGGAGACAGCATTCTGTCTCTGAGGACTATGAGCTGTTGCACCATGAACATGCATAAGTTACCCACCTAAAGAAATAGATACACTGACAATGCCTACAAAGGAAATTGGGAAGCTTCAGTTCAGCTGAGTTTCTGTGTTCCAGCTACTGGCTTTTTTGATTTGGGATTTTTTAGTTTACTTTGGCAAGGGAAAACAGGGTCTTGCTTTAGTCTATTATTCAATGAGTAAGAGTAAATATTGAAAATACGTTGGGGTTTTCTTGTTGGGTTTTATCAAGTGTTTTTTTAAATTCAATCAAGGAGTTAGTCCCAGAGCCTCCATTTCTCTCTGTAGCCAAATTCCTCTTTATGTTTTTATCACACTCAGTTCCTGGGCACACTCTGTGCTAGGACTCTACATACTTGACAGGCTTTCATTAGCAGTCCTAGATTTGTACCTGTGAGTGTCTGTACCTGTGAGGTTTCAGCCATACACTTCATCTAATTAGCGTGTTGTCTTCTGATTCTACAATGGGGATTATTAGTCAAAGGCAAGCTGCCACAGTGTCTATCAGTGAAGACTAGCAGTGTGCAGTATAGCCTCTTTTCTAGCCAAATTCATATAGTAAGCCTTCTAATTTAAATTTACAAATTTGTTTTAGACTATAAATTAGACTTTCTGTTACTCATACTATAGCAACAAAATGCTTAGCAACAGATATGCTAACAGTCAGCAGCTAGACAAGGATATGAAGGTATTTGGATATTGTAAGTAAGATTACATAATGGAGAAAGAACATTTAAAACATACCACATTCACTGGTTGATTCACCCACCAACTGGAAGAACTGCTGAGCAATTTTCAGATGATCTTTCTGGGAGAGGAAAAAAATCCAACATGAGTTCCAGAGTTGATGCTACAATACACAGTGAAAATACACTCTGAGTAACAGATGGGGAGCAACTAACAGACAAACCAAGGCTGAAGTAAAAACAGAAAAGGTAAATGTGCCACTGTATGTGCCTAGATACATAAGAACACTGTAGAAATCTAACAGGGTTTGGGGAGGCAGGACAGAGAAGCCAAATTCAGTTTGATTTACTGTCAGGACTAGCAATAGAGATTTGCATTTCACTTATTCTTGACTGAGTACTGTACAGAAGAATATTAAGAGACTTGGAGATCCAGCAATCTAAATGAGAAATGACAGCTTCTTTCACTCCATTCCAGTCCCTACAGAGCTGTTCAAATCCTACTGTTGGAGAAGCTGGAGAATCTCATGGGCTTCACTCACCGAGCCCATTTCTTGTCCCAGTGCTGCATTTACCACTCCTTTGAGGACGTACTCCTGAAGTAAAAAGTACCAGAGAAAACAAGGTGAGGATTTCACGAGACATGTCAAAGCCTACTTGCACATTGTTTTCTTCCTAAATTCAACTCTATCCCAACTCAGTTTAATAGGTAGCTGATTACTATGATACTATGATAGTGCTTCAGCACAGTAGTACAAAGTTACCACCAAAAAAATCCATTCCACTTGTTAGGTAGTTACTTCTGCTAAATATGTGGGATGCAAAGGCATAGTGTGTTTTCTGATAAGTCTTATGCTTAAAGGCAATGTACTGGAAGGAACACCATAACATACTATCATGTCCTCTTCACCATCATATGACCAATAATCAAGTGCAATATTGTTACATTAATGCAGAGATCCCACTTCAAGTATGCACATTGGTTAACCATAACTATACCATCCTTGATCCAAAATGCATAGTGTTTCTCATTAGGGAAAAAATGTCAAGAGGCTTGTGCTCTGTGATCATGCGTGCTACTGAAATTAGGAATAGGAGTAGAGTACCCTCTAATCTCTACTATGAGGTACAACCGTAGTTTGATTCTTCTCTAATCAACATTTTCTCAGCATGTAAAATAATCATTTGTCTTATTTAAATCTTACAATTAAGAGTTATAGCTATAAACCTGTTGTTATTCCTGATAAACCTGGACAGTCCTGTCACACATGTAAACGCAGAAAGAGACATGTACACAGACCAACAGTGGAATGCAAGGAAACAATCTAAGAGTACTAGCCAGTATTCTAAGTAATCATTTTAGCACACCAACTCTTTTACAGAAGCCAAAATTATTATCCTATAGGTGTCATGACAAAGATGAAATTTGAGAAGAACTAAAGGAGGCTGTACAAGTGGTTTTGCAACTCTTAGTAGGGAGTTAATTCCAAGTGTGAGTGAGAAAATGGAGAAACAAGCACAAAGATACTAATTTCAAAATGTGATCAAGAATGATATGTTATTTATATTAGGCACGTATATGAGGAAAGTGGAGGCTAAAGGACCAATAGACGCAGAAAGCTGTTCAAGGAAGACTTCCTATACTGAAAAATGCAAGAAGTGAAAAGCAACAGCAGAAGGCACTCCTCAGCACAAAATCACCAGCTCTGTATTCTTGAGGTTTTCCTTTTCCCTCCCTCCATCTAATACTCTCACAGACTCATGAAAGGTCCCTTTCATGCCCAGCTATGTGACCTTTGGAAAATAAACTGCAAAGAGGAATAAATCAGGCACTAAAGATGTTGGAACAGCCACAAAAGAAAATTACAGTAGCAGCCAAGGGACACTGCAGTTTTCACTCATTGCAGCTGAAGTGAGATGGAATTAGAGAACACCCATTATTTAAACTGTATAATCTAATCTAGCTCATGTTTATTGAAATGGCTTCAGAACAAACCGAGTGAGCATCTGAGCTAGTAGATCTGAGTGATGATAACCATCACCAGGGCAGAAGTGACAAGTAGCTCTAGTTGGAAAAGGGCTTTTATCTAGGCACTAATGGTCAGCTCACTAGAATCAAGTCTGCACACAACAGAGCTGTATTTTTATTGAGTCCAGGTGGTACAGCAATAAACATGCTAAGTGCTCATATATAAGCATGCACATTAAGTCTATTGCTGATAAATAGATGGAAAACACAAGAGTTTTAAAAGTGGGAATGGGACAAACTGTCCTCATGATACTAGTTTTGTATGTGGCAGATTTCATGCCAACTTACAACTTTTGTCTTTCTGTACCATGACATCCGTTTCCAATTACCTGTGGAGCCGTAGGTTCCAGGTCCTTAATCAGGTTATAAGCCTCCTGAACATCATCTGAAATACCAGACGTTAGAATGCATGACAACTCATAGCACACTGTGTTAGAATAAATCATTCATCCTCTACAACATTCCCCAATAGTCACAGACTAGGAAATAAAGCATTTTGACAGGGGGAGAAAGGTAACTATAAATCTTTGTGAATTTATATCACATGGTGATGGTTTTCTAGAACCCAAATAACAAACATCGAGTGAGTAATAGCTTCTTTATTACTACAATTTTCCTAGTAGAGATGACTTGTCCCCCTTGTTCATAATCCAGTGGCTGCCTTCAACACAGTACAAGGTCAAGATTAATAAATCCATCATCTTCCTGTCTTCTCTCATATTTATTTACCTCTCAAGGAGGATAGGGTAACGTGATTCTGAAGGGAAACTTCATCTTTTCCTTATCAATATTTCAAAATCTGTTCAGTACTCTTATCCGATCCTAATTCTAACAAGCAAAAAGCATTACTAGTATAAAAGTTTAAATGTGAAGTTTGAATTCAATAAAAAACTTAATTCCCACCGAAGAAATACATAATCTGAAAAGATCCTAAACTTTACCTAAAACAAAAAAAGATGTTGGCACTATGGTCTGCTTAGTAACCCAACCTAGTGAAAATGCCCTTTTTATTTGCAAAATTTTGTTAATACAGATTTATACCAGCTGCCCGTAAGAACGAGCCTTATCAAACAAAATGTTTTTTTGCCAGTACATACCATCCATACACTGTGGGGACAGTACCATAGAGTGGCTTAAAGCAATATACATGGGAGCTGCCAGGCTCCCATCCAACCCCTCTGCTTTCCTACTCATTCCCTTGACCAGTCACATAAGTAAGCCAGCACAAGGTACTAGATTAGCCAAAAGTCATAATTTTTATTCTTTTTCTTTTTTTAATACAAATAGGTTTTTTGTTATTTTTGGCTAGCTCAGCTCACCACCAACAAAAAAATGACAGCAGCCTTACTTTTATCAGTGTAGACCATCAACAGCAAACTATGTTCTTCAGGCTCCAACAGAAGCCTCTAGAAAATAAATCTCACTGGAATAGATTATGACTGGATACCTGGCCCCAAACCCTGCTAAAAGTCACTATCTTAAAGAGCTGAAAAAAATGGGATGCATGTTTGTGCTTCAGTCACTCCAGTTCAGAGCATGTCTTAACACAAGCCTACCTTCATTGGAGACCTTGTAAGTTTTGAGAGACAGCTGTAGTCATTAGAAGTAATGATTTCTCACATTCTTAACTCATGCTGCTACACTAGCAAGACTTAGCCTAACCACAAAAGAGGTTTTAATCTGAATTCCCTCTGGCCTTCTTTGTCAGTATGCAAGTCATTTGTATACCACAGTGAAGAAAAGAACCTAACTAATGAAAATTACTGAAAGGTTGACAGCAAATGAGTAAACAAGACTGATTTTTAAGTGATGCAGAAGATATACTTTGCTTCTGTGTAAGCAGAGCAATATTATTGGGCAAGATAATTGGTAATATGAGTGTCATCTATAGTGATATTTCCAACAGTGACACTGGACGGAAAGGTGGCTGAGAACAGCAGGCATAGATTTACCAATGCCAAAGGGTACTGACTAACCCAATGGATGACTGCTTGTATGGATAAGGGTATAGTAGTGTATGCTGTATACTTAGACTTTAGCAAGGTCTTTGACATGGTGTCCTATATCTTTGTCATAGCAAAACTTGAGAGGTAGGACTGGCTGAGTAAGATAGTAAGGGAATGAAAAACTGGCTGGACTACCAAAGGACAGTGATCAGTTGTACGAAATCCAACTGGTGTCTCATTACCAATCGTATCTCCCAGGGATTGATACTGTTGAATGTCATATATTAACGACCCAGATGATAGGATAGAGTACTCTCAGCAAGTCTGCAGATGGTAACAGACTGAGAGAAAGCTCCCACACGTTGAGAAACAGCTCAACAGGCTGAAAAATATCTCATGAAGTTGAATGAAGGCAAGATGCAAGGCCTGCATCTTGCTTGGCTTGAAACAATCCTAAGCAACAAGACAGGTAGTGGGCTGACTGGCTAAAAGGCAAACTGGGGGCCCTAACAGGCAGTGTACCCTTGAAGCAAAGGAGGCCAAGTACCCACTGGATCATATCAGCAGGAACATAGCCATCAGGGCAAGGGAAGGGCTTTTTCTCTATTTAGCACTTGTGAGATTGCACCTGAAGTCCTGTGTCTGGTTTTGGGATCCCTCAGTCAAGATAGACATTGAAATAGTAGAGGAAGCCCATCTGAGGGCTCCTGAGGCAGGTAGGGGGATGAGAAGAGATTGAGAGAACTGCATTTGCTTAGCTTTCAGAGAGGGGTCAAGGGAGATCTTATCAGTGTCTACAACTAATGGGAAAGTACAAAGAAGATGGAGACAGATTCCATAGGGTGAGATGAAAGGCAGTGGACATGAGATGGAACAGGAAATTCTGACTTAGATGCTTGTCTGGACAAGGCTCTAAGCAACCTGATCTAACTGGACCTGCCCTGAATAATATGTTGTGCTAGAGATCTCCAGAGGTCCCTTCTCACTAATAATGTGATTCTGTTATTTACCTAGAACTCTATAAATTTATACAATATAAGGTAGGTGATAATGTACTTTTAATAATATACAATTGTGACCATTTGAATTTACTTGAGAATGTATACTTAATTTATAACTATTATGAAATTTAAATAACCTCATGTGAAATTTAATTAACCTTATTGTCAGTCTCTAATATCAAATAAAACAAAATAGGGATAGAATTGCCATATTTTGTGAAGACTGTGACATTTGCAGATTAGCAAATTCAGATCAATTACATTTTATTGCACAGCATTAGCCACAATAAGAATTTCTATAACACATAATAGTCATCAGTAGTGGGATATTCTAAAATTTGTCACAGTCTGAGTTGAACTGAAAGGATGAGACAGTGTCTTAATTGCATATGCAGACAGAAGAAACAGTCCTGGATACAACTGAGCACCAAAGAGAACCTATTCTGACTACAAAGATTAAATCTCACCAACCTTGTTGATTACAAATCATAAAGACGTTACTCAGAATCAGTATCTGAAACTCTAAATCAATTGCACTATAAAAAGCTCACAGAGCTTTTTCAAGGTACTATGTTTATGTATGCACAGATTCTCTGATGAAGTTATTGGGATGCAAAAAATATAAGTTGGTGTGACTTCTGCCAGCAAAATATATCACCTTCTTCTCAGTTATTTTTCAACATTTTGGAAAAAAAATGCAGGCGTGGATTTTATTTATTTAAAAAGTAAGAAAAGACATTTTTCTGCTTTCAGATGCTCTGGTCATCTAAATATAGGCAATATAATATAAATGTAATATAATATAAATATAAAGGCTTAAAAGAAAGCAGTGCATGAAAAAGCAATCATCACATCACCTTATATTAGATGACTGCAGTTAACACCTATTCATCACTTGGCCAGTCAACCCACTGTTGAATAATGGAAAACAACAGGAGAACAGGAAAGGCTCTGAAACTAAACTCAGATAAAATTCAAAGAAGTTGGCCAACTAAGGAGAGAAACAAGCAGAAAATCCTCTCCAACTGATTCTGGCGACCTACTTGCATTCTTCAAGAGCTGTAAAGTAGATTTGGAAAGAAATGTCTTGTTCACAAACTGTAGCCTTGTTCACAGTCACTTTGGCACACATTCTGTTTGTGTGGTGTTTACAGAAATAGATAGACGTCCTTGCCTTCATAGGACATATGCCTACCATTCTCACATATTCAAGTAGAGGAGAGGTCCTCTCACTGTAAATATATATACACCACGATCCCTGAAGCCATCTCCTGCAACCCAAGGAACCCCCAATGTGCTGCTGAAGTAGACTTATTTGAATGCACACAATTAAAGCCCTTCTCTGAAAGCCATAAGAGCACTTACACCACTATTTTCCAGAGGAACAGGAAATTAAATAAATTATATTTTACTGTAAAAGACAAAAAGCTTTTCATGGAATAGTCAGTTGAGATCAGATGAATGAATGTCATCCCTGAAGCCATGAAAAGAGCGAGAAGAAGGTGTATTTACCTTGCCGGAGATAGTAAATCACAAGATTCAGTCTTGCCTCAGGAATAACATCAACCAGAGGAGGCAAGACCTGCAAAGCCCCTTCTCCTCCTCGGAACACCACCTGCAGAGAAAAGCAGCATATTGATAACTGTGTATCAAAATCTTCTCTATGGTATCTTAATTGAAGGAAATAAATCCTTAAATTCCTATATTAACTTTAGGAAAAGGTCAGTAGTACTGGCATTAGCAAAATCCCTGCTTTAATATAACTATAGAATCACAATGTATGACAGTCTTTATTCTGAAGAATATGAAGTATTTAATCCATCAGTAAAATTTAATTTATTTCAGCTTTTAGCAGCTTAAAGCAGTGATACATTATATCTCAAAAATTTTAAAGAATAATATGGTCTGAGACGAGAGTGAGGGGAACACACACAGAATCACAATTTGCTTATGATGTATTCATATGAAAAATTCAGGCTAACAACTCTACAACTATTTAGAATGCCACAAGATCCTAAAATGATCAGGAGCAGCCCAGTTTGAAAGCAGTTTTAACTCTTGGGGAAAAAAGTGTTAGCTTGTTGTGACTGCTCTTGAAAAACAACCAAGCAAGCAACTGCCCATCATTAAATAAGAGCAATTTACTGTTCCTGGTTGTTCAGCAAAGTAATAATATCACTGCAGGGAAAATTAAGAGGTGATTAGTGACTCTTTTACTGCAGAACACACAAGTTTTTTGGCTTTTATCAGTATCTTTTTCCCTATGAACTCCTTGTTAAGTACTTTTTGGATGGAGACCATTTTCCTGCATTATCTTAATTCCTCTCACACAGTTGTCCTACTAAATGAGAGTTCAGGGTCATGCATTCTGACTTGCTTCTACAGTGTAGTTATTGACTGGGCTCCACAAAATATCTTGCAAAGGTATTCCTAAAGGACTTAAATTATTTTAATATGGGGGTAAAAGAAACAACATTATTATTTTCTGGACACAGTCTCAAACTGACAGGGAAAAATTCCAGGAAAAAACCCCCAACTGAATATACAGGTAGAATTTCTGGAATGGGACTTACATGGCAGCAGGGATTCAATTGGGCCTGCAATTCCCAAAATACTCCATTTTGTGAATCATCAAGAAAAGCTCTACAAATGAGTGCAGTTCATACTAAATCTGAGAAATACATTACTCACCAGATTGTGCTTAATGAGCTCCTTGCCAAACTCAAAAGACGATGAGGCACTGTCTATCAAGTTCTTGAGCTCTGCCTGGAATTACATACATTCAAAAATGTTAACATGAAAACAAAAAAGCACAAAAGCATAAACGGAGCTTTGTCTGAGCCCCAAAGCTAATAGGAAGACATCTCCAGCATTTCTATGGGATGATTTTAGCAATTGGATAATATATATAGACACAAGGTCAAAAATGGACTGGGAAAGCTGTAAGACCACTGTGCACACATGTGGACAGCTGGCTTAATATCAGGGAAACTGAAAGAGGTGACATTCCTAAGAGAAGGACACAATGACAAGATAAAGGCCATTATCAACATTACTGATTAAAACAGATAACAAGGAAAAGAAACCTGTAAAGAATCTAAAATAAAGGTGAACTGAAGGGCTGTCCAACAGATACCTCAGCAGCCTTCCCATTGTAAAGTCGGAAATAGTTACAAGCCTTAAGGTTAAGAGCAATGGTGCTGTCAGGAACTTGCTGAAGATAAACAGCTAGCACTTCCTGTGATACATCATAGTAATCCAGTTTGTAATAGCACAGGGCCACATACACATTCAGAGCCAGGTATTCCCTGCAGGAAAGAATTAAAGAGAACATTTAAATCCCACCAGATAGTTATACCAGAGAACATTAAAATCAGTGATAAAGCTCTCACATGTCTATACATCTTTTACAAGCCCATCAAAACTGGAGTTTCTAAGAAATGCTAATTAGGTATCTATAGAGCTCTAGTTTGTTGGGCAAGATTGCACAGATCTGAATTTGCATTAATTTTTTTTTTTCAATGACAGCTACTGCAGCTTTAAAGAATTACCTACAAAGTTACTGGTTTGCAAATCTGGGAAATGGTGGCAACTTAACACTAAGGAAATGCAGAGAACATGAGCACTGAATTTGGCCTGACAGAACAAGATTTCCTATGCAATACGTGGAAAGACATTTAATATCTACATAAAACTGAAAATATTTTCATGGATCTTATTATTTTATACCAAGTATGATTATTTAAAAAGAAAATCCTTGCCATTACAAGGTATCAAGCCAGAAGAACTAGACACAGAAATAAGACAGGCATTTGTGGTAACAGTAAATAAAAGGATAATTGTTATGAAGGTTACTCATTTAGCTTTGAGTGATTGCTTCTACAGGACTTGGAAGTTCAAATATATTCCCCAAGCATTACATGACATACTTATATACATTATGATGGACTTCTCTGCAGCATTCAAGAAGAAATACTGCCAAAAGATAGCTGTGTATTCCGAGGCAGCAGTTTCTGTTTCATTAAACATAACTTCCTGTCACTTAAGAATTCAATTTGTTCCTTGCTAAATTCTGAATTAAAAACTTGCAGAATGTGATAGAAAAAAAAACATCAACAAGTGTCATAGCAGGATTAATAGAAATTGAAAGAATTTCAAACTTAATGGAATGTAAGGAACTTCTTATTTAAAAACTAAGGATTGAACACTTCTTAGAAAGGTTAAGAAGTGAAGAAGAAGTCAGTAACCACAAGTCACCAGACTGGCCATCAGAAGGGAAAACAAGAAAAAGACAAAGCAGATACATAACCATATATAATTTGAGAAGAAATAAGTAACAAAATAAAAAAAAAAAATCTCAGAATTAATTACATGAAAATATCACTAAAAGAAAGCAACAGCGAGCAGCCTTTTTACATGTGCATTTTTCAATAATGATTTGCAGTGAAAAAAAATGAGGGTGCAACTTGTGCACATTTTGCAGTGGAAAAGGGACAGCAAATTGGGAAAATTCCTACTTTCAGAACCCTAAATGGAATTCCAAACACCAACAGTATCAGAGATGCTGCAATAACGTTTAGAGTAGAGATGCCCACCGATTTTCAAGAAGAATGCGTTTATAGATATCAATAGCTTCTTGGTAGTGGGACCGCATGTAGTGGATAGATGCCAAGCTAAGCTGATCTTCTGTAATGTCTTGCAGATTCTGGTGAGAGCTCATCAGTTTCTTCTCATCACTGAACTAAAAAATAGTATGACACATTCTCAGGAGAGTTCAATGAGAAAAAAAGTTTTAAGTTAATTAGCTTGATTAGTTTTGTTTTTGCTGGGAAACAGTAGGTGATTCATACTAAACATCTGGAAACTCTATTACTTTAAAAGTTACTTTGACCAGTGTAGAAAGCCAAACATTAAAGAGGCAGACCAGTTGAAACTAGATAAATGTGAAGCTACAACTAAGTACATATTTTCCTTTAAGGTGTGATTTAGTCATAATTACATATCATGTGCCTTGATGGATAAGAAGGGAAGAACTGAATTAATTATTTCACAAAAACAACTTTGCAACACAAGATTTGACAGTTATTGTTCAAGCCAGCAGAAATTTTGCTGTTTGTAGATCCAAATTTTATTTCTCATGGATAGCAAAAAATGCAAGACTTGCCAACACAACAGTACTAATTTTCACAAGCTTTCTTTCCAGCACTAACGAATTCACCAACCCCTTAAAATTCCAGTTTCTTTATATTTTTAAAAGCATTGCTGCATAGCACATAACACACACATAAGGATAAAAACAAGGAACAGAGTTAAGCATACCCATTATATTTGTATTACTATAGTAAAGTTGAGGCTATTCACCTAATCAGTCTACTCGTATCACTTATTCCAGTGCTTTACTTTGCTGGCTCCGCTGATTCAACAGTAATTATTAATTTTTCTTACACACAAATTCTACCTTACATACTTGTTTTTCATTTATCTGCTCAGTTTTTGTCAAATCCTTTTCCTCCCTCTGAGCCAGTCACAACATGATACTCCAATACAAAGGCAAGAGAAGTTGCTTAACAGAACAGCAGTGGGCTTTGTAGTTTAGTAAACCCAATTATTTCCTAAGACTAATTACATAAACTAGGAATTATTCAATTTCTCTTCATCATAGACATCTTCAAGTGCCAGTGCCACTACAAAAATATTTAAAGATTCCTCTATTAACGTAAAGAGAATCTGACATCAAAGCTAACATTCAGGATTATACTTTCTTTCACCCAAAACTCAGTCTCTTCAGCAACACAGTACTTGTTAAGTATAATACAGGATGGTACAACCCCAAATTTAAGGGGATATAGCTATGTGTGGTAAGTGAAATAAGCATTACATTTTTGTTGAAGTAAATTTCATGCTCTAAGCAATATTACTTCTTGGATACCGAATGGCTTAGGAGGATCAGTAATAGCATATAGATCATTTTGCTCAAATTGCTAAGTATAAGCCAACAGCAAGTTAGAAAAACTTAGTACACATCATAGAAAAAGAAAAGTAGTGGCTTATAAATTTCTGATTCTATTCAAGTTCCAAGTTCCTCATGATCAAAAATACCATCAGTTTCCTTTTGTATGACTTACGTGAAGTGGGTTGGTAAGACTTTACTTAGACACATGCTGAGGGCATCTATTCTGAGATCATGTTTTTACACTTTCTTTCTCTTCCACATTTGAATACAGTAGAGTAGTTATGGAAAACGTCTGTTCTCTTGCCACCACAATTTAATTATTCTGTCAGGTTGCCAGCATGAATTACACATTACCCAATTGAAAAGAAAACAAACAAAGCATGAGTGAAGAAAAGACATCATACCTTATGTGCCAGGTGAAAGAGTAAACGGTTCTGAAGACGACTCTTCGGTGCTGTAAGGAAAATTCAGTAAGTATTGCTACAAAGAAGAACTCAGGGTGTCTTTTTATTTCTAACTCCCTTGCTCAATAGACATACATGCATGCATATTCTTTCATTAACTAGTCCAAGTACAGTTCTTTGCAGGTCATGCCCTGGGGCAGGTTCTACCAGTTTTAGAGTGGTTGAAAGGCATTCCTGCTTCCTATCTTCATTCCCTGCCCACTTCTTTTGAAATCATTGTTGAAAATAACTTTTCATTGGCCCCTGCTTTCTGTGACCCTTAAAACTTCTATGAATTGCACTATGATTTGCCTGCAGGGCCTTCTGGATAGTTCTCTGTTTTTGCACAAGTGACACATAGGACAGCATCTTTTACAAAATAAAAGGTAGCAACAGACAAACTCATAAACAAGACTGCTTCTGTGATATGTCATATTTTAAGTAAGTTACGATTCAATAATTCCAGGAATCTTGTCAGCTTCCAGTGTATTGCAAAACCCATTGCTGCTACCTTTTTGTAATGCGTGTACATTATATTATACTTAGTTCTAATATTTCTTCTGTCCTTAGAAACAAAAGACACATGAAAGGATCATGCAGCCAGAGCAGGTGAGATTCAAACTAAGATATGGGAAGAGATTTAAGGGAGACATCTCCTTTCTAGAGCCACTAAAGTTCACGAAATTCCTTGCTCTAGCAGAATTAGGAATTCTATTTAACTCACTCCATATGACAAATGGTTAACTGTAGAGTTTTAAATCACTAGAGAGAGACTTGTGCTTCACTGAGAGTGACAAAGGTCCTTGTCCAGCAGAGCTATTAATGTCTTTTGCATGCAGTCTTCCAAAAACCCTTCCCTTGTTTCCTGTATTTTCTTTAGCTTACTCAGTTAATGAGCACTCTCATTCTTGCTCAGACCAACCAGCTGGCAACCTATGTTCCACGGAAAGGATGTACATGAAATCTTTACAAAAAAGCAGAATTACTTACTGTGTTTATGAGGCCACAAAAGTGCAGAGTTAGCAAAGCAATGGCCCGTAACACAAGGCTATAATTCCTCTGACATTCTAAACCATGAAAGAGGGCTCAAACCACCAAAACCTCTTCCCTCCCCCTTCCAAGATGGAATTTTCTAGTAATAAGTTAAGACTTTCTTTTTTAAAAAAAGCAATTTAGAGAGAGATTTCCAGACTTCTTACTCTTTTTCCACACAGTAAGAAAACTTCGTTACACAGTGATCAATGCTAAAACCCAGGCCATTCTCATTGGGTTGGCTGTGTAAGGCTGTCCACCTACTCCTGATAGGCACCGCAATTATTTTTCTGCCCTTTTCTCCTTCCCAAGCTGTGTTATTTAACCATGTCCCTAGAAAAAGAGGACAGCGAATTGTATCTTTAAAGAACTGCTGAAACAGAGAAGTCCTAAAAGACAAAGGCAGTATGAGAGAGTTCTCATAAAACCACAACATCTTGCGAAGTATTACTAACAGAGCATCAAGTTGTTAAGAAGCTAAATGGTCTTTAATCTAGGATGTATGTGGGAATTGTCATTAGCCTAATTATTAAAGAGCAGAAAGCTTTTCTGATCTACAATCAATATTGTATAAGCAGCAGTAGTAGTATAACAGACATGATAGCACATTTTAGAAATTGTTTCATCCATTGGGTTATAAAGTTAGAGTACCTTAAGTTAAATGCATGTTCTTCAAAATGTTCTCAGCAATGATACAGCAACATGTGCCCCAGCATTAATTGATAGGTTTTAATATCAAAGTTTAGAAGGGTTACACATGGACCCCACATGTGCTTTTGTGCAAAACTTAAGTCAACCACAACCACCCTTCACAATTCAAAACATTCGGGCATCAAAGACTCCAAAAATACAAGCAGGACAGATTGTGGGATTTACATTGAAAATAACATATTGTATAATCACAGTACTATGGGTAAAGACATCAATGTTCCCTTTTGAGTAGGTTTTGGGGGTTTTTTGAGTGGGTTTTAGCATTAATTTCACTGTGAAAATTGTGACTTGCAAGCAATACTCCATCAAGAATCTAAACCGAGGAATTCTTGTTTCACTGGTCAGCCAATGACTGCAGTGCTGCCTTTGCCAACCTGGCATCTGATCTGACATCAAAATTATTATTTACTTCTTGGCAAAAGCTGAATGGTTATTTTGCATTATTTTAAACCTAAGACCAGCCAAAAGTTGAAACCTGAGTTCTGATGGTGTGCATGGATATATGGAGGGAAGAAAAATGTCCTGCTTCATAAGATATTATACGATACTATCAATTTGATATTCTTTAAAATAAGACACTTTTCACTAATGCCAGCCAGAGAAGGAGAGGGGTAAACCAAACCAAAACAAAAAGTCCTGTCAATAGAGTAAGCAGAACCATGGAAACATTCAGTATCAGCCATAGCTCTTCTCGCAGTGCCAAATGCATTTTTCGAGGAAGACAAGAAAATATATGAATAAAGTCCGATTAGTTTCCAGAAGGCATCTGGTTATGAATATTGGATAAAGCTGTTGTCAATCACTGGAGCAGGAAGTGATACAACTGTCTCATCAGAGATAATGATTTTTAAGGGATGTTAGGCTTGTCCTTTTATTCCTCTATGCTGCTATCAAATTTCATTGTCACTGATCTATTAATGCCACAAGGAAGCACAATCTTCTTTTTCTGTCCTACTTTTTCAAGAAGATGACTATACTTTTTTTTAAAAAAAAATCAGTACTAAGCAATGTAGGGATCATAATAAACATGGTGGCAATGTTGCGTGGCAACGAACTGGATCCTGCTCCAGGTCTAGTATTGGCCTTGTGCTGAAGACATCACTGAGGTAGCTGGATAGGATACATCTCTTCCCAGCTAAGAAACACACTGATATTCCTACGCTAGAATTTTTGTCATGATCAGTGCTGATGTTCCAGGCACTAAAGTCATACTTCACATCAATCTTCAAAAGTGTTCTGTATATTTTTATGTGCTAACACTGAACAGGCACCTAGCGAAGTATTTGTTAAAGTATAATAAACAGCTACAACAAGAGTGAGGATAGTTATCTTCACTAATCATTAAACAAAAAGTTAAGCTCACTAGAAATGACAGCTCAGAGTCTTGGTGGGTTCCATATTGCTGCACAGGCAGGAAGAAGATGATAAAATACAGTCATGGACAATCTGACATTTGTGCCCTCTCACAAGAGTGGAAGGCAATGCTTTTCATGCATCCAGCATTAACAAATCCCATCTAGCAAACATAATGCACAGACTATAGCAGCACTTCACACATTAACAGACACCGAACACATCTTCAACATACATAGGCAGGAGCTGGTAGGAATGGAACTGTGCTGAGAAGACTTCAGCCAGACAGCGCAGAATATATGACCAGAGAAAAATCTTACACTCCTGTCCCTGAGAAACAACGCCCTGCTCACCTGAATACAGTAGCTGAATGAAGCCCTCTGTGCCTCAGAACCACAGTCTCACTGGTGGAGGGAAAATGCAAGGGTATGGGAAAAGTGTCCGCAAAAAACATGGTCCAGCAGTGAGGTTCACACTCACACACACCTGAATAGCTCAACTGTTCAGAATCTTCTTGAATGAAATTTACAGAGGACATTCATTGAAATTTTCCCATTCCCAAAATATTTAAAAGCCAGCTCAACTATGTTCATTTACTTGCAATATATACACATTTCATTTCAGTCATGTCTAAGCACAGTAAGTTAAAGATCATTGAAGCAAAAGCTACAAATTATTCCTGTTCTGTAGCTTCCTACTATACTTCAAAAAGCAAAATAGGAAAATAAGGTTAGTAGCTTTTAATGTTGAAATATGTATAAATTGATATTTTCACTTATGCACTTTGAAAGTTCCATATATCAAATTCCGCTGGTTCAAAACCACAGCTAAAATGCAATGAAAATGAACTACTGTTCTCAAGAAACACAGTACAAGCAGAAAGCAGATAATTTTACACGTAGTGAACATGTAGTCTAAAGAAAAAGAAAACCCAGCAACTTTTCCATGTGCACTTGTAACCGCACTTTTCACTGGTAACAGCTATCTGACACATGGCAAACATTAGTACATACATAAGCAAAACTGGTTTGGAAAACATCATTGTTCTTAATAGCCCATCTCTGTTCTGCTTTTGTACAATATTGCTCCTTCCAGTATGGGCTGTGAAATGAGAAGTATCTCTGTTCAGTTAAACCACATGCAGATCTGACACACACAGAGTTGTGAAAAAGTAAAGTAATTACAAAGCTTTGCCCAACAAAAATTATAAGGGAGAAAAAAATATGAAAAAACTTTAATGACTGATTCAGCAACACAATCCTGTCTATGCATGAATCTGAAATTTAATTGTAAAATTCCATTTATCCTAAAAAGACAGTTTTTCATAACAGATTTAACTGCAGCCCCACTTATGTGCACATTTTGTGATCTAAAAGAACCCTGTTAGTTCTCGTGTTTTTCTTAATACAGTGCTAGCCAATGGCTTCTGAGAGCACTATGCAGGCTTCTAAACATTAGGATCAGTTGCCAGGATCTCCACGCAAGTGTGCCAGGCTGACTTTCTCTAGTTCTTGTCCTTTGCAAGGCACAGGAACTGGGAATGCAATATAAGATTCTTTGGTTTTATAATTAAAAATTGTAATTTTTTATTATTGTTTATTAAACCAAGATGACTTTGAGCCTCATTCTCCCAAGACTAGCTGGCCTAGCACACAGCATGGAAAATGTGTTCAGCCAATGTATGAGAGCACAGATGCAAAAAAAGTAAACAAAGCATCACTTGGAGGCTTCACTATGAGATGACTATGAAACAACAGTAGCTGACTTGAAATAACTCTGCTTTCACCTCAGATCAAGGACATCAGTAACTATAATTTAAGGGGACAGCAGGCAAAAGGAGAACCCAGAAATATATGAAAGGAATTTGGAAGAAAGCCTAGAGGAGATAAAGTACAACCGTAATGAAAAACCTTCAAAGAAGGATTTTTTTTTATTGCCTTTTTGCTCTACTTCTTAGGTTACATTTGCAGTAATCCTGGTTTATATGACTCTTGATATACAGATTTATTCTTTCCTGAGAGAATGTACCATGAAGTTTTAATTAGGTAATGACAAGCTAAGAGAACACTTCACATCTATTATACAATACACATAAAACCCTGCTCACAAGAGATTGTGGATATGTATCTTGTATGAAACGCAATAATTACCTCATAGCTTTTAATGCTAATTTCTTACTTTTTAAGTATCTTGCATATTTTTCCTCAGACAGTTAACAGTAATTTTTTTAAGCTACAGAAACAGTACATGGCAAGAAGGAACTTCAGTTTGATTTCTAAATATTTACATGTTTGTGTGGAAAATCTATTCCAGAAAGCTATCTGACATTTATGCTTCCTTTCACACAGAGATTTCATTACTGTAAAAATTTAGAATTATAGCTGAAAATAAATTATTTCTCCTTTATTTATTTTAGCACTATGCTACTTTCAGGGGCTTAGCATAACTGCAACAATAAACAGCAGGCAGTATGCAAGAATTCAGGCAAAAGAATCCTAAAAAATGGGTAAGCAGCCCAACACCAATACTATTTATCATTTTTTCAGCACTATTCAAGGCAGTGCTGGATAAATGGTGTTCTTCTAGAGACTTCACCTGTTGTGTCCACATCAATCAAATATTTTGCTTCTTTAGTATCTTTGCAAAACCATGGAAGAGATCACAAGATGTTATGACCTCAGCTGTCAATAATATACAGCCATCACTGATGCAATCCTAAAATGTTAAACCTAAAAGATCTCTCTCAAGCAAAAATAAAATGGTGCAACCTTAACGTAAGAAAGACTGAAGTAATGGGAGTGGAAAGGGGAATATACAACACTTGGAAGCCTTCACTGGAGAAAGGACAAGCATTACAAATCTTCAGCTGTGACTGCCTCCCCACAAAGCTTAAGTAGCCAGAAATTATTGGTATTACAGTACTTACAAGAAAGGTTTAGCATCTCACTATAAAAAGTGGGATGCTGTCCATCTTAAACAATTACATAAAACCAGGAACTGATTTTACCAGCATGAGCACTCAGTTATTCTCTGTTCTCTCCTTCCTATGTCTTGCCCTCCTTTCTCAATATTCCTGCCCTTTCTTCCAGCACCAGAGCACCACTAACCACACCCCTCCCCTGCCACTCATCGTGGTACTACAAACTAATATGAAGGGGCATGAAAAAAATAACCTTCCCTCACTTCCAGCTCACACTTCAGGAAGTTGCATGACCACCTGTGTATCTGTCACCTCTTGAATGGATTACTGTAATTCACATGATGTGAAGCTGATGACAATAACTCCAACAAGTACAGGATGCAGAGGTTTGCTTCCTACACCATTTAGGTCAGTGACACCTCAGGCTCTATTGCCCAATTATTTTTAGATTCCAGTTCAAGTCCCAGATTGTAATCTCCAAAATTCAGATTTGTGGTATATTAAAGATTAAATTATTATCTGTGAATATTAGAAATTTACGCACCTCTTCAACAACACAGCTCACAAAGCTCTGTATGAAACTTTTTATAGTTGGAAACAAAACATTTCCAGTTGTGTGATTCGAGCTCAGCATGATCTTTCAGAAGATTTTAAAGGATATGAGGATCTAATTATTTCTAAAAAATACTACAAAACTGTCCATTTGAAGGCAATCCTCCACGGTAGCAGAAAGTACACAATTATTTTTCCTTACCCTTTTTTCAGCTCAAGACTAGAAGACTAAAGAAAGAAAGAGAAAACCTGTACTTCAGTAAGGAGTTTTATCCTAAAAAGGCAAGAGTCAGAAGTTGACTGAGAACATCACTACTATTAATTCTACTTAAAAAGCGCTAGGATAGTATGGTTAAGGGAAGCAATATAAATCACCAAGATAAATAGAAAGCGATGGCTAACAAAATTAAACTGCAGAAAGATTTTTAGGCAGTTAAAATTGCCTTGGAATCCAACTTCCATTCCTCTTCTTTAAATTATCCCACACATGGTCAGATTAAAATAGAACTGTAACAATATGACTGCAGTGAACTCCATGCCTTGAAGAATCAGATACCCAATATTTGACTACAAGGCAACAAGACCACCTACTAATTCACTCAAACTATGTAAACAGAGTCTTTGTCCATGTCAGGAAGAATGCTGAACTCTCTCAGATGCTTTTTTTCTGGATAATTTCACTAGCTTAATTAGCTTCATCTGTACTGGCTCAGAGACATGGAATCAGTCAGAAGAAAAGTAACTTTTTGTTGCTAGTCAGCATACGCTGGGTTTTGTATTTAGAAATTAATAAAAGTAAATATTTTCCAGATACTTAGTTCAGTTCCAACTGCTCCAGCTGCCCAAGGTATATTTAGGAAGCAAACTGCGTTATAACTCTGCTGTTAAATAAAAAAACACAAACAACAACCAACCAAAAAACCCCAAACCAAAACACTTTACCCAAAAGTATCCTTTATTCCTATGAAAAAAAAGCTTTGCATACTTTCTCTGGAAATCACTTTAAGTGTTCAAGTCAACAAGAAGTCCTCTCCATCAGAGACGTACATCTCACCTTTCAAGGCTGCTTGTTCAGCTTGCGTATACATCCCCAGAAAGAAGTACGTACAGCCAAGGTTCACCCAAACATCTGGATTGCAAGACGGTTGTTTGGTTAAGGCCTCATATTCCTGTAACAGAAGAGCGGGTTGATTTTTTAAAAATGTGTAATAGCACAGACTTGTATTAAATATCACTCTTTATTCCACCATTTTATAATATATCATTAAATTATTGAGATCAAACAACTTATTCTCAAGTTCATTGCAGTTCTTACAACAAAACTATTACATTTTAACCTAAGATGTGTCCCCAGCTCTTTCTGGTTTACAGTAACAGAACAGTCAACAGGGACGAGCAGCACTAAAAATCTTCACTGTAGAAGCATGAATTCTGACAATACTTAAGTTATTTTTTATAAACATTTAAAAATATATTTTATAATTATGTATTTTTATATATGTAAAATATAAAAA
>VZRW01000150.1:32661-91676 GCA_013398125.1 Aegotheles bennettii
CCAGGGTTCCGCCCGCCAGGGTTCCGCCCGCCAGGGTTCCGCCCGCCAGGGTTCCGCCCGCCAGGGTTCCGCCCGCCAGGGTTCCGCCGGCGCGGCGGCGGGCGGCGGTCTCCGTAGCGACCCCAGGAGGCGGGGCGGCCTCTCCGCAGCCTCGCCAGTTGCTGGCGCTCCGGATGAACGGGCCCCTGCGACTTGTGGTCTAATTCCAGCTGCTGGCGCTTAAACCTGGGCACAGGCGCAGGCGTGTGTGGGACAGTCTGCTCACCAGGAAACCAGAAATGGAGCCCAAGATGAAGAGCAGAGACGCTGTGCTGATTGGGTGCAGGGCACGGCCAGAGAAATGTCCTGGCGAGCAACCGGTTTACATGTCACCAGCTCCTTTTATCCCCTTGTCCTGTGCCCTGTACTGCCTTCCCAAACCCCCCTGACCTCTGCCTTTCCCCACCGCTGGTCCTTTGCCTAAACATCCCATAAACCTTGTGCGACCCCCCGATGCTCTTCCCTGGCATCCCGTACGGAGTCCCCTGTGCCCACAGATGTCACCCGGCTCAGCCTGCAGCACAGTGCGGCCCAGAGAACTCCTTCCACTGCCCAGAGAGCTTCTCCTGGGCCTGGGCGGGCTGGATGCTCTCCTGCGGCAGCTCCAGGTGGAGGGCAGCCCTCAGGTGTTTAGGCTTTTCTGGTAAGCATAGCCACTGCAGAAGTATTTCTGTAATTACAAAGATGGGGAGCATAACATAAAATGTTAAGCATGTGGTTGTGTAGGTTATAGCTGCACACAGTAGCAGATCTCTGGCAGACTCTGGGTAATTTTCCAGCACAGCTTGTTTCCTGTAGCATCTCTGACATTGCAGTTTGCTGCGAATAAAACAGATCTCTCCTAGTGACAGAGGAACACCAGACAGTGGAATTCCCCAAACTTTCATTTTTACACCATTAGCAATTCCAGTGCAGAGGACCAATGTATTACACTACTGCTGACACCTTAACTAGCCAAAAAATGCATGTCCGTGGACAGGAATAAACAGGTATCTGTACTTTGACCATTTTTCCTTCCTTGAGAAGAAAATCTTTTTGCACTGCATCAGCTAAAAAAAAAAAAAGAAGCTTCGTTTATATGAATAAATATATCCTGTCTCACTGCTATCATCTGTAACATAGTCCAGCAGTAAAGAACTGTGTGCTGCTTCTTCAGAGTGTGGGTTCCCTGTTCACCTTCATTTCAAGATGGCTCGACCCAGGAATGATACATCCAGCTTGCAACTGTCCCCAGGAGGTTACTCTGCAACCATGGGAGCGCTACAGTGCCATGATGGTGTCCCTTGCTTACGAATGTGCTGTCATACCACAGGCCATAAAAGAGGAAGGCAAATAATGTGCTCTCCAACAGAGGATTTCTCTTGCAAGAAATTAATTTAGATTTAGTTGATCAAAGTGATAAAGTATGTGTGCCAGTGATTTGGTTTCCTTTTATAGCTCTTCTCTATTAAGTAAGGTATTACTTCTGCCAGGGGAAAATTAATTTTTCATAAATAACTCTGAAATTGTTTGCCTTTTCAAAGGTTTAAGAGGTTTTTAATGTTGTCAAGATTGTATATATAATACAGATACCTGTCCACTTATCAGTTGCCTAGGATTTTCTGTTACCTAACAGAAAAAAGAATTCAGCAGGCTAGAAGGCTTAAGAGTGTCCTCTATGTGAATACTGTGAAATTAAGAAAAACATCTAGATTGACAGGGAAATTGTAAGATGCATTTTTCCTTTCACATCTTAAACAATGCCTCAGAGGTACTTAATTTCAAACTGAAAGGAAATAATAATTGGTATTGATAAACCGTGACAGCAGCCAAACCAGTTCCTTTTTATTTGCAGACAGTGTTTTGCACGGCACCAGTGGGATTCCAGCATCTATCTGCATTGCGAGGGGAATTTTCTTGACCAAAAGTTTTGTGATAATGTGGAGCAGGGCATGCTCAGCAGCATGACATGTTTCTCTGCTGCCAGCTCTCTGCCTGTCAGGGGGAACTCAGGTAGGAGACATCTGACCTTAACTATGCTTTGGAGGCAAGCCCCCTAAGCACTGTCTGTACACACACACTTCTTTATGTGTCATTTCATTGCCTCCAAAAAGATAATGTGTTCTGTAAGGGTTAGCTTCAACTGAGTTTCAACTCACCAGCAAGATGAGAAAGTAAAAATTTATTCTACCTGGATGTGACGGTTTGGCTTCCAGTTACAAAACTGGAGGCATGTTATACATAAAGCAAAACTGTAGGTTACCTTTAATAGCAAGGATCCTTCTCAGCTGTTTCAGAATGACTCAAATAGAGCTCTTCTGACAAATTCTCAGCAGGCAAAGCTGTGACTCTGTCTGTCAGATCATTCCCTCACTGGTGAGGTCTACAGCAGTATTAAAGGACAAGGTGGTGAGTTTGGTTGTGATTACAGTCAATTAAACCTATAGACTTTGCCCTCAGAAGGGTTGCTAATTATAAATTGCACAAATCTACAGGTGGGGCATGGATTGAACACAGTGTAAGAATTGATTTATCTCCTGCCTTGTAGAAGTGTACCTGTATACACTGTGTGAGCAAATTCTAGCAAAATGCTAGAATTTGGCATTATGGCAGTTGGTGTGGACTCTCTGTGTACAGGAGTCTCCATCCTTACCTAATGTTCACTAAAGTCAATTGTGTAGGAGGACACATGTAATTTAATCCCGTATTCTCACCAGCATCAAATTGACCAATACATTTTTAGCATATCTGGTATAGAAACTGTTATGAAGATGCAGACCAAGGTAGGTAGAGATGTTATAATCTTTTCCTCATATGAAATGCCAAGACGACACTTCATAAATTAAAGACAAGTCAAGAAGTTCAGCTACTCTATTAATAATGCTGGAAAACTGCTGCAGTTCCTACCATTCACCATTCTATTAGCCAGTGGCTTTATTTTGGAGGCTGTGAGCTGTAAAATGATTTATGATCATGTTTATTTTGGACAGAATTGCTGGGAGAGAGGGAATTTACTTACACTGGTAGCAACAAAAGGGAAGTCATGCACCTGTGACTAAACACCAAGATAAGAATCAGAGAGTGCAATGAGTGTTTAAATAAAAGATCAGAGAGTGGAAAGTGCAGGAGAGAAAAGGGAGAGAAAAGAAAAGCAAGAACTGAAAAAAAATCATTGTATAACTAAAGCAAAAGTTTAGGAAGTGACCTTTGCATCAGCAACAGTCACATGCTTCAATTTCTGTAATGTCTGGGTGAGATCACGTTTTTTCAGTGATGATGCTTCACTGTGTTCTGCCTCTTGTATCTTTGAAAATGCATCTGACAACATCTCAAGATGAATGACATGCAAAAGTGAGAGCAATTAAATGCTCCCCTTGCTTGCTACAAAGACAATACCCTGAGATGAGTGAACGGGAAATGATTTCTTTAAAAGCAAGGAACTTCTTCTTTATGGAGTCAGCAACATCTGAGCCTTAATCTGCCCTGAATAGACCACCCGTGATGAGAGAAGGTGAAATATGTAAATTGGCAGCAAAGACCATCCTGCAGAGGTGATGAGTCATGTGTGCATTTAATGGTCTTGTCAGGTCTCTATTGCCCAGCACAAGAAAGCAAACAGCAGTTGTATCAATTAAAGACCTCCAAATGGTGAAATTAAAATTCATAACTTTTATCCTTATTTTGGTGGAGGAACATCTTTCTTTAGTTTTCACTGGTGTTTAAGTCTGTGATTGTAAGGATTTGTGGGAACTGCACCTTCAGAGTTTTCTTAATACTTCCTGCACCCAACCTGTCATCAAGATTCAGTCACATCAATAAAAGTAACTTAAAAGCTGTCATGGTACTGGATTTCAGCATCACATTTAGGTAAGCTTTTGGAAGTTTATGTATGTAGAACTAAGGAGGGTATGTATGTAGAACTAAGGGAGGCAAGACAATCTGCTGATCCAGCAAAAGGCAGTGTCAGAACTGAAAATGCAATGTATGATCAGCTGGATCCACACAAACTTAGCCAAGCCAGAAAGCAACATCATTGCAAGTGCTACATCCCAGAGAATGCAGTCAAGGATGTGTGCTGATATATGTGTACTGTATTCCACTGACATATGGATTTACAGGATCAAGTGTGCACTAGTTTGAAGATTGCATAACTCCGTCTCATCACATAATATAGATGTGTATAATGTTTAATAAAAAGGGCTTAAGGAAACGGAAGTATTTGTCCAAGACATAAACTATTGCATACTTAAGCCATTTACCTCCGTAAGGAAAAAGAACAGATGTTTGCACGTTACAGATAGTTTACATTTGTCATTTGACAAAGCTGTATCCTGCTGAGTCAAGAACAGAGGCTAACTCTTATGCTGAAAATCGAAATATGTCCTGTCACTCTGGAAACAAAGTCCTTTAGAGAAAGAGTACGAAATCAGTAGTTTAGAGGAAAGGCTTCTTACTATTTATTTGGGTAGTATACAAGTTAGATGGATGAATAATATTCACGTCAAAATGTGTATGTGTTGGAAAAGAGTTAAAAGGAAGAAGACTTTATTGAGCTAGATATTTATGATACATGACCTATTTAGCTTCCTTTTCTGGTATGTGGTGACACAGATCAATGGGAAGGTGGGGCTGCCACCCAAACTGCTGGTAGTATGATGCAATTCCAATTACAACTTTGCTTATCCTTGTCTGTAGGTTTCCTCTTACTAGATGGGTAACTTCTGATGAGAGCACTCAGTGCTTTGCAGTGTCATTCCACTTTAATCTGTGGCAGCAACTATGAAATCTAAGAACAGACCTAAGCTCTTGATAGCCCATGGGAATGACAATGTAATGAGCACTTCTGCTTTATCAGGATCTGTACTGGAATGAGGATCACGCTGTACTGTCAGGATCATGCAATACATGACCCACTTATTTGCATGATGTCTTACAAGTTTGTTTTTTATCAGTAGATAGTTTCTGCTCCAAATAATAATGTTTGTAAAGTCATTTTTTATGTTCTTGTGTAGTAAATGAGAAAAAACAAAAAGAGTTCTGAAAAGCCAACATGGCTGCTATACAGCTGCTATACATGTATCCTACACACATATATACAGCTGCTATATATATATGGTATTCAGCTATGTTTGTCATCACTTATGTTAGTGTAGTCTAAATCCAAATAGTAGAAGTATTGGAAAACTAATTTAAAAGCCAGAGAAAATGATTTAATTTCTTCTCTGTAATAGTGAAGGTTAAAGAAGATATCTTTATACTATACAGACTAGACCTGGCATTAAATAAGCACAAACATTACAGTACTGTAATGTTTTCTTTTCTGTAATCACATTTGTGATTTCAGCCTGTAACAAAGCTGGAAAATAAAGGAACTGACACATTTCTATTTTTTTTCTGGTGTGATTTTCTAAATCTTTTTAAACATATAGTGAAAGCTGTTAAAGCCCCAGACAATCAAAATAATTTGAAATCAGTCTCAGTAATAGTGGGTAGAACTTGAAAACAATGCTGTTTGAAGTTTTTATAATGTGTTCTGGCTGGGGACTCCCTGTGACACAGTGAAGGCAGGGCGCAAGGGAGAGAGTAAAAAAAATGCTGTGCTAAGGCAATAGTTGATTTTACATTTTGTTTTTAAAGGACATCTTTAAGCTGCTATAGAAACTATAAATACATGAATAGATACAAACCCAGGGAGATCTCGGTGCCATTACATACTCCCTGTGTGACCAGCAATGCAAAATACTCAGTTCTACTTGCATTATACACGCTGGCTAACTGTTTCTCTCACGTAGGCTAAGAAGAGTATACCAATGCAAATCTTGCTCTGCTGAAGTTAATGACAAATCTATTATTGACTTTTATGGGATAATTTCAAGGGCTTTGTAAATACCTATAAAATGGGGCAGTGAGGAGCAGATTATCTCAGCATGAAAAGCTATATTCCATTCTCAGTCTGCGGCTCTAGCCAGCCACACTCATCCAGATGTTTACATGACAGCCTGCTAATTTCAAATTACTGTATTACTAATTACAAATGTTAGATTAGATATGCTGAGGTGCTCAAGGTCTGCTCTTAAATGCTGGCTTGTGATCTCCTCTGTTGTTTGGTATAAGAAAGATTTAAGTAGTAATCATTTGGTATTTAAATAGGATCATGTAAAAAGCCTATGCAAATATATTTGAAGTCTATTCAACACCTTTTAAATACAGGCTTTGTAAGAAACCATGGAGTTGCAGTTCTGTTTTATACCGAAGGCACTGTTACTTACACTGTTGCTGATTATGTCCTTATTTATCTTAAAATTATTTCAGGAAGGTAATAAAAGTGGAATTATTTATTATCTGATAGCCTCAGTCTGTGTTTCAGTAGAAAACCAGAAATTGCTGTAGGTGTGCACAAATACCTCACATTCAGACCAGTCACATTCAGTACTTTATTTAAATTTGCCTGTTGATTCCCTTTATTTTGCTGTTCTCCTTTGTGCCCAGACTTACCCATAAGGCTGGTGTTTTTTTGTCTTCCCTTCATTCTATCTACCTTCCCTGAGATCATTCTCGGGAAAAATAATTAGGAAAGCCCAAAAGCCTTACCCAGAAACAATACCATGGTGTTCTTTAGTGTGTGTCTTTTAGAAATGCCATTTATAATTTAGCTTTGGTCCCACATGTCTGAGATGTAGCCTTAAGCTTTGTTAATCCTTACCTGATGCAAGAGAAGATTGCATCACATAAAGTATGGTTATGTTTGGCCCCCATTTGAGGAGCCATCTGTCAAGGTGGGAATGGGCAATTAGACCTGTGCTGCCTGGGAGCAATGTGTCTGGGGCAGATCTGGGGCACTTTGTTGCACAATGCTGGGTGAGTACGAGTGGACAAGCTTTGTGCTGAGTCTGCTCTGTAGGTAGAAATGAAGGCTTTGGTCTGGAGGACTGCAAATGAGACATTTTTGCCAACACAAAAAATGCTTTGATGGTAAAAGCTGAAGGAATGAAATTAGTAACTTGGTTTATGAGCCCAGCCAGGGGAGATGGTGTGGCAATGTAACCAGAGATGTAGGGCAATGCAAACATGAACTAACCACCTGTTTTCCTCTAGGCATTAATGGACCTTGTATTTTATTTCCATTTTAAGGAGTCATTTGTACAGCCCATTTCTCCCCTCCCCTTCCTTCTCTCAGCTCATCCCTGCAATGAAGAGTTAGTGCCCTTATCAGGCAAGGTTTCACGTAGTGCTTCAGTTTTATAGCCTCAGCCTTTCCATGAGCAAACATTCACAGCAACCTTTGGCCTCTCTCCTTTCCTGAGTTTTGCTATTGCTAGTTTTTCACCAACAGAAGTGCCACCAGAGGGGTGGGCAGAGGTGAAGGCAGGGTGACGTGCCCAAGAGAAGGATCGTACAGCCTCTCTTTGAATCTATGGTGTGGAGGTCTCTTTCGCCCTATCCAGGAACAAAACCAATGTAGAGTATCTGAAAGAAAGAGGGTTGGAAGAGAAAAAGAAAAGAGAGACCACGCACAATGGGCCTAAACTGAGCAATCATGAAGCAATGGATGTTGTTTCTGGCCCTTTGGCCTTTGTCTTTCTCTCTCCAGATGCATCAGCAAGTTGGTCCAAATGAGTGTAGCAACAACAGTTATGTGATCAATGTGATGCTCATGAATTACTCGGACTTCCCAACATCTACCGATAATGTGAAATTAGCTGTGAATCAAGCCTTGAAAAGGGTACAAGATGAATTCCAGGTGTCAGGTAAGGCAACAGGTGTTGGTTATTCCTCTCCTTCTGTGGTTTCCTGTAAGACTCTGTGCCACAGCTTTCTACTCATCTGACCTTCAGCAAACTGCTCCTCAGACAGGCTCCTTGCCTGTCTGTTCAGCTTATGTAGATATTACAGAAATAATGACCTCCCCCTGCAAAAACAGAAGTGCTCTAGAGATGGGCAGAACCATATTTGCTTTCATGGTGTTTGGACAGATTCTTCCTGCATGCTTTTCTGGATGTTCAGTTGGGATTGGGATTGGGAACAAGGAATTTGCTGAACTGGATCAGACAAGACCGGTGATCCATCTAGTGTGGTAACTGGGATGCCTTTGTTTCCTCTCCTGACTGAATTAGCCTCTACTTTCTGAATATAATTTTCCTCTTGACCACATCTGTTGATTGCATTATGACATGAAGTGTGAAGAATCTGCAGCCCCTGATTTAGAGGCACTGCAGATGATGCTTTTATTTATTTTGATATTTTACCTCTTGTTTCAATATCACAAATCCACTGTCACTCTGTAGAATATCATGGGAAGGTTCTGAAAAAGGTTCCAAAAAAGTGATAGCTCTTCCCTTTTTCTATCTGCAAGTTGAAGAGATTTGGTCCAATTTTATTGGAAAGTGGTCTCTCAGTTACTTGCTACAGAGACTTAAAAAATTTCACTAATAATGGCCAACACTAGCAGTACTTTGTACTGAAAGTACTAACACTCAGCAGCAGAAGTTGGCTGTCCACACTGGAGCAGATTTTACAGTCTCATCCTAAGTAGGTTAGGTTGTGGATGGACTTTCTAGTAGCTTCTTGGTGGGAGATCCTAGCACACAACTGCTCAGACCTGTGTCAGAAGTGGGATTAGTGGTTATCTGCAATTTGTGATGCTGTTTACTTTTATGTTTGCGTTACAGGAGAAAATGTTACAGTCAATGCCACCTTCCACAGCTTTACCTCATCATTATATGTCTCACAAGGCTGTCGTACAAGCACCTGTGAAGGTGTGGAGCTCATCAAGGGAATTTATGTGAGTAGCAGGCTTCTTTAAGTTGATTTCCTAGGAAGACGAGACTTCTTTCTTTCTGCGTATGCATGTGCACTTGTCTCTCTGTCTTTCCTTATTAACTTTGGATCCTGTTGCTCTGTTGCAAACAAGTTTGATAGGGAAGAAAAGTTTTCAAAGAGAAAATGTTCCTGTAGAAGACGAGCTGGATAGAAATCCTACTAGATAGAATATCTACTGGATAGAAATTCTACAAATGCTTCCTGGACACTGTCATTAGACATTTGATGGCAGTGCCAGCTAAACCAGCCTTCTGCTTCAGGCTCCTTTTCCCATGCTTAAGTTGTCCTACTTTTTGTATCTGCATGGATCTTTACATGGCCACACAGCCAAAGCAATCCATTAAAAAAACTCCAAACCAACCAGTCAGCCAACCAAACCCCAACCAAACTAAACCCAAACACTCAAACACCGAAGCAGAGCAAAAAAGGTCCATTTCCAACTGGATCACACCCTTATTTGGTTCACCATCAGTTTACACAAATACAGAAAGGAATGAGCTGTGCAAGGATGGGAACATGTGGGCAGAGAGATTGTAAGGCTGGCACTGATACCAAAGAAATGTGTATGGAACTATGCCCAGAGGGCAAAGATCAAGTGCTCACTTCTCGTTAGAAATCGCAGAAGTCACGAGGGAGAAACTATGTGAATACCTTAATATGGGGAAAAGCTTCAGTTGGAATTGGTGCCTTACAAGAAGCTGTGTTTCAGTGGATTTTCTCACATCTAATAACTGTCACCTCTGAGTGAAGCTTTGTCAATCCAATGTACATTCTCAAATCTACCAATGTGTGAGCACATGCTATAGTCTTTGTCAAGAACTCCCTCATGACACACAAAGCTACTGGTCAGGCCTCATTTGGTGGTCACGGAAGGATTTTTTTTTATACAAGCTCTATATGCATATAACTCATAATTTTTCTGATACACAGCATTTTGTAATCCCAACCCCTCTCTTTTATGCAAATTCAAGAACTGCTGGGGTGTGTGATTTCATATGTACAATTGTAACAATTTCAACATTTTAATCCTAACTTGCTGTCTGTATCTTAATGAAGGTCATACTCACAGGCACTATTCTGTCCTCTGCCTTTTCTTAGCTTTCTGTGATTCCTCCCTCCTTCACTTTAGATTTGTTCTTTTAACATTTCTGTAGCTCCTTTGCCACTCTGTTTTGCTTTTGCTTAGTAAATTCTGTGGCCCCTCAAATCCTAAAGTTTTCTTCATTCTCCTGTCCTCCTCTCTCTGCCAGTCCTCTGCACTGTCCCCACTACTGACCCTTTCTGATCCCTTGCAGAATAATGGCACACTTGGCTGTGCCGTCATAGGACCTGCTTGCACGTATGCCACCTACCAAATGGTCTCGTAAGTACCACCTCTTCCCTCTATTATTGTCATGTTAAAGATATCAACTGCTGGACAAAGTTGTTTTGTGTACAACAAGCCAGCAGAGACATTGGGGTGTAGGATACATCAGACATCTCAAGGTGTGCAGTCAAGACAGTAAGACTCTTATGCATAGCCACTATGTTTGGTAGGGAGAAGAAAATCCCCTTCTAGATCCCATGACGAAGTCCCATTGATAGAGGGGAAAATTTTCCAGTTGCTGACAGTAAGTTGATTGATTGATTAAGGGCTCAAAAACCTTAACACTTCAGCAACTGCAGCAGGAAATAGATGTTAGCTTGAAGCATGTAGGCATCGGAGTGCTGCATCCACAGGTGTCCTTCTGAGTGGGTGTTCAGTCATAGAGAGGGGCCTGAGTTACATGTTTTAAGAGACGATCCCTAAACCCCAACCATCTTCAGTAAAGAGTATTTAGATAGGGTGCAGCCAGTTTCATCCTAACACTTCTGCCTGAGGAAGCATTCCTGAAGAATGAATCTCTCTGCTATCATGTTATACGTGAACCTGTACAATTCTACTCTATGTTATACTATACATTAATATGTTCATTCTCAGATATTAGGAAAGTGTAAGCTGAATCTGCAGACTTCTAGCATATATCAGTTAAAAAAACCCCATCATTCATGACATAGAAATCCATATTGTCACTGATGTGAATCAATTCCCTTTTTAAACTTTGGTAGCCTTTTGGTTTCACTGAGAGATACTGGGAAGACTGAGACACTTTTATCTCAAGATTTATCTGCTTTTAGCTCTATACTTTCCTTTGAGCGGCATCACCAGAAGTGAATACAATATTACTGGTGAATGCCTGTGATTGATTTAAAGAAGAATCAAAAGAATGAGTCTTGCATATGTATAGGACCATGGTAAAATATTATGCAATATACCCCATTTTATTCATTGTGCCTCCTAAATTTATGATTGCTTTTCTAACTGCTGGATATGGAGCTGCCCATAATGATGCCAGTCTTTTCCTCGGACTCTGACACAGTTATACCATTACAAAGTATGAATAGCAGAAGTTTATGCAAAGCAATGAAAAACACTAACAAACAGGCATCTGGCTTTTGCCGGTGGTGCAATAGCTTTGCAAATCAGAACAAGTGCCTTACTTTACAGCACTTTTAGCATGGGGAGAGCACTCTGTGGGCAGCAGGATGGGAGGGCGCAGGGCTGCCGGCACCCCAGCTGCTGCCTGTGCTTGGCTGCTACTCTCTGGGTTGCATCTTTGGCTTGTCAAATGGACATTAAGTGACACTGAATGTTAACTGCAAGAGCTCTATAAGCACAATAGCTGCTGAGATGCTGCAGAAGAATGGTGGAAGTAGCAAGTGTGGTTTGGGATGAGCCTGGCTGTCTGCCTCTAACTTCTTCACCATCTCTAATTCAGGAAATCGTTGGGCAATGATTAATGGGATGAAATTTAACAAGTCCAAAAGCTGGATTCTGCACTAGGATGGCTCGTCTGTTTTGGAGAAAAGGAGGCTGAGAGGTGACCTCATTGCTCTCTACAGCTTCCTGAGGAGGGGAAGTGAAGAGGGAGGTGCTGATCTCTTCTCTCTGGGATCTGGTGTTAGGATGTGTGGCAATGGTTCAAAGATGCACCAGGGAAGGTTAGACTGGACATCAGGAAGCATTTATTTACCAAGAGGGTGGTTGAACACTGGAACAGGCTTCCTAGAGAGAGGTGTTCAGTACCCCAAGCCTATTGGTATTTAAAAGCCACTTGGATAATGCCCTTAATAACATGCTTTAGCTTTTGGTCGGCCCTGAATTGGTCACACAGCTGGATCAGATGATCATTGTAGATCCTTTCCAACTGAAATAGTCTATTCTATTCTAAGTCCGCCAGAAAAATGTCTGTTTCACTAGTGAAATATTCTCCCTGTCATTACTTATTAAATCATCTGTGCCTGTTTGTGTTGCAACAAGTATAAACCCTGTAATTTGGTAAGTGCGCTTTACCTGGAAAATAAATTTTCCTCACAGTAATGCCAACAACTCCAATGGCCAGGTTTTTTGCAGGCAAAATTCTCTGTCATAGAAACCACTTACTATACAAGAACTACAATATTTTGAGTCTATACTGATAAGATTGCAGCATCTGGGAAAATACTTTTATCCTTAAAAACTTATTGTCTCTGTAGATAAAAAAAAAAATCTTTGTTTTACAAATTCTCTGCCAGCAGAGGGTTGCCTTAGTTTTTCTCCTCGACTGCTGCTTTTGTACAGGTCCTAAAATATGCCATAGTGAAACTAAAAGGCTTTTCCTTTGAGTTGTAGAAGCAAAGCTTTTTTGATGGCAAAAAAGCTGTCACACTCCAGCACTGCCCCACTAAAGAGATCAAATCCATTCCATGTTAATGGCAGCTGGGGAGCAGAATCAGACGTGTCCTTGGGCCTTTGGACTCCTGTCACAGCCCTTGGGCTGAAGGGGTGCATGGTACTGAAAAGGGCACAGGGAACTGGGGGAAGTGGGAGAAGCTGCCTGGACCAGTTCAGCAGGGTTTTTCAGCACCAATACTGACTTGAAATCTCCTGTGTTCTTGAGGAGCCTTCTGTTTCAGGTTCAGATTGCTGTTAAACTAATGCAGGGCACAGGAGGAGAGGGAGCCGAGGATGGAGATCATGTAGTAGCTCCCTTGGTGTAACAACAATTCGTTCAGACTTGTCCTCTTGTCTCTCCCTTCAGAGTTGACACAATACTGAGCCTGCCTCTGATCTCTGTAGGGAGTTTTGGACTGTCCTGTGACTACAAAGTAAATCTAACCCGCCTTCTGACCCCAGCCAGGAAAGTGAATGAATTCTTCTCTTATTTTTGGAATGAAACTCAGCTGCCATTCAAAACCACAACCTGGGAATCTACCTACATTTACAAGAGGAATGAAAACTCGGAGGCATGTCTCTGGTAAGACCTGGATCCACCTCTAACATGGCTGTTGATAAACTCCGCCTCAGTCCTTGAACATGGTTCTTACAAGCTCTCCTTTAACTCCTACGTTTTGGGCGGTGCCTTATGGCTACCAAGGAATGAGATGAGGAAAAGATGAATTATAACTTTTAGCTGTACGGCATATCTGAATGTTTTGCTTAGTCTGCTTTAAAGTATTCTCAAGCCTTGGCTCTTTCTGTGGACAGCAGAGCCTACAAGTTGTCCCTGCTGAAAATACCTGTGTACTGCATCCTTGATATAAATAGTGTGACATGAGAGGCTACTCCACTGGGCTCCGCATAGATGCCTTTTTAGGTCAGGGGTCTTACCAAGGTCTTGTAATGTTTCTCCACATTAATGGCTTCAACCTGCGAGCACTACTGTTACTCCAAAATATTTCCCAAGTTCAAACCGTATCTTTCTTTGAATAAAATGACCCCCAATGACCGCAGAGTTAAAGCTATGTTCTCACCAGTTTGGAGCAAAGGAGACAGCTTTCACTTTGTGACCAGAAACATCAGCCTCTGCTTGAGCCTCAAGAATGGTGGGTTTTGTCCTTGCCCAACATCAAAGACTGGTTTTAGTCAAACAGACTCTTCAATATACTGATGTTTATCATTATTCTTCTCTTACTGACTCTTATTTAATTTTTAACTCATGTGAGTGTTTCTATGCTCCTTTGATAATTTTTTTCCAGTTTTGGGACATAATTAAAACAGAATAATGTTATTTATCCTACTAATTTTATAAATGTAGCTCAAAGGCAGCCAACAATTTATGGAAATAACTATTATTTATTGTTCCAATTCATAACTCGAGGAACTTGCAGAATTTTAAGCAAAATTTATTACTGTATTTGATTCAGACTGATATAAGCATGTACTTGCAGGATATGTTGTATACATAATATTTTTTTTTCTGAATTAAGGGGCCTAAAAACTGATCTCCATTTCACTCTTTTGTAGATATTTAGGGAATTTTATTATTTCCTCCTTCTTTTTTAGTATAGATGGCAACTTGATCACATGATGTAACTGCTATGATTACCTCTCCGATGCTTTGACATATCAGTGCACTTTGTTTACCTCTTACTGCAATCCCTATTTCTCCATGTTTGCAGCTATAATTGCCAATGCACTACACACAGTTTAGTTAAATCCCTTTAACCCTGCAGGTTTCATATCTTTCAGGGGTGTCAATGAATGTAAGTTATTTCCCAAATGTTTCTTACCTTGTCTCAATACTTCTGTTCAGGAGCTTCTTTATGACTTCAGAATTGTTCAAGCTCCTTTTCTTTATTCTTGAATTAAAAAAAAAAAGAAATTAATTTTGCATCTCTGCCCATTTTTCATCCTAATATAGCAGTAAAAATGCATGTCATTATGCTTTAATAGAAACTGTCAGCTTGAAGGTTTTTGAACTGTCTAATTTAAAAACTCAATTTTTGCTAAAGCACAAGTTATACTGCATGGCTAATTGCTTTTCCCATATATGTGTAAGAATAAGTGAATACCCACAGTGACAACAAAATCACTTTATGTCTCAACTATGAAGATGTTCCTGTAAATTAATGGTTACTTATTCCATTAAAAAAAAAAAGGGGGGGGGGAAGCAAAAGATATTTAGTAGTTTATAGGACTGGGATATCAGTGTTGCTAGATCAAAAGTTAAGCTGTTTGAAAACAAAGAGATTTCCTTTGATTTTCCCTCTACATTAACTTTATCTTAGAGAGAATGTCTCTTCTCAGACACAACATGTTGAGGCAAGAATAGGATTTAGGTGTTGTCTGGTTTTGCTTAGTCTTTTAGCTAGCTTTTACTCACTTGGTTGGGGTTTCTTCCTGTCTTCATTTTTCCCCTTCAAGTTTTAACTGACTCAGTACAGGGTTGGTTTTTTTTATTGCTGCTTCCCTTCCTTTGCTTTTCTCACAGTCAGGGTACATATTTGGTTTTTACCTCAGTTCTTTCTGCAGCTCCCATTTACTCCTTGGAACCTTTATGTGCATCTTCTAAGATTACCACTCATGTCTTAAAACAACAGAGCTTCCTGGCTCTGCCTGCCAGTTAGTCTCACTATAATTTCCCCATATCCCTGATTTCTTTTCTTAATTGTTAATGTCTTATTACATCATTGTATTCTCCAAACCCATTCTTTGTACAAACAGGCTCAAATACCTCTGGGTGACTTTTCAAACACTTCTAAGCCTTTAATGCCCTGTATTGATTTTCTCTCTTTTATTGCTGCAGAAAAATATGTTCCATACCGCCTTACAAATGCTCTTGTGTGCTGTAAACAGCCTAACTCACATTTTAGCTTATTTAGGAGAACGTGAGGAGTTAGGAATTTTCTGACAATATTTGTGCTCCCCTGTTTCAGGTACATGAATGCACTAGAAGCTGGAATCACACACTTCTCTGAAAACCTGAAGTTCAAGGAGATTTTAAGGACTCCAGATCAGCTTAAAAAAACTGTGACAGATCCTGACCGGAAAAGCAATGGTAAGGGGGGGATGAGAGTGCACACTCTCCTGCAGGTAAGTTGCTTTTCCCAGGAAATCAGACCTATCCCTCAGTTGTATTTTAGGGATAGTCTTTCCACAGAAATGGTGGAAAAACCCAGCTATACTGTTTCACATGGACGCAAACATAAATTTGCACAAAGTTCCAAGATTTCTCTCTCCATACCCATAAAATAGGGGGAAGCATCCTGTTTCCAGAAAGCTTTTGGGGTGAATTATCCCATCTAGGCACAAGAACCATTTTGCGAAAGATTCAAAAATCCACGAATCACAACTCCTTCTAAGAAGGGCCTTAGATACTACAAGAACACTTAGTTCTCTACCAACTGTGTGAGAGTCCCGCGCAGAGCCACAAAGATGATTAAGGGAGTGGAACATCTCCCTTAGGAGGAGAGGCTGAGGGAGCTGGGTGTCTTTAGCTTGGAGAAGAGGAGACTGAGGGGTGACCTCATTAATGTTTATAAATATGTAAAGGATGAGTGTCAGGAGGATGGAGACAGGCTCTTGTCAGTGATGTCCAGTGACAGGACAAGGGGGAATGGGTGCAAGTTGGAACATAGGAGGTTCTGGGTGAACATAAGGAAGAACTTTTTCACTGTAAGAGTGACAGAGCACTGGAACAGGCTGCCCAGAGAGGTTGTGGGGTTGTGGAGTCTCCTTCTCTGGAGACATTCAAAACCCGCCTGGATGCATTCCTGTGTGACCTGCTCTAGGTTGTCCTGATCTGACAGAGGGGTTGGACTAGATGATTTTTGAGGTCCCTTCCAACCCCTAACATTCTGATTCTGTGATTCCTGTGTTTGCGGCCCTGGTACACATATGGGCCTCATTTGTGCCATCAAGGGGCACTTATTCTGGAAGTGATCCATCTGAACTAGAAAAATGGAGAGTAAATACCTCATCTTCTCCTAAGACTAAGAACCTGGCATTAGCAGGCCAAGTGAGTGTGAGAGTAATAAGTAAACTAATGAAACAATTACTTAAACACCATTTAACTTGGAAATGTTCATATTCAGTAGCCCTTAATGCATCAGAACTGCTAACACTTATTTGAGTGAGATAATGGTAGAGCTCTGGTGCAGACAGACAGAAAATGGTGCAGGCGTTGAGGCACCTTTTACCGCCTTCCCTCAAATATCCTGGTCTTACTGCAGAGAGGCTGTAGCTTTGTGCCTGGGTCCCAGCACAGTGCAGGTAATGTGCCTTAGCATTGTTCTAATGCCTGACTCAAGCATGGGGGAGCAGGCAAATGTCCTATTCTTGCCTGCACTTTTCACCTATCTGTCTCCGTTTTTGCCCAATCTGTAGTGATCATCATGTGTGGCTCTCCAGCTGATGTCAGCGCTGACCTAGGGATGGAGGAAGTGGATAAGGATATTGTTATCATCCTGATAGATCTCTTCAAGTAAAGTATCATCTTTGCTTTTCCTCTTTTCTCTGCAGTTTTCTGAAGGATAGAGATAATGGAAATAGTCTGAGTGGAATTGTTTTGTTGCAGAAATGCTCTCTCTCAAAATGTTTTCCATTGCTTTCTTTCCTTATGTCTTAACATTTATCTAAGCTGCTTAGTGCTAATTTGTGGCACACCCTCTACAACATCCCCTTTATTTCACATAGTATTTTTCTAAGGTACTGACAGAGCAGGTAAGATTAACATCATCCTGTGGACTCCTCAGTGCAGGAAGCCATGAGACAACCACAGAGTCCAAAGTCATGAGCTGTTCATATGAGATATTGTACATTTCCATATGATCTGCCCAACAAGAAAATTATGTAAATGTGGCTTACAGTATATTTTTCTAGGCTCCATTTATTCCATGTTTAAATTGTTTAAGACTGCTATGACTGTCTCTTCCACTTTATAACTCTTCCACTTTATAACTCTTCCACTTTATAACCATCTCTTCAACATCTTTATAACTACATAAATCTAACTTCCTGGAAATGTTTCTCAATATACTACCTAATTTTTCTGTTGTTCAATTTCATCTTTACATTACTAATTGCAAAATCTTTACGGATAAGGGCTGATATTAACTGGCTTTGTCGATGGTATCCTCAAAAGCTTTTACTGTATACGAGGACTGAGAGCTGACATCTGGCCCTAAACCTAAGTGACACAGCACAACTTACATCCATATGGCTAAATGTAGATGCCCAAACTGCTTTTTGGGCATTGTTTTGGTCATTGTAGCAATGGTCTGGGAGAAAGCTAGTTGGCCTAGACCAAAATCACATCTGGTACTGTGCTGGCAGCTTAATGCTATGGATGATCACAAGGCAAAAGTATTTGCCCATGTCTCAGTCTTATTTATTTCATCGTTGATGTAGCAAAATAATCTATGAAATTCCAGGGCCTGTGGGACTTTCCCGCCTCTGAGTCTAAAGCTGGCCTTGACAGGGCAGGGCTGAGGCACTTTGGATTAATGATTTCAGCTATTTAACCTTTGAGTCCAAACAGGAGCGTGTGGTTAAGTTCTAACAGGATCTCCTCTGTTTGGTACACTTTCAAATTCACCATATATATTCCTGTTTCTTTGCAAATGCACAATGGGTACTAAAAACGTGAGTGCTTTTACTAACTGGTGTTGCATGTGTAATTGTTGCCTCATGGTAGGTGAGGACAGTTAGGGGCTTCTCTGCTGTGGTATGCATCCTTCTGATATCCCCAGCTGCAGCTGCTTCAGCCCATTTTACATGTTGACCTCCTTGAATTTACTACATACCCCTGATTTTGCTGAATATCTCTAATCATGTTCTTAAACCAGAAACAAAATATCGACAAGTGTCAGATCAAAACTCAAGCTGTAGGAGAAGACAGTAGGCGAGGTCCCATGATTCTCCAGGAGCCAAGTTCCTCAGACAAAATACAGATTTAAATTTTCTTCAGCTCTGAGCCCTCTGGCAGCCAGGACACAAACACAGTGTTTAAGCTTCCCTCAGGGGAGGTGGAATGCTGTAGGATTATGCAGTCTGGTAGAGTTTAATGAAGTTTCCTTTTAATGTAGCTAGTTCAGTCCAAGCCTGAATGAAAAGCACTTTGAAATTCTTCAGGGTGAAAAGTGCAATGTAAAAATCAGAAGGTTCAGAGAAAGGCAGGGACGGGGCTCTGGTGTCAGGATCCCATCTGATGGCTGTGGAGTGGACCCTGTGGTCTCCAAAAATCCTTCATACAGTACTGTCTGAAAAAATAGAAGGATTATCAAACATGAATAATGACAGAAGGCTCTTTTTTTTAAATCAATCTAGCTATAACAATGACAGATGCTGCCACTTGTTAGTAATATCTATTGCTAAATTCCTCTGTAACATGAATCCAGTGGTTGCCAGTCTGCAAAGCACTTCCAGATGGCCGGTCAGGGTGAGGAAACCAAAGATACCTGAAAACTACAACTTTTTTTTACTTGTTTTAGCATAGTTTTCAAGTTCACATAGTTTCCTCTGATTTTCCTAGCTCACTGAATTAAGCAAATAAAACAATAAGGTGCTCTCTTCATCTCTCCAGTTGTTTCATGCCTTCCTGTTACATGCTTTTAGTGCAAATCCTGCTGTGATCAATTCTACCAGGAAATACCAAAATTAGAGGAGCATGCAAAAGAGTGCAGAAGAGGTCAGAAACATGCACAATAGCATGAAGAAACTACAGATTGCAGTACTGTGGATTCCAGGAAGAGGCTCAGTTTTAATAAATATAAACTCCTCCTTGAAATAGAGGAAATAAACAGGACAGAAACCAAACAGTTGCAATATTAACAATGATTCACCATAACATCTGAGTTTCAGATTGTCAGATCTCTTTTAATGTAGTTAAGCACAGAAGCTGGCATGAGGAAATGGCCAACATAAAGAGTTTCGTCTATGATGAAATTTTATTTTTAGAACTACTGTTTTCACCTGTTAAATATAGTGCCACTGGAGAGAAGAGAGTGATTCTGCCATGGTTACCACTTCCCTTGTTGCTGATTATTCGTGGGGTTTCTGTGCTTCACTTTGCAGTAACTCCTACTTCAGGATCAACAGCTCAGCCAGTTACATGCAGAATGTACTTGTCCTGACTCTGAAACCAGCTAATTCCAGCTTGAATACTGTACAGACAGAGGATGCTACCCTGGTAACTACACTATTTTATGTCTGATTATTGCATTCAGTTCATTCATGTGTATGCACTAGGAAATGAAAACTCAAAATACAGCTGTAATCATCCCCCATCATGTTTCTATGCTGATATTTTCTTACATTATCACAGGATAACATTTTGTCCTGCTGTAATGTTGTAAAAATATCAAATCATAAGGCAAACATGCAGACTCTTATATTCCTGCTTCCTGAAGTTCAACTCAAGCTTTTAATTTGGTCTACAAGCATCATGTTCATGGGACGTGAGAGGGAGACTTAAAGGTACATGGCCTGCTGACTCCAGTTCCGAGTGACTGACAATCTTACGTGTAGCTGCAAGGCATTACTGAAGGAGGATCTATAGGTGTACTTGGGACGTGAGTATGGCAAGTTCAGAACTAATAATTGTTGACTTATCTTTGTGTGCAGGTATGTATAAGTGGTGGCAATCATTGCTGTTTCTGTCCAGGGGGCTTTTCAGTTAAACTTCAAAAACAGGAACTTTTTCTTTTATAATGTAGGAAATATGTTGTTGTTTTGTTTGTTTGTTTGTTTGTTTTTTATTTCCTGAAAAGCAGAAACTATGCAAACCCTGTATCTGCTTAGTGAAACTGATACTCCTGCCATCTGCCCATGAACCTGACTCTACATGTAGAGTTCCTCCAAGGATTTGCTTTGAGCTCCAGCTTTCCAGCAGGCAACCAGAAGCTTCTGGCTGGATTTACAGGGCTTCAAGATCTCCCAGCCTGGGCTTAATGCTTTTTGGGTGCCAGCTCTATGGCAGGCTGCTGGAAATTCTGGCACAGCTTCTTGCCCCTGAGCTGTGGCCATCTGGAAGCACAGACTTGATGGCACCACACCAGATTATCTGTACAGAAAGTCTAATCCAAAACCAGGGTCTTTGGGTCCCACTGAGCAGATCTGCCTAGAACCTACAATATAGGATTTCTTTAATCCTTTGCGCCAGGATCAGCATGCCAGAGCTTTACACTGACCTCCTCCTTTTCACCACCTCCTTGTCTTCATACACCAAAAATATATTCTGTTTACCTTTATTTTTCGAAGCGAGAATGCTGATGTGGCATTGCCCATCTACTGTCTTAGTGTTCAGCAGATTCTGACCTTCCATGCTGGAGTTTTGGCCAAGTGGAGTACGCCAAATACAATGTAGCTTTAAGACAGAAATGTGAACTTTCAAATTGTCATTTTTTTTCTTCTGTTCTAGATGGAAGACAACTTTATTGTTGGCTATTTTAATGCAGTCTTGCTGTTTGGACATATTTTGAAGAAATTTATCTCCTCCCAGAGCCCAGTGTCACCTCTCAGTTTCATCAATGAATTCCGAAATACCACTTTTGAAGGTAAAAAAAGTACAGTCCTGTGCAGGGTTCACTAAACTTATGAGTGGAAAGAAATTTGGTTTTAAGCACTCTTAGGATAAGTCACTTTTATACCAAACAAGTCCAAGCTCTTCAATGAGTTTTATTCCCACTCTTTTTTCTTCTTCTATCATTTTTTCCAAGGGTGTTATGTCCTGTGTTAGCAGAAGCACTACATAGCAGTTGTGCAGAATCACCTCAGTGCATGCAACACAAGGGAGAGAAAGTCAAAACGATGATAATTTGAAACACTGCAATTAGCAACAGACTGTTTGAGGACTAGACTCCTTTTCTGGGCTGTTGAGTCTTTCCTGCTGCTTTGAAGCACAAAGCACGTTTAAAGAATATTGCTGCCTATGGAGGGTTGGGGGAAGGAGGAGAGACAGCGGAGATGGAGGACAGGGACAAGGACCTGGAGCTGGTGTCATTCTTTTGACAAAGAGCTGAACTCTCTATAGGGAGACCATTTGGAGAATGAGAAAGGAGCTGGAAGAGTGAAGCGTATAGGTAGGTTTCAGAGTCCATGCTTCCTCCAGAGGCAACCTGGCATTCAGGTTGTTAATTTGTGACAGTGTCATCTCTAAGCTTTCTCCCAAAGGTCTAGTCTTGACTTGAGACCAATATGTATGAAATATGATTGATGTTCAAAATGACTCTGAAGTCCACTTAGCTAAGCTTTATTGCAGTAGTTTCAACCCCTTTCCCAGTTTACAAAGCCATCGTAGGCCTGAGTGCCTGCAATGTGAGTGAAAACCAGCTGGCAATGGGCTGATTCTTCTTAGTCAACTTTCTTGTTCCTCTCACAGGTTGTCTAGCACCAGTGAGCTTTTGTAGGCCAAGGGGTTAAAATCGCAGAACTCCATCATTAGGAAAAGACAGACTTACACAAAGAAGTGACAACATTACCCCTCTGGGAGCAAAGTCCCAGTTTCACTTCACATCAGAGATCTGTACTAAAATGACGACTCAGAGCTTTGTGTTTATGTCCCGCCTGCTTTCATCAAACGCATGTAGAAGTTTCCCAGGTTTTCCTAAATCGCCTAACAGGTTCTGGGCTTATCTTTGCTTAAACCATGGTATCCCAAAGCTAGCAATATATAGTTTACTAATTCCTCCTGGAGAGAGCATCCTTTTTTGAATATCAGTAAACTAATTTCTTCAGCTTCACTGTAAATTTGAAAGTTAAGTTCTACAAGCTTTTTACTTATCTGAAATAAATATTGCACTGTAATGCTCCACATTAGTTATAGATTTAGTTTAAAAAAATCCTAAAAGTGAAAGGTATTGAACCACCTTCATTCTTTCTTGTGCTGGATGCTGGTAGAGTAGGGCGTTCATACAATAATTGTTTTGGTATTAGGAATGTGGACCATGAAAAACTTAGCATCTGTTTTTGAAGTAAAAAAGGGAGAAGGCATTTCCTGAAATAAAATAATGATGATGCTGAACTTCAGGAAAAATAAAATAAGTCATCAGCAACAACAGCAAAAGAGCAATTTGAAGCTGATCAAAAAGACCTACCTGAAAAAAGAAGGGAAAAAATGGAGGTGAGATTTTCAGGAGTAGTGTGTATTGGCTAAGCTTGTGCTCTTGTTGAAATGACTGACTTCATGAGATCAAAGTCAAGCCACCCTGAGGGACTTGGGAAGTTCCACTTTAAAATATGTGGAATGTGCTATATAAGCAATTTCTCAATCTGCACATTTGCTGACATACAGAGGCAGGAGGTTAAAGGGAAAAAGAACCTAGTTAAAATAGTATTATTTGAGCCAAGCAGGTAGGTCTGAAAGAGTAGGGGGAATGAAAGTATCCCTGTATTTCCTTTCTTGCTGATAGAGTCAAACTGCAGTTAGAAAGAGGCAATTTCCCTTCTCAGTTCTCTAAAATGGTCCTTTCAAGGGAGGTTACTCTGACATTCTTGGTATGGTGAACAAACCTGACAAATGTATTTTTCTGTAGCTAGAGGGAGACTATCCTCTTCAGTGCAGACAGTTCAACACCTTTTATTGGATTCTGTAGAGAAAATGTAGCGTGTTATTAAGGGAGAATTAGCACCACACTAAGCTGACGTGTTCTAGCATGTGCACGAGGAAGAAAAATATCCCGAGCACCAGAAATCCTTTATTTATCCCATCCTTCCTGCCACATGTTTATGTTTCTGAGAACGGAAGCCCTCAGACTAATTCCTTGTGTCTACAGGTGTATTGGGACCTGTGGCTCTAGATGAATTTGGAGATATTGATTCCAATTTGACCCTGCTGTACACGTCACAGACTGCAGATCATGTACGTATGTCCAGGGAGCAACTGTTTGACCTTGTATATGAAAGGAGAAACAAAATGCCCTGTACTATTGCATAAGAATTATGAAAGTAACTACAGCAGAAGTGGTGGTGTGCCATGCTGTGCATGTCAGGAAGGGGTCATGAGAGGTGTGCTAGAGACTGACAGGATTGATGTCATCTGGTGATTCAGTAAGTGAAGCGCAGCTGGTATTTTGTGGGTCTGACACATTTCTTTTCAGAGACAGGGAAGGAATGAGGAGAAATACGGCAACCAAACATACAGTTAAGCTGAGGAACACACCACTGTAGCAGAAAGAGCAATAATTACGTTGAGTTTGGCCAATACATTTATTAATGGTAGTTTGAAGTAAGGGGCAGAAGAGGAAGAGCACAGCTGCTGACTGCATTTCTTCCCTCCTACACCCACAGTTCGGAATTCTTCTGCATTTCAACACTCAAAAGAACAAGACACTCATGGTGACTACCAATCCGGATTTTGTCTGGAAGAACAACATGCTGCCCAGTGATATTCCAGGCACTGGTGAGACACCCATTAAACCTACCTCTTCTTTGAAGGCAAGTCACACAGTTCTAAGGTCCACCTGCTGTGCAGTCCAGCGTGCTACCTCCACACTGCTCCTAGCCAGTGTCACCAGGAGCTGGGGGCGGAACAGCATCTTTCCTTCCACTGCCCCAGACCCGCAGGTTCTTTGCATCCAGCCCAGTTTTAAACCTGCATTTCTATTTAGGTGCTACTAAGTCTCTTGTAGACTCCATACTGTACCAGTGATTGTGGGGAATACCAAGGTGTGTTTTGGAAGAGGTTACCCCTGAACATATAACCTTCACTAGAAGATGGTGGTGATGTGAATTGTTTGAAAGGCTGTTCATGAAAGGCAGCAGCATTTCTGTATTGCTGGTGCAGCATGGTGGCTTCTGCTTGCCCCTTATCCTTGTTATAGGGAGCTGGGGAGAGGATACAGGACTGTGCAGATTCAGGGTGCTCCTCTGGATGAGGCTCTTAGAAGAGCTTGCTTTTTGCAGGAAGACAATGGGAAACTAGGTTATTGCTCTATCTACACCCAAACTTTAAATCTAAAATCCCAGAAATTACCATTGCCTTTTCTTTCTGGTTTTTGATGACTACCAGCTAGAATGGATGAACCCCCTTGTTATTTAGCATAGCTGAGTACAGCCTTGTCAGTCTGATCAGACTGGGATTGTTTCCCCATTTACACTGCTGCCACAGGATGATTGGCAATGGAAAAGCATATGCTTCAGGATGTGATATGCATGATAAAGATTATTGCAGTGGCAGTGATTGCAAGGGTTAGTGCACAGTGGGTTAGTGTTCACCTGAGTCATTCCCATCAGTGAGTGTCCAAAGGTGCTGATGTTAAAGGTCTCTGCTGAAGGCTTCTATTAGTTTGCTGTTCTGCTTCTCTCCATTAGGGATTAAGCAAAGCAGTAAATGGAGGAACAAACACCTAACTAAGACTCCATTCACAATAAGGTCGTACATAAGTTAAAACATATTTATTTCTCAGTAAAGTAAATCAGATGGCTTCAAATTAGGGGTTACTCCTCCTAAGAGAAGCAGGAGTAGTGTTTTCTTGCCAGGGACACATGGGAGCTGCCAGGAGCAGGCAGCAGCACTGACGAGACTCCAATTAGACAACGCTGGGAAGAACAGAGGGAGTCCAGTGGAACTTCCTTTTTCCAGCTCTGGTCAAATCTGTGGTCTCCCTTGCTATGACCATGAGTCCTGCTTGTGCAGAGACAGCAGTGTTGTACACATTAGCAATAGGCTCTCCCTACACCAGCTCCCTGAGATTTTTACTGCCTGGCCCCAGCCCTTTCAGTGTTGCTCCAGTCTCATTCTCATCCATCCCTAGGGCCCCACAACATGCTGTGTTTGTGTCTTTGTATCTTTAAAAGATTCCCTTGAGTATGTCCTTGTTTGAAGCTGCTGCACACGGGCAAAAAAAATGGGAATTACAGAAAGCCAGTGTCTACAAACCAGTAGCTTTACATTCAGCGCTTAGTGAAGGCCTGACTTTGTGGCCAAGCTATACTAAACCAAAGTAAAATTGCCTCCCATAGGCACTTGATTTTTTTTGTTTTCACATTTTTTAAAATAAACCTTCCTTTAGCGTGATTCTAAATAAATATATTCCCCCAAAGAGCAATTTTTTGTGGCCACTGTTGAAGTATTCACCATGCCTTTCCAAAACCAGTCAAAACTTTCCAACCAGAACTATGCTTTTTCCTCCAGGGAGGTGAAGAGGCACAGCAGCCAGAGCCCTGCACCTTCCTAAACTGTAATTGAGAACAGCTGACCCAGCTCTGCTACCCTTTTTCCTCCTGGCATCCCGTGAAAAACGGGTCTTCATCCACATTTTCCCAGTATTCAGAAAGTTTTAACCCTTGCTCTAAAGATGGACAAGGTCAGCCTTCACTACATAAATGTTTCTGGTTCCAGAGGACCTGAAAAGAGTTAAATTGTGATGCACTCTCCCTTTGCACGTTGTAATAGTAGTTGCCAGGAGGTGGTAGCAGAGCCTCAGGAACATGAAATTGTGGTTCCACAGGGCTCCTATGGGGAACTACAACCTGATTGTTAAACTGCAAACCACGATTCACAAACCTTACGTTTTCGAGAACTCATACGAAATGGCTTTGCACTTTCTCATGTATCTGTGGTTTTATAGTCGTGACTTAATATGCTTGCTTGGCAGAGGGAAACAGTAGCAGTGACCATTTTCAGTGGAGAGAATCAGACTAATATGAAGTTACTAGGTGGCCCTGAGACTGTTGCTGGCATGAACACACAGAAAGAACATGGGGAAACATAATACACAGAACAAGAAAAATTAAAGCCAGAAAGCTGGGTCAAAAATCCAGAGGAGTTCCTAAACTGAATTCTATGTCATGCAGACACTTATATTGGTATGTCGAAAATCTCTGCTCAGCTGCTGCCTGATTCTGAAGGCAGCTAGTGTGTATCATCTTGCTTTCTATTTATGTAATATTTTTTACACTTTATAATTTTTCTATGTGCCTTTATTTCCGTTTCTGGACAGAGGCAGAAGCACATTAGCTTCAGTAAGGCTGAGTAGCTCGGCTCTTCTACTATCCATAACCAACATGGTCATTGGCAAAACTAGATTATCCTCTTCTTTGCCTGAGAGACTTGCTCAGTAGAGTAGGTACATTGTAGATGTGTGGCCACCAGATGAAGCTCTGCACTCATAGCCTGTTGCCTTTCAAAGGAAGTTGGTGGCGATAACTTTCCTTCCCAGTATCCCTAAACTCCAAGAACTGACTCAAGACAGGATTCAGTTTGCTTTTCCACATTAAACCAATCAAAATTACAGCCTTAAATAGTCAGTTCCCAGCCTTGGCTGTCCTGCCTGCCTGCTCAGTATTAGGACTCTCATGTGCTCTGTGGTTTTGGGTCTAAGTCCTCAGATGCCTGAACAGCCTGATTTTCAAATTGTTTGGCACCTGGCAGCTTCCAAGGACATTTTACTAGCTTTGAGCTGCCACCAGATTGGTTTTCCTTTATAGCATACAAATTTCCTATTGAAGAGTACAGTCCACTCAGTAGCACTCGTCATCCCAACATAGTGTTACAGACATGTTCAGAAATGAACCCATAGTCCCCAAAGCTCTATCTACAACAACTACAGAATAACTTTAAACAACTGGGCCAATAAGGGGAGAACCCAGGTGTGAAATGTTGAAAAGTCTGCATATGTTAAAAGCTGTACCATGATTTTCATCCTGATCTCTTCCTGAATAACAAGTTCTTGCGAGAAATGCCTTTCAAAACCACAAGTGGCTGTACTCTGTATCAACTGAAATTCTGGGTGAAAGCTTCAGGTGTATCCCATCGTGAAGCAAATTGTATCAGTAAAGACTGAATGACAGAGGTATGGGTACTTGTGGAAAATTCACTGTCAAAGAGGCATATGTCTTTCTCACTGTGTGGGTACCCAGCAGGAACAGGAAAGGAAAAGACAAACATTATAAAGTCTCAATTAGAAAGTCAACAATAAGTATTGTGTTTAATGATAAAACCAATAGGCATCAAACCATTTCAGAGAAAGCCTTATCCAAAGGAGTCAATGAGAAGCCCATTTTGCATTAAGCCCTGGGTGTGCTGGGGGAAGACAATGTTTCCTGCCAGTGACTGATTTTGAATGGTCAGCTGCTTACCTCAACTACATCCCTATCCCACAGAGTTTTACCAAGGTTTGCCTCTACCATCCACTTTCATGAATTTATTACAAGGAAAAGTTTGGCTACTTAATTTTTAAAAACACAGTTACTAAGAAAAGTCAGTTTTATCCCTGGATTATCCTAGTTTGTTTTTAAAGAGAACACCTGGAAACTGCTTCTGAGATGATGTGAGATTTAGTGCTGTTAAATTCACCTCCCACCTGGGTGTCCCTACAGCATGCCCATGCCTCAGATGGGGATGTAAGACTGCACTGCACTTAGTCATGCTTCATCCTGCAGTGAAAGAGGCAGGCATGTGTAATCTCTAGACAGTGCTGGACTTTACCAAAGCCTCACAATTTGGATGTGATCAAAGAATATCCCTGCTCAGCTACTATGACTTGCACATGTGTGGATGGTGATAATTTCTTAAATATAATATTGTTTTTCAACACTCTCTGTCGAGTTGTTGATTTTTCAATTTTTCTTTTCTGCAGGCCCACATGTCTTGACTATTGCTGTCTTTACACTCACGGGAATTGTGATTCTGGTTCTGATCATCTCTTTGCTGATTCTAAGGTACAAACCTCTTTGGCCTTCTCTTTGTCCTTGAACAGTTTTCCTCCCAGGCAATGCCTTTGATCTCTCCTTGAAGAGCCATTCATTAGCTTACCTTACATACTTGGGTGGTCACCTTCAGTGTGAACTCTTTAGTATATGCCAAGTAGTGTTTGCATCCATACCATTGTTATGTCAGGTTAATAATCAAGAGAGAAGATGCAGCAAGGGTTGGCATCTGCTAAAAAGCTCTGATTCCTATACATACGCAGAAACATGTGTCAGACCACTCTTCAGACTTTTTCTCCTTCAGTGCCCATCTTTACCTTACTTGGGTTTCACTTATGTTTCTTTAGCCTATTGGTGACACAGAGGTTCAGTCTAGAAGGAGGCATTTGTCTTGAGTCAATACCTCATGAGGTTTTGGTGTTTTCATTGCATGGATCCATCCTGTCTTCCAGTTTCCTCTGACTAAGTCCAACTCCTTACATCCGATTTTTCTAGCAGCTAGAATTTCATGAGCATAAAGCAGATCAGCTTTATCATGATGGAAAAAGCAGAAATAGAAATCCATAATGTCTCCTTTTGCTGGAAGAAATACCATCCAATTTACAAATTTTATGGTTTTCTTTCATATTTAAGAATCTATCTTACCTGTGCATCTGTTTTCAGTAGTTCAGTATCCCTTTTGCTATATATCAGAGAACATCAGAAAAAGTGAGAAAATAAGGTCTTAAGAAAACTTGATTAGAAACAGATACTACCCATGCACTCTTATTTTGAGTGGACCAATCTGCCTTGCTAACTAAAGCTTTTCACTAGGGAAAATTAAAAGATGAAGGTATACAACTCTTACACATCTAGTTGTACTCAAGAAATGGGAGAGCTAATCATTGCCACTTCTAAGCACGAACATATAAACAGACAGGTAAAGATTATAATGGCTATGAAAATTGATAAAAATTTGTCTGGAGACAGCATGGACTTGTTGAAAAAGGTTCCGTACTCGTCCATATTTGCAGATGCATAAAATTTAAGGATTCTGTTTAGATTATTATATGATTATTGTATAAATATCATTATAAAATTCCCAAGCATCAAACATAGAAGGGATTTCTGAGGATTTTTTAGAATAAAGCTTGTCCTTTCAGTGTTGAAATAATAGCAAACTTCTCAACTATAATTGCTACCAAAGATTGTCCCCTAAAAGGAAAGGAGATGAGAGACTCAGCTATGAAAATGAACAAAATGCCTCATTATTCCTTCTTTATCTATCTCTCAAGTTTCTAGGACACTTGAAATATCCCACAATTCCCTGTGTTGTTCTGACTGCGAAGCAAAAAGGCAAATTCCTGAGAACCACAGAACTAAATATTAGACCAGTAGATTTTAATTCAGTTTGATATATACTCAATCACCAGCTGATACCAGTTAGAATTGCAGTGCATCCTGGTGATACAACACAGCTTACAAGACTGAACTGAGAAAGACAGTTCTTACCACAATTATTGGTCTTCCTTTTCTTATACATATTTGCATTAAAATATATTGGAAAAGGGAACACTTGTGGTATTAGTCAATACCATGTGTTTCTCCCATTTGGAGCATTTGTCAGCAGTCATCAGCGTGTTAGCATTCTCCTTCAGTCTCTCCAGTCAGTCCTGTGGGTTTTTTAAATAGAGGAAGGACCTGCACGAGTAAGCAAGTAATTTGATGAGTACTAGTCATCTTGCAGCTTTTCTCTAAGAGAAGACAGTGTCTGCTCTGAAGTTCTGCAAGGCAGACAGCAGTTTCCTTCTCCCGGTTCCAAGGGCTTTTCTCTCATTTTTACAAAATGTGCAGAATACAAGGGACACCCACAAAAAGGCACCACAACACTGTTGTTACTTCCTCTCCTGGCACTGTATTCACATCAGTTCTTACCATCCAGTGTTAATGGCAGGACTTCCTTTGGCTTGCATTTATTTGTGAGACCACCCCTTAGAGTACATTCTAAAACATGGAGGAGAAAACTATATAAAATCCAGATGGCCCTTTGTGCTTTAAATTGTGCTGACCTTCCTTTAGACTCTGGCAATTGCCTACCAGTTGTTCTGCTAAATCTGTTCTGTTGTTCTGCTACATCTATGGAATTGAATGAGCACTTAGGCTTTCCCAAAGCTAGGACAATTAGAACAGTGTCAAACTGGAAAACTGTATGAAAGCCACAGGGCTTTTTCTCAAGCTTTGCCAACCTGACACTCCATCCTTGTGTCATCCTGACACTAGAAGCCTTCTGTCCTAATCTCCTGTTGTGGATTTCAGTTCACTGGGAGGATATTCTGAATGAGTTTGCTTGTTTTGCAGGAAGTACAGGAGAGATAATAAGCGTCGGTGGAAGAAATGGTCCCATATACCGCCTGAGGAAATCTTGCCTCTGGAGACCAGTGAGACAAGTCATGTTAGTTTGAAGGTAAGAGAAACATGATGCTCAAATCTGGGTCTTGGATTTTGTTTGCTACAGACCATCAATCCTGGGGTGTTGGCATGCTCTGATTACAATGCAGACTATGGCTCTGGTAGAACTACAATCTGTTAAATTTTTATAAAAAAAAAAGATAAAAAATTAACCCTCACTTGCTGTATTGAAAAAAAAATTATTCCCCATCTATCGCTCCCTAATAAAATATATCAGTTAAGCTCATTTTGTAGTGGGGGAGTGGGCTGGGTATTGATTTCCTGTCTCCTCCTGTTACAAATTATTTCCCTGTGCTTTGTTATACCTCTGTAACACCCAAGAGCATGAAAGCAGCAGGCGGAGGCCCCAGCAGCTGTGGGAGTGTCATGGATGTCCCACACTTTCGGTCATGTAGTGGCCCTCCCTAGAGAGAGGCTTATGCATCTGTGTGGCACACACTGACATTGTTTATCTCTCTGGACCTGCCAAATGGGGAGTAGGTGATAACTGCAAGTTAATTATTCTTCTTTGTTCTCAGATTGATGAAGATAAAAGACGTGACACCATCCAGAGACTGCGTCAAGGCAAATATGACAAGAAGGTAACCGGACTGCAGTCCACGCTCCCTTCCTCAGCTTAGGAGGGGTCTTTTTGAGAGAAGGTTGTTCCTCCCCAGAGACAGTTCCACCTCTCCCAACCCTGCAAAATGGATTGACTTTATGGAAGGAATAACCCATTTATTCACTATCAGATGTTTTACATTTTGCTTAGTGACGATAGGAAAATATCCTACTCCATGAACCCCTAGCCTGGTCCAGAAGTGCAGAAGCAGAAACAGAGGGACCATAAATCTGATAGATTTTGGTATCAAGGAGATTAACGAACAGGCTATTTACATGGCAATTCTTGTACATTCAGTAGAGCTAACTGCCTGCCTGAGATGCATTAATTTTGAGTTAAAATTTCCATTATTTGCAGTTCTAAATAGTTCCTATCTACCTGGTAAATCTTTTGAAGGAAATAAAACTCCATTACTTATTAGCTGATTAACTGAAACTCCAACAGTGAAGCAGCAGGCAGGTGTTTCTGAAGTAGTTCTTTGTACAGACATTTCTTGGAAAAGAAGGATGAATTGCTGTTGTATTAAACTTATGATTTGTTTCCCACTGTTATTTTTTCTTCAGGTGGTGATTCTAAAGGATCTCAAAAACAACGATGGTAATTTCTCAGAGAAGCAAAAAATAGAACTGAACAAGGTAACTGCTGCATGTAGCAACTGGACACTGTAGGGTGGGATGGAGCCTATGAGTGAAGTCATTGTTTTCCATTATCAACTCCAACCACCATATGCTTGTGCATGTTTGTGAGGTGGACGGGTAATGAGTTCATCAAAGGATATTGCTTGATGAACTTTCTCTTTGTGTGTGTGATCTCATCACCCGTTCAGAGTCTGAATTGTATGCCAGTGAAGCTGAGGATGAATGAAGTAATTAATGCTCTCTCATATGGCCTTGCTAAATACATTTTTATAGCTTATGCTAAAAGGCAATGCACTCTTTTTGCTCATATTATGCTAATTCATTAGTAGTGGAATGTTGTACTTAAATCTTATTATTGAATGCCAAGTGTAGCTCTTTAAATATAAGTAAATCTCTGCTGACTTGTGCATACAGACTCTTTCAACATGAGAGATCAATTTGGCTGCAGTACTGCATCTTTTTTTAAATGAATAGTTTTCCTTTTTACACAACACAGCTATACTGTTAATTCAATAAGGTCTAAAAATACCTCAAAGTAAACTACAGTTGTCTATATAAATGGACAAAGTCCTTCATATCATGCAGCATCATTAAGTTTTTATTACTTGCCAATTTACTGACTGATTCACAGCATTCTGTCACTCATAATGGCTATTCCGGTCAACTAGGAGGTTTGAGTAGAGAAGCAATAATAAAGATTATAGGGCTCTGGAATTAACTTGCAGTATCCAACATCAGCCACTCTTCTCTCCCTAATGCAGAAGACTGGAATGACAAATGTCTTCATGTACTTCACTCAGTGCCTTGGTACACGTTGGTTTAAAGGAAATTCATACAATTTATCAGGGCCTGAGATAAAAAGCCATGTCACACAAGTATCCTTGACCTATGTTTCTGTACCAACAATGATTGCTTTTAAAAATGGATGCAATATTTATGCTCTAGCTCCTACAGATTGATTACTACAACCTGACCAAGTTCTATGGAACCGTGAAGCTAGACACCATGATCTTTGGGGTGATTGAGTACTGCGAAAGAGGTTCTCTGCGGGTAAAGAATTTTACAGGTCTCCTTACACCCCCAAATTATCAAATTTAAAAGTAAGAAAAAAAATCCCGATCACTCTGTCTCTGGCCCTCATGCAGCAGCCATGAACTGGGCAGGTGGTGGCAGGTTTCTGACTCCGAGTTCCCTCTCCCTTGCTTAGTTCTCTCCAGCCTTCCCCAGTTGCTGCTGCAGCTGCCAACAGTTTGATGGTTCTCAGCAGCCAGAGGATGAGGTGAGGTGCTAGCAAGGAAAAGTACAGGCAGAGCTCTGCCCAGGCAACAGCAACAGCCAGTTGTTATTTGTATCATGTCCCCTGTTGGGACCATATTGGATGTAACTTCTTCTTTAACAGCTGTAGCTGTTGTCTCTTCGGATGTCGTTGTGGACCCCACAGTATCCCCAGGGTGTGAAAGGATAGAAAAAATAAAATATTCCATATTAATAAGGGGTAAACAGTTTGAGGCTGGAATATGGCAAATCCTCTGCTGTAAGGGACAACAGCCCTTTATTTCTGTTTATAAAAAGAAATGGAAATTTATGCCTGGCAAGAGTTATGGAAAGATTTATGGTTTATTACTACCAATATTATTTCAGTGCCAATAATGAAGTAATGGTGGCATCAGCTCTTCTGCAGGCACACATTGTCCCTGACTCTGAGTATATACAAAGACTCTCATCAGTAGCAGTGGTCTCTGGAAGAAATTCACAGCAAGGCAGCAAAACAACATCTCTGTCTCTAGCCCTTTGCTTGTAAACTGGCATTTTTGTGAAGCTTTTGACAGTGGAATTCATAATCACTGTAAACTGTAAATGGCTGGCACTTTAAGATAAAGGAACAGTCTACTTTGAACTTACAAGGCCATGAGTAAATTGGTAGGAAATGGATCATGAGCACAAACGACAGGAATTCCTCTCTGTTCCTCCTGCACACTTTGCCCATTTCTGTCTCAGCTATTTTGCTTATTAAAGACTCATTTAAAAGCAAATTCACTATTTACCTTTAATTACACAAAACCCTCTTTTCTGGAGTCCTCAATTTTCAATCTCTGTGTAAACCTAAAATGTATTTCATATTCCCTGTTTTTGGAGTCAACTCCTGCTCTAGTGCATGTACTGCCTATAAAAACCAAGGGCTACCTCCTTCAGTTGCTGGTTGCAAGGCTGTGCAATTTAGACCGCTATTTTCTTCTCTTCACAGGATGTTTTAAATGATAAAATCTCCTACCCTGACGGCACGTTCATGGACTGGGAATTTAAAATCTCTGTCATGTACGACATTGCCAAGGTAGGCAGGCTGCTGACAGTGCAGTTAATCAACCTGTCCTGCCTTGCAAAATGGAGAAGGACAGCTCTCAGGGTCTTCTCCCGTCCTTGCTAGAGGATGTATGCCTTTCCATTCTTTCCTCCTCTGGGGATAGGTGTATGAGGCAGGAGGAGCCAGTGGCTCTCAAACTGAAGGGGAAACTGGGAGCCAGAGCTGGCTTTGGGCTATTTATAAATAAACAAAGTATGCCCCAAAGAAATGTGACCCAAAGATCAGAGTGTTACAGTCTGTTGATCAGTGGCTCTGATTACTAGGGCCTGTGCAGTCACAAGACCTAAAAACACACTGCTTTATTGGCCCCAGGTAAAGCATATAAAGGAAAACTCTGGTTTTTAAAATGGTGGAATTATTCCAATTTGTATCCAGAGACAGGATAAACTTTTTTTCTAAATAAACTGTTTATTTTGCATCCTGATTTTCTCACTCACTTGAGTTAGAAACTAGAAACTAGAGCTATCCATTTCAGGCAGTTCAAGAGGGAAGACATTCATCCTGTACAGAAGCCAAGACTGGTTTTTAGTAGCTTTCAACACATCTTTACATTTTAGGTCCTTGTGGCAGGAAGACTCAATATGAACAGTAAAGGAAATTCTGTTCTCCATTACAGACTTCTATCTGTTTAGCAGACAGTTAAGGAGCCTTTATAATTCACAGGTATAATAACCCTTTATACCTCTGCAAGTAATGTAGAGAATTACCTCTGCCTTTTTGCTAGTGCTCAATTGCTCTCCTCTTCCTATTGCTGGTTTGCAGTTGGACAGTCCTCCCATTTTCCTACATGAATCAGCTCAGATTTGGTCTCCATGATGAATGACTCTACTGTGTCTGTTCTAAAGAGATACCGAAAATCTTGCTCTTTATTAAAGCCCCCTTAATCCAAATTGTCACAGTTTGTTGGCCTTGTTAATGACTTTCAAGTTCAGTTAAAGTTCAGCATTAAGTTTCGTTTTAAATAGCAGCAGTGGAATGTCCTTTTCTCCTTACAGCACATAAAAAACCATGGTATTTTTTAACCCTTTGCAGTTCACCTTCAAATGTTTCCTAAGAAAACAGGGATCAGTACTGGCTCTGGTTACAAAGGGAGGGAAATCCCAGTCCCTCTGAAGGATGCGACCAAATGCCCAGTGACTACACTGGGACTGGGACTTCACAACCAGTCATTCACTACACCATTGCTAATGGGGATGGGACATCGAGTCTGAGGATGGGTGGCGCACAACATCTTTTCTGTGGAATGACTCCTGAGCATTATTAGCCATGTTAGTAGAGATGGTTCACAAAATCTTCCTGAAAACTTGTATGTACCTAGGAATATCAGGAAACTTGCTGTCATTTGGATGATTTACCAGCTTCTCTTGTTCCTTGACTCTGCTGACTTGATGCTGTGGTGGAGCCTCTGGGACCTAGACATTTCCATTAACTTCTTGTATTGCTTTTCCCAAACCACAGCTTCCCAACCTCCAGGCACCCTATCTATTTTTACTTGAATGCTTCTTGCTTTACATAAGTCACTTCATAGCCCTTCAACTCTAGTTCCTCTTGTCCCAGCACGTGCCTTTTTCAAGCTCAGCCCCAGCTCTCCAGGTTGTTAAAATCTTTATGACCAGGTCCTGGACTTCCTTTGCCTTCCTTTTGATATGCTCCTCCCTCTCCACACCACCACTTTCCTACATCCTACTTTTACCATTGCCCAAGCAGTCCTTGTACTTCACCTACTCTTCAGCTGTCACAGAAGCTGCTTGCGTCAGTGTTTCTGAACTGAGAAGGTTGTATAATTTCTATTCTGTGGTACAGCTAGCCAAGCAGTAACTATTCCTAGAGCATCCCCTAGTCCACTAGAGGAGGTGGGGTAAGCAAAGGAGAAGACCTAAATCTGCTCCATTTACTCTCTCTCCCACTCTCCCTTTTTTTTTCTTTTTCTTTTCTATCTTTGCTATCTCTAGGTTTGAGGGCACTGCCTGTATTTACATAGATTTAGTTACATGTGACCAAAGAGCTCTGATGAAAGGTCTGCAAAGAGGGAATTGCAGTAATCAAGCCTGGCAGTCATTAGTGCATATACTGTTGTTGCAACACTATTTATTAAATAAGGAGCTGCTGCAGGATATTATGAAAGGGATTGTAATATTCTTGCACTATGCCAGGAAAAGGATTCTCAGTCAGAACTAAGTCATAAAATCACAGAATGGTTTGGGTTGGAAGGCACCTTAAAGATCATTTAGTTCCAACTCCCCTGCCATGAGCAGGGACACCTTCCACTAGACCAGGTTGCTCAAAGCCTCATCCAATCTGGCCTTGAACACTTCCAGGGAGTGGGCAACCTGTGCCAGTGTCTCACAACCCTCATTGTAAAAAATTTATTCCTAATATCTAATCTAAGTCTACCTTCTTTCAGCTTAAAATAATTCCCCCCTTGTTCTATCACTACATGCGGTTGTAAAAAGTCCCTCTCCAGCTTTCCTGTAGGCCCTTCAGGTACTGGAAGTCTGCTATAAGGTCTCCCTGGAGCCTTCTCTTCTCCAGGCTGAACAACCCCAACTCTCTCAGCCTGTCTTCATAGCAGAAGTGCTCCAGCCCTCCGATCATCTCTGTGGGCCTCCTCTGGACTCTCTCCAACAGCTCCATGACCTTCTTATGTTGGGGGCCCCAGAGCTGGACACAGTACTCCAGGTGGGGTCTCACAAGACCTCCCTCGACCTGCTGGCCACGCTTCTTTTGATGCAGCCCAGGATACTGTTTGCTTTCTGGGCTGCAAGCACACATTTCTGGCTCATGTTGAGCTTTTAGTCGATCCATGACCCCAATTCCTCCTCCTCAGGGCTGTTCTCAATCCATTCTCCACTGAGCAGTCCATCCATCAAGTCTATGTCTCTCCAGTTTAGAGACAAGAATGTTGTGTGGGACAGCATCAAATGCTTTCTGCAAGTCCAGGTAGATGACATCAGTTGCTCTTCCCTTATCCACCAGTGCTGTAGCCCCATTATAGAAGGCCAGCAAATTTGTCAAGCGTGATTTGCCTTTAGTGAAGCCATGTTGGCTGTCACCAATCATCTCTTAATTTTCCACGAGCCTTAGCATAGTTCCAGGAGGATCTGCTCCATGATCTTGCTGGGCATAGAGGTGAGACTGACTGGCCTGTAGTTCTCCAGGTGTTGCTTTCTTCCTTTCTTAAAAATGGGGGTTATGTTTCCCCTTTTACAGTCAGTGAGCAGAAGTAGCAAGAATGCCTCAAGGATTTAGAAGTTTAGCACTGAAAGTCATAAATTTTGAAAATCACATTGTGGGTTCTTAATAGGTTCCATGTTTTCAGATAGGTGCATAAGATAGTTGGAAGGAAAGAGGAAAATTTTATCAGCTACATCTATAAGACTTCTGCCTCCAGAAACTGACAAGAAATCCCTGGTATAAGGAAATTAGAATCTCTTTTGCCTGCCACTTGATGCTGAAACTGATTAGGAATTCTGCTGTAGCAATAGGCATATTTCCTGGCCGATGAAAGCAGTTGCTGGAGGAAGGCGCAGCTGGAGGAAATAGGACAAAAGTAGGCAAAACACCCTGGATAGTGTCATTGGGGCTGCATGATAAAAGCTGTTTAGTCAATAAATGTGCTTCTTGGATATAGCGTGCACACAGTCTCTGTAAATTTTGGCATGGTCTAGATAAGTTCAGGATAACCAGTCCAACAACATTCTCCAGGGATTGCATCTCTTGCAGGCTGCTTGTGTCTCAGATGTACATCTACTGTGCCCAAAACTCAGCTCATGTCTCAATGATCTTCTGTAGCATTTGCTGGTCCCTTCCCAAATACAAGTACCAAAGGAGAGAAAACCCAGCACATCATACAGTGTATTCATAAACACATAAGCTATGTAAACCTGCTTACAGTGTATCTACCAGTTAATATACAAGAGGATGAGCTATACGTGTAGGAGTTTAAGTGGAAGACCATTCAGAGAGGAAACTAAACAAATATGATGTACTTGTTATGGCTTCCACAGAATATAGATTGTGGTTCATATACTGAACTTCAGGAAAGAGGACTATAGGAAGAAAAACACCCAGCAGTAGCCTATAAGTGTGCCTGAGCTTAAGTAGTTCAGAAGAGAGATATGAAACAATAAATAATAGCAAGAGGATGCAAATTAGCATACCTACTCCCTTCTTCAGTTTACACCCACTTACTGATGTTCTTTTCCTTATCACAGAATCACAGAATCCTAGGGGTTGGAAGGGACCTTGAAAGATCATCTAGTCCACCCCCCCTACCAGAGCAGGGTCACCTAGAGTACATCACACAGGAACGCATCCAGGCGGGGTTTGAATGTCTCCAGCCAAGGAGACTCCACACCCTCTCTGGGCAGCCTGTTCCAGTGCTCTGTCACTCTCACAGTAAAGAAGTTCTTCCTGATATTCACATGGAACCTCCTGTGCTCCAGTTTGCATCCATTGCCCCTTGTCCTATCATTGGTCATTACTGAAAAAAGCTTTGCTCCATCGTCCTGACCCTCACCCTTTACATATTTGTAAACATGGATGAGGTCACCCCTCAGTCTCCTTTTCTCCAAGCTAAAGAGACCCAGCTCCCTCAACCTTTCCCCATAAGGGAGATGTTCCACTCCCTTAATCATCTTTGTGGCTCTGTGCTGGACTCTTTCAAGCAGTTCCATGTCCTTCTTGAACTGTGTGCCTCAGTGCTGGCCCCTTCTCATCTCTTGCACTTTATTTGAGTGTCTTAGACTAAATTCAATAAATTCAGAGGTGATGAGTAAAAAAGGGCAAACTACACACCTTTGTGGGCCTGTGTGTGTTGTGAGTTAAGAGTCTGAATCTCAGGAAATATTGCTGAAATTGCATCAGTCAGTCCTCATGGTGCCCACTCTGAGTTTAGCTCATGGATAGCTGATATATATTGACTAATACAGAGAAAACCATAGTCAGTCAGGTCAGAAGAGACCTTTATGATTGTCTAATCTGATCCCCTGCTTTATATAAGTCCTGGTGCATCATGTAACACTCTCTGCATTGACCCTTCTTTAGCCCTCTGCTTTGCAGAAGATCTTCTCCAATGTTTCTGAATGAAGTGTCTGATGTATTGTAATCTTCAAAGATGATACAGACATAAAGAGCAATTCCTCTCACACCTATGGTGTCCATTGGATGAAGATGTAGTTGGAGGCACTTTTTTTTTGTGTGACATTCCAACAAATCTGCTATTCCAACGAGATGCTATATAAGACTTTTATTAACTAAGAGGAGGGATGGTCTTCCATGGCATGATTCTTCTAATGATACATCTGCTCATTTCTTAACATTGACTGTTCCTGTCATCTTGGAAAGTCTCCTCACATGTGATCTTGCTTTCTTCCTCTTTTATTATCAACCACAGGGGATGTCTTACCTGCACTCGAGCAAAACTGAAGTCCACGGTCGACTCAAATCCACAAACTGTGTAGTAGACAACCGTATGGTAGTGAAGATCACTGATTTTGGCTGTAATTCAATTCTGCCTCCAAGGAAAGGTAAAAACAGTACCCAGTTGGACTCTCCTTCACGATTTCCAACCCCACTGAATTTTCTTATATTTGTAGTTCAGTAGAGTCTAATTACATCTTGTACACAGTACAAAACATACAACATGATTTTGTTTCATGCAGTAGCCATCATACAAATGATATCTGAAAACACTGTCTTAAATAACAAAAGGGAATTATTAGCAGGTAGAGAAAGAAATTAGGCAATATAGGTGAGAAGGAAGGGAAAGATGAATTTTCAACTTGCAGTTTAGAAAACAGAGATTTCACATGTGGCTGAGATGCAAGAAACATTTTTAGCATCCAAAGCCTTCATGCAAACAGCTTTCTTCAGCTGTAATGCTGAACTTACATGAAGAAAAAAAGGAGTTAAGTACCACAGGATCTTGTCATTGATCAGATGCATGTGTTATCACAGTGCTTTGATTTAATTTAAACATTAACAGTTGTGACTCTGATCATCCTTAAAAAATCTGTAATGATATGCACTGATAACCTTAATGTTTTTAATTCCTTAGGTAGGAATATAGCAATATGTGTTCAATCAGATTGGGATAATTTTAACAGCTTTTCTCTACAGTTTGTGTCTCATATTCACAGGACATTTCTGTAAAATAGAGCACTCCTTTCTACTCATCTTTTCCTTCTTACATGATCTTAAGTGAAAAGACAAGCTCATCTGAAATTATGTAATCTGAATCTGTATAGTAGAGTTTGGGGTATAATGAGCACAGCACTGTGCCATAGTTGTAGTATATGATCTGAGAAGAAACTGTGGTTGCAACTGGGTTGAGAGAAAATTTTTACATTCAGACACAAACATACTCAAAAGTAGCAATGAGAACATAAAAAAGAGTAAGAAAAGCGCACAGAATGTAAATGCTCTATTCATTCTTCATTTTACAAATTTCATATTCAAATTTATATTATTACATCGTAATGTATTTCTCTTCTTCCATTGTTCATATATAAATGCTTTGACAAGCAGCTTCAAAATTTCTGGCTACTGTATTTCTTTCCTTGAAGAAAATTTATTGTTTCACAAGTGATCTACAAATTCACTGTGGCTCGATGTTACAGCCTGATATCATAACACTGTTTTCAGGGTCATGGTGTTCAGGTCACTGTTATGATACATCACCAGCATGTCATAACAAACTGTCATACCATGGCAGCATCCTGGTTTCAAGGTACAACTGTGCTTGTTGCACTAGAAATACAGATTAATTATTTCTGTAAAAAGAAAGTGGTTATAATCAGGTAATATTATGTCAGTGCTCAAAAGCACTTGAGAATTATTTCAGTAGATTCATGATATCAAGGCTTCTGGGAAATATTACAGTCTTCTCATCTGACATCTTGTATATGACAAATGCTAGCTCAGTAATTTATGGCTCAGCTTTTTTTTTAATAGCAATAGCATTCCTTGGTCTTATACAGGTGCATAGGCTGTTTCTAAGAAGGCCATGAAAGGTAGCTAAGAAAAGGAAGTTCATTGCCAATAGCCATAAAATTTGTGGAGGTGTGAGGGTCTGCATCTACAGTGGAAAATAGTAGGGTCAGCAAATCCCAGACAATTTAAAACTACCCCATCAGACGTTTATCTAACCTGTACTGATGTCAGCTTCTCAAGAAAAATGCTAAAGTGGGATATAGAAAGAGGAAGAGGAAATGTCACTATAGCCAATGGATGCTCTGAGAAGGATCACCCTTTTTCAATTACTTCTCTCGCTTCCCCCTTTGTCTTGGTCCCCGTTGTCATCTGGATCTTCAGACCTGTGGACAGCTCCTGAACATCTCCGTCATGCTGATGTATCTCAGAAGGGTGATGTGTACAGCTACGGAATCATTGCCCAAGAAATCATTCTACGCAGGGAGACTTTCTACACCAGACACTGCCAGGACAACAAAGGTAAACCCACAAATTTCTCTTCCATTGCCGCCTTCTGGGATGGTGTAGCTATAACTGGCCCATTCCTCACATTTTGTGGAAGGCACTGTCTCTGATAGCTGCTTGAACTGCTGCTTCTTTCACTGTGTGATGAATGAAGAGCCTGTTAGACGGATCTCACTGTAGTGGCAAGTGTCCTTATTCTTTCTGAAAATAAAGTTTGCATTGAGTTTTCTTGCCCCTTCTCCTCCCTCCTCACCTTGGCCACAGCATTACAGAAGTTAACATTATACAATGCTGTCCACACTTACTGTAACATTTAAAAGGCCACAAAGGTTTTTCTACTATGAGTTTTGCACAACATATAATATTTCACTCATATTAGGCACTGTAAATCAGCAATGTCAACCCAGAACAACAAAAACTCAGCAGCATGACACAAGAACAGTTGGCATTTAAAAACTGGCAATTCAGACTTTATTCAAGCCTGTCAAAATTAAGTTTAGTCATTTAACTTCTGTCAGAAAAAACCTTTCCTCCTGTAGTGCATCCATTAAAACCTATTTTGTGCATTTTGTGACATTGTTTTTCAGTGGCTAACAGCCCAGTCAGTCCCAGTTCCCATCATCCAGGCATTATTATATGTTAGAACTGGCATAAAAGCATGTGTGGGTTTGGGATTTTCCTAGTGACAGTTACCAACAACAAGTTTAGACATTGCCTTTATCTCTGAGTCATTCTGATACATCCACCTCTTATTTGTTAAAACATCTAGAGCAGCAGTTGGACAGCCTAATAGATCTTTTCCTGAGTCACAATTGAGAATAACTTCTGGGGCACATTCATCATCCTACATTATGGCAAATCTATGTTCATATTTGGGGAAACACAGTATTTCACATCACCAACTCTTTACTAAAATTGTAGACCTAAAAGAGATTAGAAACGCCTGTTCCCCTTCAAGCAAACTCTTCAGGACTCCATGCTTAAGATAAGGTAGAGAAAATAAGTCTTTCTACTCTTTTCTGGGGGGGGAAGAGGCAGGCACAATCCTCATGAATGCAAGGATTTTACAAATACCACTGAATTAGATGAAAAAAGGAAAGAGCAATGTTCTTCCTTGTTAATTTTCACTTGCAAAGCTCTGCTTTAAATGTTTGTTCAGCAGTTACAGTCTTTCTTTGTTATGTTAATGGTTATTAAGTTAATCTCAAAACACAGTGTTTCTGGGCTCTTCTGAGATGTGGTGGCATTCTCACTGCTCTGTGTTTGATCCTGGCTGTCATAGTCACAGTCTGGTTCCTTGTTTTAACTTTGACCTCTTTCTTAACACAGCATTTTATCATTTTAGAAAGACTGTCCCTTTCAAATAGCATTAGGTTAGTTAACCCATCCAACTGAAAGAATTTTTAGCACTTCTAATTGCTGTTGCTGGAGATGGTCATACATATCAGCATGTTTAGTAAGACAGCAATAAACTTACCAGGCCTGAAGCCTGTTTGGTAAGTCTGGATTCAGTGTAACTTAAAAAAAAATCTGCTTTGTAAACTTAAGTTGAAATTTTAAGTTTTCCATTCAGTGGAGAGATTGTTTTGCCCCCAAAGCTTTTTCCTTGTAAGCATTAGTAGACGTCTAATATATATATTGCTGATCTAATGGCTTCTGGTGCTATTCTTGATTTTTGATTATGCATTTGAGTAAATGTGTTCAGCCTAGTTTCAGCAGTCCATCAAATTTCACAGAACAGAAAGGAATGAGTGTTATTATATACTGCTGAAGTGGCTTCTCATTTAAATGTCTGGATTCATTTATTAGCCAAGGTGAGGCAGCAAGAGGATGGACCATACTTATTCAAACACCTTTGAATTTTATTTGTGGTATCATCTAAATTTGCAGGAGAACAGCTCAAACTTGGGGTATCCATTAATTTACAAAGATCTAAGATAAAAAGAGGGAAAAGAATACCTAATTAGAGTCAATGGTAACGGGCAAAGAAATGTCCCTGTTGCATGTTAGATTAATTTGTTTTCTAAGTCTTCTGCAGAAAGTATTTCAATGTCGAGGCTATCAGAAGATGATCTCTGCAAGTTAGAAGACATGATTTAGATATTTCAGAACAACAGATGTAACTTCTTCTCCAGGATTTCATTGGCAGCAGCAACTACTGTGTTCAGATTTTTAAAGGGTTGTTTAAAACCCCCTGTACCTAGCCTCCATCCACAAACTTAGAAAAATTAAACTCAATTTCCAGGTACTCAGTGAGCCAATTTTCTCAACCTGCAAATATGTATCAATCAACTCAAAAACTAATGAGAGAAAAGAAGTCCCACAAAGACAATGGGCATATAGAACTGGATTTCTACTGTGTAGAAGTAGGTCATAGTCCTCTTCACTGATTTCTTTGTGAGACAGCTGTTAGGCTGGTTGATTGCTCCACTCTTCTGCAGAAATACCTCATTCACTGCTCAAGACTGTGAAATCTTGTCACATAGCAATGCTCAATTCAAGCTGCCTCCTCGTTCCACTACTTTCTGCCACTGGCTAATTGCAGTGTGCTAATAGTTGCTGTTACTTCCGCTCTCAGATGTGTGTGCAGGGTGGAAATCCAACACATTCCTCTTGCATACATGAGACTTACACAGTCTTCTGGATCTTAGCCCACAGAATACTTCTTAGCAGTCTCTCCACTCACACAGTATTCGGGAGACTCAAGTGTCCTGCTCCTTCTCTAGTCTGCTATTTCTGTACCACAAAGCTGGAAGCTACAATATCGTTTTAGGGAGATCATGCACAGTGGGCATGTTTAGGCATTCCAGCTGCTCTAGACTTGCATGTACCATCATGATTACAAACCTTCCTCATCTTCCTTCATTAAATTTACTTCCTTCATTAAATTTTCTCCCACATATAATCAGGCATTATTAATAAATGTGTTTCATGCTTGTTCATGGATCCCTTTCTGTTTCTCTTTCTCTCCCCCAGAGGTAAAAAATTGATTCTCTTTTTTAACTCCCTCCTTCTGAACTCTTGAGGTCGGGAGGAGAAGGACTGAGAGAAATATTTTTGCTTTAGCTCTCACTGTACTTAAATCCAGTTGCGCAAATGCAGCCTACATTCTGATATGTTCAGAATCCAAATAACTTTCATATAACAGATTTCATGAATCAATCAAATAACAATCAAATAACAGATTTCATGAATAAGAGTACAAATGAGCTAACAAATGCAATGTTTTAAAACCATATATATTAATAGCCTAGATTTAAGGAAGCTGAACATCAGCAGGATGATTTGAACTGCTCTGATGAGAGCTGTATTTCTCTTCACTTTTGATCAAGTTGCAATGGGCTTTTCACATTGTTTTTTACTATAGCTGTACCTCATGCTGAGAGGCACACTAATAATGTCTAATGTTCATTTGGGAAAATGCCATAACCATGCCTACCGTAACCAATAAATACTCATGTACATTCCTATTCATTTTGCTTTCAGGAGCCTTCAAGCCAGCCTGTTTTGATCTTGTGTCATATATTTAAAAAAGCTCCAAAGTTGAAATTCATATCAAAAGGAGGGAACTCTCTTCAAGGCTTCTGTTTGTACAATAACTCATAACATCATAGGACACTATCCACAAAGAATGTCCTTCTTATGTTTTCTTATTTCAAACTTTGCATCTTTTTCCCGTTTTAGAGAAACTTTACAGAGTGGAGAGGGGCAAAGGAGTGAAGCCTTTCCGACCAGACCTGTCCTTGGAAACAGTGGGAGAAAGAGAGATGGAAGTAAGCTAATAATTAACTAAGCCATTTTCTGGGTGAAGGGTGGAAGTCTTGGCTGAAGTAGAGTTCATGCTCATGGGAGGATGAAAGCTATGCACATTTTATGCCAAATGCCCTAACCTCATGGGAAAAAAATGGTATTCTATCTTGTTACCAGCGAAATGAAATACAACTCATGAAAATTATTTCACTGGAAAGAAATGGACTCTTACTTAGTACCACTCTTCTGACTTATTTTAGGTACCTTTAAGATGGGATGAATCACATATACCCCTCTCCACCGATTATATAGCCCCTAAGGCTTCTTGCTCAGGTTAAAATGTCACTATTGTAGACATCCACAAATTCTGCAATGAAGCCCATTCTTTTCAGCTGAATCACTAGTGTCAGAAAAATCCCAAACTCAGGATATTAGAAATATAATTACCACAACATTTACCTCCATGTCAATAACTGTATCTGGCACCAGATGCAAGACTGGATCCACTCACTTGCCTTTCATTTATGTATTGCAAATTCAAGTTAAGATCATGTCACTAGTCACCACAGAGTTAAGTTTAAGATGACTGCAATGAGTGTCCTAACCATAGATTCAAAACAGTTAGTCACACATTATAATATGTTACCTGTCAAGAGTAACCAGAAGTTTCCTAATGAACTAGTGCTGTTTAGCATGATTATTCTTCTATATCCATTACTCAGGTGGACTTTTCTTAAATTTTTGTTTGAAGGTGTATACACTAGTGAAGAATTGCTGGGAGGAAGATCCAGACAAAAGGCCTGACTTTAAGAAAATTGAGAGTACTCTGGCTAAAATATTCAGGTAAGCAGCAGAGACTTTGTTTTTTAAGATGTTCCAAAGTCCTCCTAAGTGTTAGAAAACTCATATTATTAAATATGCAAGCTGATGTTATTATGATTCAATCAGTGGAAAAACTGAACATCTTCACATAGATCCTTTTTTACTCTTTGGCAGAAATGTAAGTGAGCATGTGCATATGTATATGTACATGTGTGTACATGAGCATTTATGCATGTACTAGCTGAGTGAGGGTGAGATGATCATCTTACCTCAAATTGGTACATTGTGAAAGTAGCAAGCTAGATAATTAGCAATTTAAGCCATTCAAGTAAGTCACCCTGTTTCTAGTCAAGAGTTGGATGGTGACTTGTGTCTAATTTTCAGGAAATGAATGCACATAAATGTTTGGAGGATGATTAGAAAGTTTGGATGAACTGAGTTGTGTCATAAATGAGTTTGGATGGTCCCACATTAAGCTGGCTAGAAGTGTTGGGTTGTCACTCACCAGAAGTATTAATTACAGGGTTTTGTTGGTATAAGGTTGTGGGATATGTGCCATAGCTGGATAAACTCTGGGGTTATACAGGGCTTTCCCCTAGTCAACGCTGCATTGTTATTACAGATTTTGGTCTGAATTAACTATTTTGATGTCCAAACAGTGAGCTTTTAATCACTTCTTTTGGGAAATTGTTCCCCAGTTTTTAAAGCTCTCCTCGTCAGCAAACCCCAACAGTACTTTCATCATTTTACACTTTACATGGGCAGAAGGACAACTGCATTACGCACAAGTGTATGCATAATAATTGATAATCTTACTGGAGCTGAATAGAAAGATGTCCTGGTTCAGCTCCTAAGCCTTCATCCTTCAAAAGCAAAGCAGTTGCCTCTTGCCACATGGAACACGATGTTCTCCTCATGGAGGGGTCTAAGATGGTGCATCCCTGACATAAAGATTTGTTTAAAGTAAGAGTGTAAAGTAAAGACCAGCTGGGTACAATACTAATCTGACTCTTCCAGTCAGCCTGGCCTCATCTACTTTCGGACTGCTTCAGTGAGTGCAGGCTGTCCAGACAAACAGGGGTTATGTATGAGTGGCTTGTGTTACCATACTTCCACTTCCAGGATTTGGTAGGCTGGAGTCTGCATGGTCTCATCAGCAAAACTAGCCCAGGGGCTGCTAATTGTTCTATTTAATGGTTCTGTCTTGTACACAGGCAGCCCCAAATTTTCTTAATCCTTCTGGCTGAAGTTTCCATCTAAACATTATATGAAATTTTCCACCTACTGCCTTTAGCTTCCTCTTAGGGTTTGAGCTTATCAGTTATTTTTTAGACATGAATGTTCATGGATTACCCAAGGTAACCTGGATTTGACAATATCAGTAGGATTAGGCAATTTAAGGGTGCTTTAAGAATTACCTGCTCCAAGTGACAAGCACAGACCACAGACTTTCATTTCATATACATAAACCCTCTAAGCAAGAAAAGGAATAATGTATTCAAGTCACTTTGCAATCTAACTACATGAAAGTCAAACACTGGAGAAGTTTTCTGTTGCTCCTTTTTTGCCTCTCTCTTGCCTCTCTCAGAAGCATGCTTTCATCAACCTTTCTTGTTGGCTCCTGTGTATTTCTGGTATTTTCAGTAACTACCATGGCCAGACCAATGAAAGCTACATGGATACCCTGATCCGGCGTCTACAGCTGTATTCACGGAACCTGGAGCACCTGGTGGAGGAAAGGACAGAGCTATACAAAGCAGAGAGAGACAGAGCAGACAGGCTTAATTTCATGTTACTTCCAAGGTCAGAAGGATTTTCACTGGCATTTTATTTACGTTATCAACTGATTCTTGGAGAGTGAGGATTGAGATTAATATTAATCTTCTATTTCCTTCCCCTCTACTCTGATCCTGCTAGGGAGGAAAGAAGAAGCTGTCCCTGGGGTCTTCACCCTCTGGTGCAGTTTCATGCCAGGATGGTACTGGGACCCATTACCTTCCTCAAACTCTCTTCATGCACAGGATTCCCCTTTCCAGCACAAATCTCTTTTCCACTGCCTTCCTGGGAACACATAGGTCTACAGTGATCCCACATCACAGAGCTCTGTTTTGCTGCGACACCTTGCTAGGTAGAAGGATTGTCCCCAGCTGGAGAGCGGGGGTGCAATCCAACTTGGGGCTGGGGTTTAGCAATGCAACAGAGGAGCTGAGGCAGGCTGGGCCATACTGGGCCATATGGGGCTAGATGGATGCTTCGGAGTATGGTATAGAACAAGTATTATTGATATTATGATATTGGTAATACCAGTAATTTTGGTATTGCATACATTTGGAGTAGTAAAACTATCCTAGTATGTCATTATTAGTTTCAAGTGTATTTAAATAGTCATGATCTTGATTTTATGACTCATCTTAAAAAAAAATTAAAATAAGTGTCTATTCAATCTACTTTCAGGGAAAATTTGAAATGATTTGGCTCTGTAGACCATGCAACAAGTAATCCCTGTTTCCTAGCACTCTTTGTAGTTCCTACCACTCTATTATTGTCTCATTGTATATGGAACACAGCATTGTGCAACATCTATAATTTTCTGGATCTCTTTCAGTTATTTTCTTCTAATAACTTCACTAGAAACAGATATTTTCCTGGATTTAGAAATGCAAGAAAATGCAGGTCCCACTGAATAGATATTGACTGTCATGGTATTAAATTTTATTCCATAAAATTATCAGACTATGATAACTCATCTGAAATCAGGGTGAGGTTATGTAATCATCAGAATGAAATTACTTCTGCACTGAGGAAACAGAAAAATATGTCTGTTCTTACTTATTGTGTGGGTACAATGTTGGTTTACATGTCAGACGTTTCAGAATTTCAGTATTAAATTTGGCTCAATATCCCTATTTCTGACCTTAGCTCAGTTTCCTGTGGCTTGGTTTCCTCATGGCTGTTAATACATTTGGATTTTGTAAGTCTGTAGTGCATTAATTAGCATTAGTAAGTGCTTTGAGGTCCCTGGCTGAAAGGCATTATGGGCATGTAAAATGCGATTACAGTGGCAGTTTTCAGCAAACTATTTGATGTTTCCTACACAGAAAGCAATGATGTAGTTGGGTTGCATGAAAAAATACCTTTAATATTAAACACAGATTACTCATCTGTCTTTCTGCCTTCTCTATTTCCACAGGCCAGTAGTAAAGTCTTTGAAGGAGACTGGCCTGGTAGAGCCAGAGCTATTTGAAGAAGTCACTATCTACTTCAGTGATATTGTTGGTTTCACCACACTCTGCAAATACAGCACCCCTATGGAGGTGGTAGATATGCTGAATGATATCTACAAGAACTTTGACCACATTCTTGACCATCATGATGTTTACAAGGTGATTAGCTCCACACTTTTGTTCAGTTAACAACCAGGGGACATACAAATCAAATTGGATGATTCTGCGGATTTGGGAATCTGCATTCTAGGCAAAGACAAAAGAGAGAAAAACAGGCACGATTACCTGATTTCAGTATGCTTTCAGAGTGCCTGCTTATTCCAAATTTTCCATACTAGGTGGTCACAGATTCATTAACTAGAATGACGGGTACAGTTATAAACATATACCAAAAAGGTGTTAGCTACCTTAAACTAATCAATTCTGCTGTAGAGGGAAGAATGTTTAATCATGAACAAGAGGATCTGATAAAACCATTTTGCTTTTAACTAAATCTGTATTTTGCTATGTCTGCAGGTAGTAAGTTTTAATTTTGTTTGCACAGGTGGAGACCATTGGTGATGCTTACATGGTGGTGAGTGGTTTACCAAATAGGAATGGCAACCGGCATGCAGTAGACATCTCCATGATGGCTCTGGACATCCTCAGCTTCATGGGATCTTTTGAACTGAGACATCTGCCGGGTCTGCCTGTTTGGATTCGCATTGGAATTCACTCTGGTACACAGCAGTGCTAGATCAACAGTGACAATGTTGCTGCCTTGTTTTTGAACAGAATAGACATCTTTAAAAGATCTGGTAGTACATCATGTGCAACTGCTCTCCTCATGAAGAATCAGGTTGAAAACAATGTACCTGGAGGAAGAGCAACACAAGTAAATAAGCCACTGGTTTGCTTCCCTGTAGTGAGATAGCCCATACCCATCCATTCATGGCTTAAGTCAGTAGCTAGGAAGAGCAACTGCCACTGTTTCTGGTGATTAAGCCAGTTGTATCAAATAAGCCTTCATAGATTGCTCCTTCCTGACCAAAGTGGAGATCAGACATAGACAGATATGCTTGTCCAGCCACAAAATGCAGGCCTGTATTTTACACTTTTGGAGGCAAAAGTTCTGATGAGCCTATTTGGGAATTCATGTTTTAATTAATCCATAAAAATAATTTCTCTCAAAAGAGAACTGTAGATAACTCAAGCAGATAGCTCCCAAGTACTTTGGGAAATTCTCTCTCTTCATTTTTTTTTGTTTCAACAAGCACCTGAACACCAGCTGCCATGGGAGGAACTTATTGATGAAAGCAACTGAGGGATTGGGAAACCCTCTGAGACAGCACTATGTACCCCTCCATAATGAAGCTTATTTTCTTTTCCTCTTGCTTCCAAAACTGAGTTAGCAACTGTATTTTTTTCTGCACAAAAATTGTGTTTAAATACAATTAACCCTGGGCAGTCATGTCCTTTTTATGCTCTTACTGGATTATGCAAGACGAACAGAGCTAGGCTTGGTTTGGAGTGGAAAGGGAGATCACCAGGTACTTTGGGAAGTGAGTGTTGTAGTTTAACCCCAACCAGCAACTAAGCACCACACAGCCACTCACTCACTCACTCACTCACTCACTCACTCCTCTCCACCCATGGTAGAATGGGAAGGAGAATTGAGAAAAAAAAAGAGCAAAATTCATGGGTTGAGATATAGACAGTTTAATAGGACAGCAAAAGAAGAGATAATGATGATGATGATAAAATAATGAAATGAGTAATGCACAGTCCAATTGCTCACCACCCACTGATGGATGCCCAGCCCTTCCCCTAGCAGTGATTGCTGCCCCCCTGGCCAAGTCCCTCTGATTTATATGCTAAGTACAATGTCATATGATATGGAATATCTCTTTGGCCAGTTTGGGTCTGCTTTCCTGGCTGTGCCCCCTCCCAGCTTCTCTTACACCCCCAGCCTCCTTGCTGGCAGGGCATAAAAAGCTGAAAAGTCCTTGACTTGGAGCCTAGCAACAGCAAAAACATCAGTGTGTTATTAACATTATTCTCATACTAAATCCAAAACACAGTACTATACCAGCTACTAGGAAGAAAATTAACTCTGTCTTAGCTGAAATCGAGACAGTGAGGTACAGAGCGTTGTCAATGGAGAGGAATGCAGAGCTCCAGCAGTTACTGCACTGCTCTGCAGAAGTGAGACACCTTCCAGACAAATAGTGTCTTGATCCACCTTTTTTTTTCATTCTCCGCATGTCATTTCTAGGTCCATGTGCGGCTGGTGTGGTTGGAATAAAAATGCCTCGCTACTGTTTGTTTGGAGATACAGTGAACACAGCTTCACGGATGGAATCCACGGGCTTGCGTAAGGATTTAATTTTAGCTGTTGGTGTAACAGGACCAAAGGCTATTGGGTAGTTTGTGACTAAAGTGTCTCTTTTCAGCTGAGATCAATTTATTAGCAGCTCACAGAAGTTTTAAAGATTAAGAAGCCCTATTTGTTTTGATTATCAATTGCTTCACTGTCCTGCTGGGCAATGAAGAATTGTTCTGTGTTCATGCTTCACTGCTGGTAACAGGGAGTATGTAGGCTAGTTTGCTGGATGAGCTCCTCTGGAAGCCATGATACTTACGGGTCTGGGATTTAATTTTGCTCTGTAAATGGTAGATTTTAGTTTGACCTAGAATTGTACTACAGCTCTGTTGTGTAAATATGCTGACTGTGTGTTTTAAGTTGAAGCAATTATGTCTTCAACTTCGTCATTAGGGAACTGTGCCAAGAGCCAGTTTGTCTTCCTTCTGCCCCATGTCTTCACATGACTATTATCTGTATAGGACACTCCCAAGTATTCTTTTCCCTTTTGGTATCTAAATACTACAGATACCAGGGTCACCTGTATTTCAGATCAATGGCTGTACCAGCTATTCCTCCCCAGATCCAATGCTATGTAGCGGAGTCAGATTTTTTGTAAGTGGCGTAATTAATTCTCACTAAATTTGACTCTCAGAATTTATGTTAATAATTGGAAGACCTTCTGCTATAGCACCAGCTTTCACATACACTTTATATGATTATGTAGTACATTTCTAGATTGAGCTTTCATTGTATCTTTATTTTTTAGCTTTAAGGATTCATGTAAATGGTTCCACAATTAACATCCTGAAAAGAACAGACTGCCGATTCCAATATGAAGTGAGAGGAGAAACGTACTTGAAGGTAACCTTTACCACGTGCATGCATGAACACAGAGAAGAGGGATAGTATAAAAGTATTACGTAGCTGAGAGTACACCACAACTTAATTAACAGCTGGGGAACAATGGCTACAGATCAATTGGTATCACAGTCTCTAGTGATTGAAGACACTTATATAAAGACAATGCATGCAATGATGAGCTCTCTAAGTCATAAATTAAAGCAACATAAAGATGTGGAGAATAAATGAAACATACCACTTGTAACAGAAAATTGTGGAGTGAATTAACCTGATGGAAGGGAAGCTGAATCTATTGATAATTTGCTCATGCACCGGAATCTCACTATCTGTCTGCCAATCCATTTATTTCAGTCTTTTACACTTGGCAAATGTCTGTACTTGGGACCTGCTGGCCAGACAGCACAGCTCACCTCTCCCGTGGCATTTGTTTCAGGTCATGGAACAAGGAAGTGGGTGTGCAGCTGCATCTCCCCCAGTTTTCTTCTTCTCTGATTTTTAATTTTTTGCTGTGAGCATCAGTTACTGAAAACAAGCAAAGGCAAACATGGCAATGTGCAATACAGTATTATTTAAATAAATTAACTGCAAGAAATTGTATTCTAATTCCCAAATCGTGGTTTCTCTTCTTTGTCATACAACTTTAGGGCAAAGGAACAGAGATTACCTACTGGTTGACGGGTACTGAGGACAAGAAATACAATATCCCAACACCTCCTTCTGTGTAAGATCATCTTTATATGTGAAAAGGGAAGAGAAATTCCCAGTCTTTGCACTTTAGCCTTCATTGTTCCACCCTGGCACTTGTGGGTTTTTTATACCACTGAACATGCCTTCAGTAGTTAGAGTTTTAACAGTGTATGTGCATATAAACACATAAATATTCATGACATGAGACTATGTGTGTGCTGAAGGTTTTTTGTATATATAAGTGCTTAACAGGCTGATTTCCTTGGAAGGGAAGTAAGACTTACAGGACAAGCTGGTGAAGTGATAAGTCCAAGAGATGGACAGGAAAATGAAAATAACACCACTATTTCCAAAACTTTAGTCCTAATGGCACCAGTGTGTGACAGTGAGAGGATAAGTGCAACTGAATGTGCAGCTGTGTGTAATACCATGTAATGCCTGTGAGCTCTTCTGGGGGAATTTGTAGGAGGAATGAAACTTAAGGATTTCAAGAAGTATTCTGCCAGAATAGGCAGACCAAGTTACTGTAGTATTGCACTGACATAAAGTCTTTAAAAATTGAACAAAAGCTTACTTTCTAATACATAAGAGATAAATTATCAAGAAAAAAAGTATGAGGTTGCTGTCCTGGAACTGAGCTCTCGTTTTGCATTATTATTGAACAAAATATTGTAAAGCAGAAGTGTTGAATTTGAGAAACTATGCAAAATTGAAGTCAGGATAACTGGTCGCATTTATTTCATGTGTATTTTGCATACGAGTACTGCATTTTTTCCTCCAAACTCACTAAATGTGGAAGTTCCTCACTTTCTGCTCTAAATCTCTGTGTACGGTTACTCTTTACTAAGTGGGAATTTGCTGCCATCTGCTTTGAAATCACAGTGTTTCAGTACAACTTGAAGCAATTATATAAAGTACAAGTATTTGTCTCTGGGCTGAGCAGGAAGTGACTCTTTTGTAAACTCAGAACTCCTTTTTTGAATTAATATGATCAGTTGAGACTACCAGGATAATCAAATTGGCAATTCTTCTGTAATTCAACTATTGAAAGTAACTCTTGAGCTGGATTACTGTGGTCAGGTTTTGGTTTTGCTTCCTCATATAGGCTGTGACTGATAAAATTGCCCCTTAAAACTGTCATATGTGAGGTACTCCAGCAAAAGTCAGACACACCGTAAGAATTTATGAAAAGATGGCAATGCTGTTACTGAAGGCCGCTTGAAGGTGAATAGTGGAAGTGGTGGCACCAGTAGTGGTGTTGAGAGCTAGAATCAATTTTGATTTGGAATTAATCTAATTCATGTCTTCCTTTTCATGCAAACGATGCTGAAATTTTTTTAAAGTCAATAATGACAGAGCTACAGACCTTCTCTGCAGAGGCAGTGAGCCTATCTGCAAAAATCACATGTAGATCCTGAATTCTACTCTGAAATTCAGAACCTGAATTTGATTCTGCCCACACTTTCTATCAGTAGTGTGTGAAGGTCTTGAAGATAAACATAGAAATGTTTAAAAACCACTGGGGATCTGGGGATCAATAAAAACATGAGAGTCACTGATTTTTTTTCCATCTTGTCACTTTCAGGGAGAATCAGCAGCGGTTACAAGATGACTTAGCAGAGATGATAACAAATAGTCTTCAGAAAAGGGAAAACGAGGGGTTCAAGACACGGGAGCTTTCACGGGTACCTAGCTACCGATCAGGTACCCTGGAATACCTGCAACTGGCCAGCACAGAGATTTCTGCCACATATCTTTAAAACTGGGTGTCTAGTATGACTCAAAAAGCTGCAGTAACCACCTGGAGTACTTAATGTGAAAGCTGGAGGCTTACACTCTCAGCTAGAGGAGAAAGAAAATAAATACCTTTTCAAGCATCTTTTCTACCATCTGACCTGCTATCAAACAAAGTAAATCAAACTTCTCCTCATTGTAACTTCATAATTGGTGGATGACTTCAGTAGGACATGCAGCCCAATTTGAGGTAAATGAAAATACCTGCACTTGAGTCTGGAAAATAGTTTGGGTTTTGTTTTGGGGGTTTTTTGTTAGTTTTTAAAATGCGATAGCCTGTTCAATAATCCACTTCTGAAAATATTCAAAGCAAAGCCTTAATTTGTCATGATTTTTAAATGTTGTATTTAATTTGTAATTTTTATTTGAAGAAAGATTTTCTGTTATATATTTGAAAATAACATTAAACACATCATATGTAAATCCTGGATATGTTGCAGTTTTGCTTCTTCTGTTGTTTTTCCCTGTGTCTCACATGTTTTGTTTAATAAAGTTGACTTTGTTCAAGAGACAACAATTCTGTTATTTACCTTGGGAGATTACTCCAGAAGTTGTATGGTTTCTAAAGCTTATCTGAATCTCTTGAGCCTGCAAAATTAGACTGGAAGTCTTGCAGAACCAGAAACTTTCATAACTTTTCTCAACTTCTGCTTCTGTCCCCAAACAAGAAGTTGAACAGAAATGAAGGAAACAAACCTATCTGAATTTCTTAAACCTCAGAAACTTTCATTTCAACTTTTGGATGAAATTTCACAACCAGGCAGAACTCAGGTTTTACTGAAATCACTTGCTCATTAACCGACACCATGACATTTATAAACAGCTTTAAAAAGCAACTAAAGCACAGGTGATGCATATAAAAGAAAATCAACATTCATATGAAGAAATAACAACTAGTGAGTGAAAGACGGAAGAAATTCTTTTTAGGAAGAAATTCTTTCCTGTGAGGGTGGTGAGACACTGGCACAGGTTGACCAAAGAAGCTGTGGCTGCCCCCTCCCTAGCAGTGTCCAAGGCCAGGTTGGATGGGGCTTCGAGCAACCTGGTCTGGTGGGAGGTGTCCCTGCCCATGCAGGGGGGTTGGAACAAGATGATCCTTAAGGTCCCTTCCAACCCAAACCATTCTGTGATTCTATTAAATTTTTGCAAAGGCCTCTTGTGCATTGGTGGCTTTCAAAGCAGAGCTACTTCCTTTGTACATCATTGTCAAATACCAGTCAGTATTCAAATCATAAAACTTGGTGCAAAATCATTCTTCTGTGGCTTTGAACAGCATTTTTGTCCAAACAGACAACTTTAAAATGTTAAAAAAGAGCATGACAGTTGCCTGTGTTTTTTCTTTATCAATTTAAACTGGCTTTGTAAGAACATGCACACACAAAATGAACAACCTAGGCGTAAATAGACAGATCTGAAGTGCAAAGGTTCCTGGAAAAATCAAATCAGGAGGTGTTGTAGAGCTTACACTTGCCTAACGAATGCAAATTCCTCCAGCCAGGAACAGGGCATTGACAAGAAATAGCAGATAGAATGTAACCAACAGCCACAGCTTTCAGATAGTATGTAACCAAACTTAAACTTGGGCTGACACTAGTACCACACTATTACTTCTTCCGTCTGTGACCTAATGGAAGTGTTCACTGGGATAAGGACAGAAAAAAATGTCTGGTATTCTAAAACTGGTATGTATTAAAAAGACCACCACTAGAGTAAAAAAGTATAAAGCCTGCTATTTCCTGCCCCGTGGTGCCAATCAACAAGCTTCGTCTCTGTGTCTGCATTCTTGGGTGCGACTGCTGTGCTTCTTGGCACCACTGGACTGTTCTGCCTGCTGTATCTGATACACTCAGCACATGTAGCTGTAATGCAGCAGCAAGCATGGGACTCCTCAGTCTGAAGAAGCCCACTACTACGGTTGCTATCTCAAGCAGAGTTGTTCTGATCTTTGACAAGATGTTAAATCTATTTTTAAGGAGGATTTTTATGGGTTCCACCCTCGACAGCTCTGAGATACAAATTATTTTAGAGGAAATGTCTGCTGACACTAATTGAGACAATTAATTTAAACAGTGTTTGTTTTTCAGTATTTCTTTCCTGTATTCTTCAGATCGTAAATTTCACACAATTCTTTAAAGAGAAATAGTTACCTTAGCAATGAGTTGATGGACTCATCTCCTGGTAGTTTTGTTTTCTACATGGTTCTATCCCTGCACACATCTGTCACTCATACATCACAATAAAATCAATTTTGATTACCTTTTTTAAAAATTTGTTCCTGGCTTCTGGTTTGAATCTGTCCCAGATTCAACGTCTTACCATTGCAACTTGTTATCAAATGTTTGACCAAAAAGCCCTCTACCAGCAGAAATCTGTCAATGAAGGTCCAGTCACTCACCTCTCTTTTTTTTTTTAAAGAAACGTAGTGTGAGATATAATTTTGTTCTCCAAGTAGAAAGGATTTTGGCTGCACCATTATAATTTACTTGAATTTAACTTACATAAAAAAAATTCTGTGTATCCCTGGGCTGGGAGCACGTGGAAGTGAATCTTTCCAAATACACACCAAGAGCTTTGGTCATATTCAGACTTCCCCCTTGTCTCTCCTCCTGTTTCAGTTTTGTATTTCTATCTTAGTTTGCATGTGCCTTCAATTCCTGACCATGCCCAGAACCTTGTTTTAAATACTTTTTTTCCCTGTGATAATCCTATACATGGAATTCTGTGGAAAATATATTTTTGTATTTTACTTCACCAACTCAGTCAAACTGAGAGCAGCGTGTGACAGAGGTGAGTTTCTGATTTGGAAAAACCTTTGGAAAATATTCCTCCAAAGCAAACACAGCATCCATTCATGATTAGATATTTAAGAGTTATTTTTCACTAGGGAGGCAAGAAAAAAAAAAGGTAACAGCACTGTATTTTGTCCTTACCTCTTAGTGAACAGTAGCCCAGAACAAAATAGCCATGGGTATGGAAGGGTCCCTGCGGCCAGCAGTAGTGTTGTAGTGCTCTTACCCTGGGCTTGAGGCCAAGTCTTACTCTTTGGCCTGAGCTGGTTGGCATGTGACCTTGTTACATGAGGCTCTTACAGGCACCGGTATCAAATTTGAACTATCATAAACTACTGAAACACGAAGTCCTAATAATGGCTGGTTTAGGACAGTGGTAGAATATCCAGCACTGGTGGAGAAGGCAGCATCACCAAAATGATGTGAGTCACGGGGGCAGGGGAAGACCCTGTGGGAAGTTATCCCAGTCTGTAACCCTAGGAAAAGGATCATCCCTCAGCTCTTCTGCTGGGATACATGCAGGGGTTGTTCCGAACAGGGCTGAAAGCAGCTTTCTCTGATGCAAAACACACAGTTTGACAAGACACCACCGAACTACTGTTGCTCTATGGGGGCCTTTCCTGACAAGCCTTGGGCCCTTTTTGGTTAACCACCTTTGGCCAGCCCAGTGTCCCAGCAGGTGCCAGCCCGGGGCTCCCTCCTCAGTGCCACACCAGCCCAGCCAGCGCGGCGGAGGCTCGGCCTCTGCCTGCAGCGACCCCACATCCTGGCCGGGCCTTGGGGGCTTCAAGTACCCAAGCTCCAGGGTCACAAAGATGCCAGGGCCCTGGCTGTGCGGCCCAGCTTGACCTAACGCCTTCCCCAGCGCCTTCTGCCATCGCCGCCGTGGCGGCGGGGTGTGAGGTGCCTGGGCACGGAGGGCAGCGCGCAGGCCGGGCCGGCGGGGCAGGCGGCGGTCCCGGGCCCTGCAGCTGCCTCGGGGTCTCCGCCG
>VZRW01000150.1:92330-105258 GCA_013398125.1 Aegotheles bennettii
GGCGGGTGCCAAGGACTGGCCCTTCATTCCCGAGCACTCCCAAAACACCTTCCCTTTGCCCGGAATGGACAGGAAGGGCTTAACAGAGGGGCAGCTGCCTTGGGCACCCGGTGTAACACCCGTGACGGGAATGATGTGGGATGGACGCTTCGTTCTGGTGCATCTGCATCCTTGGCAGAGCTCTGGTGCTGGCGTGTGGGTACCGGGCATGGCCCGTGTCAGACCTCCACACCGCCTGATGCTCTCCGAGTGGTAAACCTGTGTTCCCTTTAGATGAAGTAATTTACTGATATCTGATTAACTTGGAAATTGAAGTTGTTTTCTATGGTACAAATGCCACTTTGTGCCAGTTTTGTGCTCACGGTTATTTTTCATCGTGTATTTGCATCATGCACTTTTTCAGTCAACACTGTAAGACTCTGATTAGGGTAATTCCATAACTGAAACTCTGTAACATTTTTGATCTTCCTCTGTTGATCGCTGTGGCTTTTCTATCTCCTGATTTTAGAGCTTTATTCTTATTGCCAGCTTCAGAGTCCCGTCTGGATGCAAGCAGAATTTGGCAAATGCCATAATGGCACGTTTTGGTGAGCTTCACAGTTCTCCATAGAATCCCGGCTTCCTGCTTGAAAACCGAGTTTCTGCTCGATATGTTTGAGAAACATTGCACCTGTGGACACACACTGTGGTAGCTAACTATGTGTTAGAAAAAGATGTGCCACTCAGGTATGAGCACAGCATTTTAAAAATGTTTTAATTTTTTTTTTTTATCTCAAAGTATGAAACGGGTTTACCAGCAACTGGAAGGATAGGGAAAGGAGTCGCTAAAGGAGAGAATTTAAGAGTTGCTGTGCAGGTGTGGAGTATGTGAAAGTAAAGCTGTGTCTGGAGGATCAGTAAAAGTTAAGTGACAGACAGCAGCCATACAGAGCAGAATGCCCATTGGGGAATTCTGGATATCTTTTGTACTGATGGTTATAGTAGGGTTGTTGGGCATTGTATCTCCCTCGTCTGCTGCTTTCCATGAATTCTGAAGATCTTAAGGACTGGATTCAGTGCTTATCTTCTAGGAAATTCCTAGTTAATTTATTAATTGCCACAAAACAAGGAGAAAGAAAGGTACAGTTGTTTTGATGTCCAAAATGTTACAAGCATCTAATTTTGCTGACGATCTGACCTCATTTTGGAGACCTGCTTTTCAAACCTTACCTGAATTAGCCAAAAGTGTTAGTACTATATGAGAAGGACTGAAGGAAGGGTCAACTGTGAATCGTGTAGAGGGAGTGAAAGGAATGTTAGGGTATAAAGTAGCTTCAGCTGATACCTGCTGATTCCTCACATCATAATTGGTAGTACTGGTATAAAACTACTAAGTAGCAAATCGAAATGCCTTTAGGCTATTTGATGGAGTAAACTTGGCCTCCAGCACTCTGAATTGTCTAAATTTATTGTTTTTTTTTTACGATTGGTTCATTGTTGCTTAGCATTTTGAACATCTTGAAGATTCTTCATTATGCTGTTTGGAAACTGTTTCTAGAGAATGTTCTCTGGTAAAAATGACTTAAGTTTAGGGACTGTGAGATTAGTGAAGGTACCTGTGAAATCATTATTTTTGTTTCCTCTGTGGATGACCTATAACTGCTTTGGCAAGTTTCCTGTATTGGCTAAGATTTACTAGTAAGTATCCTTGTGAATATGAAAGCCATACAAGACTCAAACTCTTAGTTTATAGTTCACATTTGAGTATTACTTCCCTCTCATGTAAGCACAAATCAGGTGATTAAGCTTCAAGTAATGACAGGCCTGTTAGAGGCAAATTGAAAAATTACTTAGACCTGAAATGTATGAGGAAATTAAGGCCAGTAGAATAGAAAATGCAAATAGCTTATATTCAAGCATGACAAGAAAACATTTACTCCTTTCATTGAAAATAACTGTGTTTCATGTTAAGTTCTTGTGTGGTTTAAGCTAATCTCTAAAGAAGTCCTGAAGTACTTAACATTTGTTTTGTAATGGATTCTAATCATAACTAGTTTGAAATCTCAGTTATATTTTAGAGGTATACAACCTCTTTTTAAAATGGATAAAAGGGTGATTTTAAAGTTTTTAATGAGAAAATATGATGAGCTCTATCAAATTACAAAATTGAACAGAAACATCAGATGGTCCTTATTATGATTGACCTGAAATATTTAAATGCTATGCCATGCTAAAGTCTTCACAGCTGAACATTAGCTGTAGGAGAGGGTATACTGAAAACAGAAGTTTTGCAACTTTGTCCTAAGTTTTTTGTGCTTCTAAGTTATGCAAAAGTGGTTTTCAGTGAAACAGCAGAGTGATAGCTTCCTTATTTAGTACAAAGTGTATAGGTGGAATCTACAAAGTACATCTGAACACCTCTACAAAAAAAGACTTCACTTTTGAAAAGCCATAGATAAAAATAAACATGTAAAATATAGATAAAAAACCTAGTAGTTAAGGAAGCCAGTGTTTTTCCTATCATTAGGAGATGGTCACAGTTGTTAACTTAATTTGGCTTGTTACATGCAAGCCTACTAACCAGTGCTTCATTACTTCATTACTTGTGAGTTAGCTTGTTTCTCAGACTAAGGAAAAGTATGAATATTAATTCTCACGTACAGACCTTGTAGCTCTTTCATCTGCAAGAAGGGAGTTCTGCTAACTTCTCTAATTAGAAAATCCAATAGCCTATCTAGATATATGTAAGTTTAAAACCAATTTATGGCTGAGAAATCATAAGGAAAACCAGCTGCTGCGTATTGCCAAACAAATTTTACTGGTATTCTTAATGCATGTCAGGTGTTATTTTTGTAGGTGTAATTTATTTAGTAAATATTAGTGGCAGTTACCAAATAGGGTGTTTGTTAGATGGTCTTGGGTCATCTCAGTGAACTGCTCTTTGTTTTTCTTCTTCACCTTCTCTGTCCACTCTTTTTTTTCATTACAAGTTACTGCTACTCTTTAATGTCCTCTTCAGCATCTAATTTCCACTTTTTGTTTTTTTTCATCTTGTGTCAGTCCTCTAACTTAGCATTTCCTTTAATTGCTTTCTCTATGTTCTCACAAACATGTATGTATTTTTGTTCTCCTGCTGCCACCAAATAAGACAAGCTCCACTTTTAAAGTAACTTTGGCAGTGCCTGTATTGAGCCAAAAAGGCAGAGAACAGATCTGGCATTTTAGCCTGAAAACCACTTCAATTATTTAGGGTATAATCTTGGCAAAAAGCAGGTACTTCTCACTTATTGAGGAAATTCTCTCCCAACTATAGTCCCTATTTCCGGGTCTTTATTTGCCAGAGGCATTGATGTATCTTTAAAACCAGGCGATTTGAGAAAAGGTTCCTCCCAGTCCCTACTGACTGCAGGTGGAAGAAGGAACACTTGTTTATTTCCAGGCCTGTTTTATCATTGCACTTCTCAGTTTCTGTCTCCCACTATACAGTGCACTGGTGGTTGTGGTGGAATTGCACGTTGCTGATGGTATGCAGTTCTCCTGGCTGGCTGCTTGCATGGAGGGGAATGGCAACTCCACTGACCAACCCTATCCCCAGGGATTTTGAGTCATTCATCACAGTGAATAGTGTGTGCTTTGGCTTGTTATTTAGGTTATTCTAAGCAACACTGCTATGGAATAGCTGCAGTTTATCACACTTTTTTTCTCCATTTTTCAGTGTCCTCAGAGCAGGCAATAAGCTGAAATACTTGCCAGCATTCTCAGCTACACACTGGGAAGTCTAACTTTGATGATAAAACGATGATTTGTAGGTTCACAGAGATGTTGTGTTTGATTCATAAGTAAGAAGCTACCAATACAACTGCTGGGATAAGAGATGCTAGGGCCCTTGCCTCGTCCTCCAAAAATCACAGAATCACAGAATCACAGAATCTAAGGGGTTGGAAGGGACCTTGAAAGATCATCTAGTCCACCCCCCCTGCCAGAGCAGGGTCATCTAGAGTACATCACACAGGAACGCATCCAGGCGGGTTTTGAATGTCTCCAGGGAAGGAGACTCCACAACCTCTCTGGGCAGCCTGTTCCAGTGCTCTGTCACTCTCACAGTGAAAAAGTTTTTCCTGATATTTACATGGAACCTCCTATGCTCCAGTTTAAAACCATTGCCCCTTGTCCTATCATTGGTCATTACTGAAAAAAGCTTGGCTCCATCGTCCTGACCCTCACCCTTTACATATTTGTAAACATGGATGAGGTCACCCCTCAGCCTCCTTTTCTCCAAGCTAAAGAGACCCAGCTCCCTCAGCCTTTCCTCATAAGGGAGATGTTCCACTCCCTTAATCATCTTAGTGGCTCTGCGCTGGACTCTCTCAAGCAGTTCCATGTCCTTTTTGAATTGTGGGGCCCAGAACTGGACACAATACTCCAGATGTGGCCTCACCAAGGCAGAATAGAGGGGGAGGAGAACCTCTCTTGACCTACTAACCACCCCCTTTCTAATGCACCCCGGGATGCCATTTGCCTTCTTGGCCACAAGGGCACATTGCTGGCTTATGGTCATAAAAAATAAATATAAAAATGCCAGCATTGTTCAAGGAGAAGCTTCGTGTTGTTGCAGGGCACATACGGAATTGTTTGGAAATGTGCAGTTGCTTCTTGTATGTCTAGATTCCATGTTATACTTCAGTTCTGGATGATTTTCTTGGCAAAGGTAGTGCTACTAGTTTAGATGAATGCAGATTAAAATTCTAACAGTTTGGGTGATAGCAAATGCTTTGACTATACTGTAGTGTGTGTTTTAAGTGTACAGAGATTTATAAGGTTGTAGTTTTAACTCAGTCTGTAGGAAGATAAAGACTTCTCTTCTAAATTATAACAATTACTGTATGATTATATATATGTCTCTCGAAATTAACATAGCAGTTTCATATGTAGGTATTTTGACACTTTAGACCAGGACAATTAGATTTGCAGAGACTGACATAAAAATGAATGAGGTGAAATGGATGGTGAGTGAATGAGTTGGGGAAAAAAAATCAGTAAAGGAAAATGGTCTTTTCCAGCATCATTAAGCTACATCTGTGACAGCTGCCTTGATGCTGTTCCTCTAAAGGCCTCTTGAGGTTTGTTGCAAATTATCCTGTAATTTAATGTTTTCCCTCCTCTCCCATCCTCTTCTAGACTTGGTTTTCTTCGGTTTAAGTTTGTCATATAGTCAAGCTGGGGCAGGGCAAACTCCAAGCGTAATTTTAAAGTTTCTTCTGACTTTTGAAAATAGCTCTGCATGTTCATGCTCTGGCAGAGCATAAAACAAAGAAACACAGCCTGCTGTCTTAGAATACCTGTGTCAGCTCAGTCTGTCTGGCACCGGTATCAGCCTTCTTTAAAAGAAAGCAATGGCTATTTTGCTTTAGACAGAAGAAAGTTCTTTTGACATATGTATTTAGTCTGTGGGCACTAATAACAATACCTGGCTGCCCTCGTTCCTCTTGACTACTTGCCATCGCTCTGCAGCCTGCTGAAGGGAAGAAGATCATCTTCTGCCCTACTTTGTTCTTGCTCTTTTAACCCACTCCTCAGCTGTCTTTGTGTACTGGGCACATGGCCTGTCTTTCCTGTGCCCTGCAGTGGGCTTCTCAGTTGTACTCAACCTTCCCTGTTACTGCTGGCCAGGCAGGTTGTGTTCTGGACTGACCACTTCTTCACAGAACCTCCCTTTCCCTGACTTCTTTGCTTATGTGATCTTTAGCTTTGTAAGGTGGCCTTTGGCTCTCTTCAGTGATGACCTTTATCAGTCTGCTCTTCTTATAGATTTTCAGTCTGAGTGATTCCCATGTTTACTCTTAACCTAAAGTAGCAATTACTGCATGCATTATTAGAAGATAGTTTAGGAGACAACAGAAAGCTAAGATTATATCTGCTTGCAGAGTGATCCAGAGTTTGTCATGTCTCTGTCCTTTAAATAGCCTCAGTACCTGCCAGATGAAAAACATGTTTTCAAACACTGTGTTCCCAGTCCCTGAAATGACCTCATCTCTAAATAGAGTCATGTAAAAACTTGTATTCATAGAATGAGGGGGAAAAAAAGCATACTTCCTTCACTACTAAAATTCTGTCCCTGGTAACTCTTTTCCTCTTCACGTGAGAAGCCTCTAGTATGTTGTGAATACTGACATCATGCATAGTGGTACAAAGTCTAGCTGGAAGCCAGTAGCTAGTGGTGTATGCCAGCAGTTGGTACTGTTCAGTATCTTCCTTAATGATCTGGGTGATGGGGCAGAGCGTACCCTCAGCAAGTCTGCTGAAACAAAACTGGGCAAAGTGGATGATGAATGAGGGGGCTGTGCTGCTGTCAGAGGAACCTCAACAGGCTGGAGAAATGGGCTGACAGAAACCTCATGCAATTCAACAAAGGAAAATGCCAAATCATAAAAATAGCTTCTTTATGTTATGTTTTAGGGTACTGAATAGAGTGGGTGCATTTAATTTGAAATCAAACTAGCTGCTTAATCACAAGCATTTTATCTAACACTTTTTGAAGAGCATTAGTATTGTGCTGGCATTATATTGCTTTTTTTTATGGTTCCATTATCATAGCATGCATACTAAGTATTTTGTGTAAGACCATCCAGAATTAGATTTAGCTCTCTGTTTTGCAGCTGTTGTGGGCCTGATAGACAAAATGAATTGTTGTGTTGTTGTAATTTCTTGTTATAAACTGGCAGGACTAATTGCCACAGACTGGGGAAGGGTCAGGGGAATAAAAACATTGTGAATTTCACAGTAGTTATGTTTCAGTTTATCCCTTGAAACTTTTTGAATCATTTTGGAAACTCTGACTCATGGGGGGTTTTTTTTAACACTCTCAGTCATGAATAGAGAGAGATCTGATGTATTCAGGTCCCAGTTTAGGGATGGTTGAATTAGAGTTGTAGGCTTTTTTTCAGAAAGCAGTTTACCTTGCTCTTTGCTCTCCAGCTCAGCAGGAATGAAACCCAACTAATGAAAAATGTGTTCTAAACAGCAGTCCAAGCAGAACTCTGAGCAGTCTAGTGCCCTTCCTTCCTGTGTTCATTTTGCACTTGAGATCGATTCTATTCCTGCTGGGTGATAGGGGCTGTGTGCCTTGCAAAGGATTGCATACCTGTGGTGCTTTTGTCTTTAAGCCTGTGATTCACGGAGTTTGTGCTGCTGTTGGGTAATGCCACCTCCAGGAGTAGCTGCCCAGAAAGACAGTTCAGAAAACTTTTGCAGAGTTTTGAATCTTTAGGGGGAAAACCAAGCTAACAGTAGCTTATAATCCTTTGCAGTTGCTAATGCATGCTCTCTTCTAAAGTTACTTTCAATAAGATTTGTACAGATTTTCTTCTGGGCCAGGTAAGGAAATACTTTTCTGAATTTTATGTCTGTGTTGGAGCTCTACAATGAAGGAGTTGTGGATAATTTGCAGAAGAGTAACATGAGAATATTTAGCTATAAACTTTCATCTTGGTAAAATTCCAGGTAGTCTCATGCCACTTTTCAGTATGTTAACATTAGTGTTGCTCTCTATAGTAGAACTAAACCTGATGGAAAGCTATGAAATAAATTTTTTTTAAATTGCCAAAATATTGTATTAACATTTCAGTATTGGATAGAAAATATCTACTCATGTTTGTTTGTTTCCCTTGCCCCCTTTCTTCTCCACCATAGAAATCCGCTATGCAACCGTGTACTGGAATAGAGCTGAAAAAACACTTCAGGTCAGGAATATACTGGACAGGAGAGGAGATGCTTATGGTTTCTACAACAACACAATACAGACAACAGGCTGGGGAGTTTTGGAGATCAAAGCAGGCTATGGCAGTCAGACCTTAAGCAATGAAGATATCATGTATGCAGCTGGCTTCTTGGAAGGCTATCTCACAGCTCCGTAAGTACCTCAGGAAGCAACTCTGCTTAAGACACTGCCAATGGATTTCTGTGCTTGTGAGTTTTCTGTTTGTTTGGCTTTTCATTTACCTTAATTCCCATCCATTTAAACTAACCATACATTTTGCAGTTGTGTGTTGTTGTTTTAATTAGTAGCAGGTATGAAGTATAGCTTCTTCATTATGGGGTCAAGATGTGCCCTCTCCTCATACCGCAGGCTTTCCTAACACCTTGGTGAGATAGATGAGGACTTAATCTGTATTACTGATTAAGAAATATAATCACAGAATAGTGTATGGGTAAGGAAGTGTGTAAGCCCTATGTTGTAAATAATTACAAAAGGGGTAGCAGAAAGAGTAGTTATTTCCCCAGCCTATAGTTAGGTGACTGACCAACAACAGATGAGACAATTGAGAGCAGAACAAGCAGGGAGAAATGTTGCCAGCAAGGGGCAACCTTAGGGAGTTCCTTAGGGACCTTTTTCAGCAAGTATTGTCAAGAAACTGCTGGAGAGCAGATACTGAAACTTCACTGGATGGGGAATTTGGTTTCTCTTGGACAAATTTTAAAAAATGGTGATGTACTGATAGGCCTGAAGGCAGACTGGTGTGTGTCTAGAAGGGTCAGTGTACTTCTAAAAAGAAGATCTTTGAAGAGAAGATGAGACTAAATCTCTCACACAATGCAGATCTATGAAAACTGGCAGAAATTTGTAATTGTTGTGAATCCAGAACAGTTTTTTTCTATAAAAAAAACAAAAACACAATCCCACATAATCAAAAACAAAAAACAATTCCAAAAACCCAAACAATCTACTAAAAAAACAACCCCAAAACCAAACCCTGTTCTTTGACCAAGTTGGAAGACAGAATGGCACTATGACATACTAACTAGTAGGATATAGCTGGTGGTACAGCTAAGAACGTGACATGTGGCTTATTGTTGAACAAGCTCCATCTTTTCCTCTATCAACTTAGTCATAGGAAAAGAAAAATTCCCAAATTCTGATGCATGGCTGGGGAATAGTTGGGAGATGATAGCGATGGAAGCGGTGACACGAATTTGGCTTCACCAGCTTTGATTCCAGAACACTGAAATAAACACCCACAGGCTGCACTGAAAAGGCCAGCAAGGGAAGGTTGTCTGTCAAGCAATAGTCAGATATGGCTGCTGGACAAGATGATATTAATTTAATTAGTAAGACATTTTAAGATCAGTTAAGATTTATAGGTAGTTCTCCAATCATGTGATGTGTTAATGTGAATCTCTGGTAGGCTTTGCTGGAGAGGCAGCTGGGTCTCTGGACAGTATGAAGGAAACCCGATGAAGTAAAATTTGTCAGTAACAAAACACTTCTGAGGGAAAGAGTAAAGGAATCCTAGAGTTCTGAGTGCGCAGCAGGAAAGGAAATTAAGTAAATGAGGCATCTGGTTGTATGTTGGATTATCTTGTATGAGAGGTTACTGTTATGGACTATTCAGTCAGTTTATGTAAACTATGTATTGATCTGGAGGATGCTAGCATTGTATTTGGAATATTGTTAAAACTTGGTATTGCTCAACAGATTTTCACTCATGCTTTACCTAGGTGTACTCAGCTCTAAATGGTTAAGCTTTAAGCTTTGGCATACTGCATAGAGAGCCCAATCCATGCTGAGCCCAATCAGATGGCAAGTAATGTTCTAGTAGCAATAGCCCACACACTGTTCCCCTTCTGCCTCCACAGTCTTAAGTATGTACCCATTCCTTTAAACACTGTTTGAATGTGAAACAGTGTCTGCAGGGACTTTATCTGATGTCTTGGTCTATGTTTATGTTTAGGGGAGGGAGTCTATCCCCATTTTTTCTTCTTCCACTGATGTTAAGTGAATATTCACAGAAGTGAAGGTACTCAAAAGTTCTGCTTTTGCCTTCTCCAGGTCAGGTGCTTACTGAGGTTGGTTCCTAACCCTAACTGTTGTTACTGTAGGGCTGTCAGCTCCAGCTCTGCGCGGCCCTTAGTGGAGAAGTGGATATAGCAGAAATAGTAATGAACAGATATTTTAAAGTCTGTGAAAGTGAAGTTGAGGGTTTGTACCAATGTGGAAAAAATACATTTGAGACTTCAGCTTTTAAGCAAAATGAAAATTCAACTGTTTTAAAGGAATTTTAAGTGTGAGAGTGGGTTAAGATGCAAAAGTGAAAATAGCCAGAGCCTTTCTTTTCTGAGGAAACTTTTTGAGGAAATCCACTCGGAAATCCTCTTGACAGTGCAAAACCTGAAAATGCTTACCATCACTGTCAAATATTATATATCTCCATTTGGGTTTTGGGTATGTCTTTGCCCTGTTATGTCTGTAACTGCAGTGGGAGAGGGTATTTCTCACTGGGGGTTATGAATATAAGCTTTTTCTGTCAGGTCTTGTAAAGCTATTTCAGATAAAGAGAGCTTCTCCTGAAGCTAAGAATACCCATTGAAAATGCTTCAGCTAAGGAGCAGAGCTGAATTAGGTGAACTAGCGGTATACTCCCTTGACCCTTGAGAATACAGAGAACCTATTACTTCAGCTTTTTGCTGCATGACCTTGGTGGGGTGTTTATTCTGCAAACTGCAAGCTCATGAATCCTCTTAAACTGTGTGTTTGCAATTTCCTGAACTGCGGGAATAGTGAGAAGTCACTAAGTGGGCAGATGTTAAGGTAGCTCTCAGAGCTCAGTCACATAGTCACATAATCCTAATTAACATGCAGGCAGATGTTCTTTCTTTGAGACAGTTACACAAGTCTTTTGAAGTAAAACTGGGAAGCAGTCTTTCCCAATGTGTAACTTCTTCCATCAGACTGCCTGGCCCATTCAGCCTGTCTCCAGGGAAGCACTCTAGCACCATCGTGACTTCTCTTGTGAGAAGGTGTCTCAACACTGTCATCCTGTGTTGGCACACATCAGTGCCCACAGCAGCTGCACACAGCTCAACCTTCCTTTTTAAGGACTTGGTAACAACAAGGGACAATGTGTTCAGCTGTGGGGAAAGCTTTATTTGCATCAACAGCCACTTAGCTACCAGAGTGAAGACTCTTGTGTCACTTGCCTGTACAAGCACCACCATGGGTGGCTCAGGCACAGCCCTCCAATGTGAAAACGCTGGGCATGCCTGATAATTGAAGTGCCCTGTAGCACATTGTTACCAGTAGTCTGAACACCTCCAAGGTCTCCAGCTGTCTTGCATCCATTTGTGGTAATGACTCCGTGAAGCAGAAATGACCCAGAGTGGCTCTGCAGAAACCCTGAAGTCCTACTAGGAAGAGCTCTGATGTGATGCTTTGACAGGAAGGATACACTGCATGCCTTATCCCAGGTTGAAGTACAGGTTCCTGCAGAAGCTGTCTGGTGAGCAGGAGCTCCAGCTTGACAGTGCCTGCAATTTGGAGACCTTCAGGAATTCTCAGCTAGCTCAGTTCTTACATTACACTTGGAGCATGAAGGTGGGTTTCTAGACACAGCTAGGCCGTTTCATGTAGGCAAAAGAGTGATAAAGTGCCTCTCTTAAAAGTGTATGCTTTGTCCTTAATAGGAACCTAAGCAGAATGTAAGACAACCAGATTTAAAAAAAATAATAATCAAAATATGAAACATTCTGGCACTGTTTTATCTTGGATTACTGGGGAAGAATTAATCTCAGCTCTAGCTGTGTAAGTCTGTGGTAGAAAAAGCAATAGCTAAGCTAGGCAGCACCATTTACTAGTGAGGGTAGAAACACAAGCCATTTCTAGGGCATGTTTCATCTTTCTAGTGTTGGCACCTGCTAAAGATAGTAGCTGTCTGTTTTGAAAACACATAGTTAGGGGTTGGATAAATCTGATTCTAGTGTCTGTAGTGTCAGGAGATCAGACATTATTTTTCACCTCCAGGCTTTCAGGTCTCTGTAAGGTCCAGTCCTATTGTCCAGTCCTATAATCCAGCCCAAGATGTTTGGTCTGGTTTTGTTGGGTATGAATTATCTTCTGCTACAAACAGAGAAGTGTTAATGAGGCCTTACTTTACTTGGGCAATGGCAGAGCACATCCAAATTCGTGACATTAAGCACATACTTTTAATCAGTTCCAATTGGTGCATGCCAGATGCCTAAGAGCGGTATTTAAATTTTAAGCAACATTAATTGTACTCTTTTCTGATATAACCTCAGCTGACCTGAGTCCTGTCATCTTCCTCTCTAATTTGAAGAAGGAGGGCTCTGCCTTGCTGTTTTTAGGCTTTCAATTCTTGTCCTAACTTTTAATTGCCTTGCATTTGGCCTTGGATACAGTTGCAAAGCCTTACCTTACTATAATGATCAAATTTACTTCAGAGGATAATATCCTTACAAAACATGCAAGCCATGCACACAGAAGCTTTGTTAAAGCAAAAAAATTAAACGGAGCAACTAGGGGAAAAATTCTTAATAACCTTGGCTATTTAAAAAAGGAAAATCAATTCCAGGAATTGTCTGTCCTCTGTTAGAATATACAAGACAGCAGGCCACTAAAGAAGCTGTTTTCAGTCCGCTGCTTCTGAACTAACCCACTCCATACATCAGTCATCACAGCCTAAAGATACTATGAGTGTAAAATCTGCTTTGTGTTGCATAACCTTTGAGTGCAAAATGAAGAGAGTAGAGCCGATGGTTGAGCCTGGAAGCCAGATCATCTGTCCTGGCCTAGGCAGTGATCAGAGTAGTATCCTGGCTGTTTTTGTCTTCCTCATCTGGTCCTCATCCCTAAAAGATGATCTGCCAGATGGACCTTCTCATGCTATTTGCTCCTCTTCTCTAGTGCCATGAGAGCTCTGACTTGTAGTGCGGAGTATGTTATTCTGTAATTTTCTTCTTCCTTGGTGTTGTTCAATATCTTCATCAACGACCTGGATGAGGGTACAGAATGTATCCTCAGCAAGTTTGCTAATGACACCAAACTGGGAGGAGTGGCTGACACACCAGAGGGCTGTGCTGCCATTCAGGGAGACCTTGATAGGCTGGAGAGTTGGGCGGGGAGAAACTTAATGAAATTCAACAAGGGCAAGTGCAGAGT